>BSUD01000002.1:141632163-141687958 GCA_033239045.1 Fagopyrum esculentum | reverse complement strand
CAAAAGTTGAGAAGTGGCTGAAAGTGAAAGTGTTAGAAAGCAATAATAGGTTTGGGGAAGTCAATCATGAAGATGAGTAACTCGGCACCATTCACATAGCCGGGTGTTTGTGTCTTGCCAAAGTCGGATTGAGCGATATTCCTAACGGGTCATGGTATGTGCATCAAGGGTTTGACGCATCTCGAGAAATTGATGATTGCGGATTTCCTAGGCTTCGGTTATTGTGCACCTCTGTCCATGCATCCCAAAAAGTAAAGTAAAAAGAAAAAGTGTGAAATAAGCAAAGCTTATTGGTGGAAGATGTTGCAAGTCAAAGTGAAAGTGAAGTTCATCCTTTTCCCGGATTCTAGCACCACATTACCTTACATTCATCCCTACCCTACACGTTTCTTGACCTTTTCTTTTGGGAAGCCCTTGAGACCTTGAGCTTGTTGATTGACTTAGCGGTTTAAATCGGATTATACATGATTAATTTTGATAATTACGATTTATTATGCATTCTATGATTTTATGCAAAGATGAACAACTTTCCTATATTTATAAAATGTTTTGATCATATTGAGTTTTTAATTTCCAGGAAGTACTCTCTTAGAGTGATCTATGATAGTTGCACACCATAAAATGTTTTTGAAAGACTTTTCATTGATTTTCATGACTTATAATCCATTCTATCTTGATTTCTATATGAGGAACTTGCTTAGGGACAAGCAAGGGCTAAGTATGGGGTATTTTGATAGCATGAATTATAGTCTATATTTTGGGGTTTGTTTGGACGTTTTATCTTTCATAATCTGCATGTTTGTATGTACATTATGTGATTTTACTACCATTTCATCTACCTTTGCGAGAATCGAGGTCTACACCTAGTTTCGTTGTAATTGCAGGTAATATGGTACGTTTTGCATCGAAAAGGAGCAAAAAGAGTCAAGAGTCATTTGGAGCTACATTCAGGAAGCACAACCATGGATTAAAGATTTACTTTGGACCAGTTTTGAGAGATTCTACATTCAGTTATGAGTCACCTCGGTTGACCAGAGATTCATCTCGACCGAGGCGATCCAGAGACGCCGACTCGACCGAGGCGAACACCTAGGACGCGGCGAGAATATTTTATTCTTGGCTGAGATCTTTTAAAATTGGAAAGTGATCTTATATTTTTGGGCTGAGCTTCTAGAAGGAAGGAGATATGCAGAATCATATATTTTACCTATTTTTATGGGAAAATATCTTTTTAAGATTTCTTATCTTTGGAGGGTTATTTTTCCTATAAAAAGGGTTGGATTTTCCACAAATCCGATCATGCTTGGATGCTTAGAGGCTGAAAACAGCCGCTTACACCGAAATACAGGCTGCATACACCCGCTATCAGCGCAGCAGCCGCATCATACTCCAATTTGGGAGAGAGTTGAAGAACCTTTTTGAAGGTTGAAGGAAGATTTGAAGAGTATAGCTTTATAGCTTTTTGGAGGGTTTTGTAAGATTGTCTTCAATTCCTTTCCTTGTTGTCTTGTCTTGTTGGATCATTATCCAAGGAACGATTTTGTGTGATATTTGATTCAGTTATTGAAGTGTTTTCATTAAATTCTTCTTTGTTCAAATATTCACCTTTTTCCCATATATTTAATACTTTCATTATGATGATGAGTGGCTAATTTCCTTGTGTGATTCTAGGGTGATTGGCTGAAGGTTGTGGGAAAAACAATGATAGAATGATCTTAATCACAGTAGGATCCTGAAAGTTCGAATCTTTAACCTTAACCCTAAGCATCTCGTTCAGTCGATGAACATCTCGGCCGGGGTGGAAACTGGCTGACCGAGGTGGCTTATCCGATCCTTAACTGAGAGTTAATGTGTTAGAGTTTGCCAAATCCTATTCTTATTATACCTTTCTGGTTCAAAGCAAGCTTAGGATGAGACTTACCCGGTAATTCCTTAGTTTGTGTACCAACGATCATAAGTGTAGGTAATAAAGGCTTGTCCTTTATTGGGGTGTGAGTGTGCTTCCATCCCATCTTTGTGAGTTAGCCTGAGACTTACCCGGTAAAGGTTGATTCTATTCCCTTAGATGGTGTGTTAGTTTGAGGCAATAGTTCTTTATCTTAATTCCTTGAGACTTACCCGGTAATAGGAGTTACGGTTTGGGATTAGTGTGTAGTGAGACTTACCCGGTGATCTACTCCACTTTAGAAACACCTTCCCCACGCAAATATCTCAGCTTTGTCCGCTTATCTATAGATCTTGAGTTGGAACCACAACTAGATGCTTTAATCCCTAGAATTGCATGTTTGCTTATTTGACATCTTATTCATCTTTGATTGTATACTTGCTCTTGTGGTTAGCATCAACACTAGCATACCGTATTGGACTTTGTTTCACTAAGTCCCTGTGATCGACCCCTGGAATTTTCTTGCTTTTACTACGATTGACCCGTACACTGCGGGTTCGCATCCTTGTTTTAAGCTTAAGTCTAGGGTTATAAATTTAAAGCTTGCACACACCGTTTGGAGCGAACAAGTTTTTGGACGAGGAAGGATTGGTCCATGAAATTAGACGATGCTCTTTGGGCGTACAGGACCGCATTCAAGACTCCCATAGGCACCACCCCTTATAATTTGGTGTATGGGAAATCTTGCCACTTGCCCGTTGAGTTGGAGCACAAAGCATATTGGGCTATCAAATGGTTGAACTTTGACATTAAGGAGGCTGGTGAGAAGCGACTATTGGAACTTAACGAGCTGGAAGAGCTGCGTTTGAACGCCTACGAGAATGCCAAGATCTACAAGGAAAGGACGAAGAGATGGCATGACAAGCGTATCGTTCCAAAGGAGCTTAACGAAGGAGACTTAGTTCTACTCTTCAACTCCCGCCTCCGTCTTTTTCCAGGTAAGTTGAAATCTAGATGGACCGGACCTTACGTTGTGAAACATGTCTTCCCTCATGGTGCAGTTGAGATATGGGGCGAAACTAGCGGAAGCTTCAAGGTCAACGGTCATAGACTTAAGAAGTACCAACCGGAAACGCCGGTTGAGGAGGTCGCACCGATCTACCTCCTTTGAGACGCACTATGGTCCAGCTAGCGACCTTAAATCAAGCGCTTCTTGGGAGGCAACCCAAGGTATTGCTTTCTTTCCCGTTTTCTAGTCTAGTTTAGATAGTTTTTGTTTTTGCTTTGCTTTGCTTTGCTTTGTTTTTGGCGTTCTGGACAGATAACAGGAAGGAACACTCCAGGAAAGGGAGAAGTTCGAGATTCTGAGAAGAAAGAGGCACCTCGGTCACTGTCAGAACACCTCGACCGAGTTGATTCTTGAAGCAACCGAGGCGACTAGGGTTTCTGCAGAACCGCCTCGGTCCGTACCACCTCGGTCCAGTCGAGACCATCTCGACCGAGGTGACAGCAGATCCAGTAACAGTATAAAAAGGGGAAAAAAATTACTTTTCACTTTTTATTTTTCACCCATTTCGACCGCGGCGCACAGAAGCGCCTCGCTCCCTCATTTCTCGCTCGTTTTCGAAGATTTCCGCTTCCAAACCGAGATTAAAGAGTAGAGGAGTCGATTACTACAACAGATCTGCAAGAAATTTGAGCGATTCGACCAAAACGAGATGAGTTCAGATAGGATACTAGCCCTTAGAGACAGAGCAGCACACCGACGGATTGATGACCTGACAGATCAGGTTATCGACACTTATGCTGCACTTTCTTTGGATATCCGGGAGATGCAGGAGCGGCAGCATCATCAGCACATGATGGCTCAGCTACAGTTCCAGCATGTCATGGGCTATCCCTATGACCCTACTTTGTACCCCTACATACCACCACCACCACCGGATCAGGACTACTGAGGAGCTGCAGAGTTTTATTTATTATATTTTTATGCAGTTCGGCTCTTTATCCGGTGAGTCCTCCTTTCTTTCAGACTTTATTTACACCCACTGGGACAGTGTGTCTCAAGTATGGGGTATTTAGTTGATGTATTATCTGACTTATTCGACTCATGATGTATTATTTGACCTTTGATGTATTATTTACCGGATATTTTCATATTCATGCTTTATCTGCATTTATATGTTTATCTGAGATTGCATGCATACTTACAGGTTATTTGATTGAGAAAAACGTCGAAACCGAAAAAAAAAATGGTTTTTCTTAAAAAAAAAAAATTTTTTGACCTCGACCGGGACAGTTCTGGCAAAACGAGGTGTTTCACCTCGGTTGAACCAAGAACATCTCGACCGAGGTGGGTTAACTGAGAGTTTTCGAAAACAATTTTTGTGTTACTTATCTGGATATGATCTCGGTGAAGATTTTGTTTACCGACTGGATTTAAATTCTTTATATGTTTGAAATGTTTTATGATATGTTTAAGTTGCTAAATGCTTTGTTTGAAATTATTGGCATGTTTAATACTTTATTTTTATCCAAATTATGTTGAATTTGAAGGTTGACACCGCAGCATAAGTTCTCTCACGTTCTTCTTGGAAAGACCAAGGCAATTCATTCTTCTTCTTCTTCTTCTTCTTGATCATGCTTAGCCCCTCATATACATATTGCCTCCCTTTACCTATCCGGGAATTTGGAAGCAAGCGAAGTGGTGAAAGCAAGTCAAAAGTTGAGAAGTGGCTGAAAGTGAAAGTGTTAGAAAGCAATAATAGGTTTGGGGAAGTCAATCATGAAGATGAGTAACTCGGCACCATTCACATAGCCGGGTGTTTGTGTCTTGCCAAAGTCGGATTGAGCGATATTCCTAACGGGTCATGGTATGTGCATCAAGGGTTTGACGCATCTCAGAGAAATTGATGATTGCGGATTTCCTAGGCTTCGGTTATTGTGCACCTCTGTCCATGCATCCCAAAAAGTAAAGTAAAAAGAAAAAGTGTGAAATAAGCAAAGCTTATTGGTGGAAGATGTTGCAAGTCAAAGTGAAAGTGAAGTTCATCCTTTTCCCGGATTCTAGCACCACATTACCTTACATTCATCCCTACCCTACACGTTTCTTGACCTTTTCTTTTGGGAAGCCCTTGAGACCTTGAGCTTGTTGATTGACTTAGCGGTTTAAATCGGATTATACATGATTAATTTTGATAATTACGATTTATTATGCATTCTATGATTTTATGCAAAGATGAACAACTTTCCTATATTTATAAAATGTTTTGATCATATTGAGTTTTTAATTTCCAGGAAGTACTCTCTTAGAGTGATCTATGATAGTTGCACACCATAAAATGTTTTTGAAAGACTTTTCATTGATTTTCATGACTTATAATCCATTCTATCTTGATTTCTATATGAGGAACTTGCTTAGGGACAAGCAAGGGCTAAGTATGGGGTATTTTGATAGCATGAATTATAGTCTATATTTTGGGGTTTGTTTGGACGTTTTATCTTTCATAATCTGCATGTTTGTATGTACATTATGTGATTTTACTACCATTTCATCTACCTTTGCGAGAATCGAGGTCTACACCTAGTTTCGTTGTAATTGCAGGTAATATGGTACGTTTTGCATCGAAAAGGAGCAAAAAGAGTCAAGAGTCATTTGGAGCTACATTCAGGAAGCACAACCATGGATTAAAGATTTACTTTGGACCAGTTTTGAGAGATTCTACATTCAGTTATGAGTCACCTCGGTTGACCAGAGATTCATCTCGACCGAGGCGATCCAGAGACGCCGACTCGACCGAGGCGAACACCTAGGACGCGGCGAGAATATTTTATTCTTGGCTGAGATCTTTTAAAATTGGAAAGTGATCTTATATTCTTGGGCTGAGCTTCTAGAAGGAAGGAGATATGCAGAATCATATATTTTACCTATATTTATGGGATAATATCTTCTTAAGATTTCTTATCTTTGGAGGGTTATTTTTCCTATAAAAAGGGTTGGATTTTCCACAATTTGAGAAGGCTGCATACACCGCATACGATCTCGATTACAGCTAAGAATACGCAGCAGCCGCATCCTACTCCAATTTGGGAGATTCGAAGAACCTTTTTGAAGGTTGAAGGAAGATTGAAGACTATAGCTTTATAGCTTTTTGGAGGGTTTTGTAAGATTGTCTTCAATTCCTTTCCTTGTTGTCTTGTCTTGTTGGATCATTATCCAAGGAACGATTTTGTGTGATATTTGATTCAGTTATTGAAGTGTTTTCATTAAATTCTTCTTTGTTCAAATATTCACCTTTTTCCCATATATTTAATACTTTCATTATGATGATGAGTGGCTAATTTCCTTGTGTGATTCTAGGGTGATTGGCTGAAGGTTGTGGGAAAAACAATGATAGAATGATCTTAATCACAGTAGGATCCTGAAAGTTCGAGTCCTTAACCTTAACCCTAAGCATCTCGTTCAGTCGATGAACATCTCGGCCGGGGTGGAAACTGGCTGACCGAGGTGGCTTATCCGATCCTTAACTGAGAGTTAATGTGTTAGAGTTTGCCAAATCCTATTCTTATTATACCTTTCTGGTTCAAAGCAAGCTTAGGATGAGACTTACCCGGTAATTCCTTAGTTTGTGTACCAACGATCATAAGTGTAGGTAATAAAGGCTTGTCCTTTATTGGGGTTTGAGTGTGCTTCCATCCCATCTTTGTGAGTTAGCCTGAGACTTACCCGGTAAAGGTTGATTCTATTCCCTTAGATGGTGTGTTAGTTTGAGGTTATAGTTCTTTATCTTAATTCCTTGAGACTTACCCGGTAATAGGAGTTACGGTTTGGGATTAGTATGTAGTGAGACTTACCCGGTGATCTACTCCACTTTAGAAACACCTTCCCCATGCAAAAATCTCAGCTTTGTCCGCTTATCTATAGATCTTGAGTTGGAACCACAACTAGATGCTTTAATCCCTAGAATTGCATGTTTGCTTTATTTGACATCTTATTCATCTTTGATTGTATACTTGCTCTTGTGGTTAGCATCAACACTAGCATACCGTATTGGACTTTGTTTCACTAAGTCCCTGTGATCGACCCCTGGAATTTTCTTGCTTTTACTACGATTGACCCGTACACTGCGGGTTCGCATCCTTGTTTTAAGCTTAAGTCTAGGGTTATAAATTTAAAGCTTGCACACACCGTTTGGAGCGAACAATGGCTCCCTATGAGGCTTTGTACGGGCGGAGATGTCGTATACCATTATGTTGGGATGAGCCCAACAAAGCTGATGGAGTAGCTCCAGATCAGATACAGGATGACATCGCTCGGATTACCCTAGTCCGAGAGCGGATGTTAGCAGCTCAGAGTCGTCATAAATCCTACGCCGACAAAAGGCGTCGACCTTTGGAGTTTAGAGTGGGTGCTCAGGTGTGGCTGAGGGTATCACCTACGAGAGGAGTCAGGCGTTTCGGCATTAAAGGGAAGTTGAGTCCCCGATATGTCGGACCTTTCGAGATCTTGGAGAGAGTTGGAGAGGTGGCCTATAGATTAGCATTACCGCCGAGACTAGAGGGTGTCCATCCGGTCTTCCATGTAACTCAGTTGAGAGAGTACATTCCGGATCCGAGACACGTCATCAGCCATGAGGATCTGATAGTTGAGCCTGACCATACATTTGTAGAGTACCTAGTAGCTGTCTTGGAGCGCAGTGCTAGACATCTGCGGTCCAAGGAGATACCTATGTTGAGGATCCAGTGGTCTAGACGAGGAGCTGATGAGGCCACTTGGGAGACAGAGGAGAGTATTAGACGTAACTACCCCGAGTTCTTTGCGGGGTTAGAGGTTACTCCTGTATTGACGAGTTAGTACTCGGATGTTGTGTTGTTTGACCTTTCAGGTTTTTATATTGATTTGAGTGATTACGTTTTATGTGAGACATGTCTCCTTTTGATGATTGAGTAGTTGCATGGTAGCAAACGAAAATGTTTAGAAAACTAGAATATACCAAAGGAAACGTGTGAGTAAAACAATGATTCTAAGTTGCTGGACGAAACTTCTTTTAAGGGGGCACTGATGTAATAACCGAAAATTTTAAACTCCGTTAACCTCGATTTTTAACCGAATTCCGATATGTCAATCTTAAATAAATAAATAAATAAAACGAGTTTTAGGTTATATCATTTTATGTGACCTTAATTCACATAAAATGATGAGACTATGTAACTGGAAATAATTTATACGCACGTTAAAATTAAATAATAACTTATACAATACGGAATATAATTCCGTATTATATAAATTCCCGCACATAACCGGAAATCCAAGACGAGTAATGAGTTTTCGTGCCTTGTTTTAATGAGAGAGCAGGCCGGAATTGGCCCACTACTAGACCCATTACCAAGCCCACCAGCCCATCCCTTTAAACTAATCCTAACCCTAACCTAATGATGCTTTAAACCTAATCTAATCCTAATTCTAAACCACCCGCTACGTGCCGCTTTCCAATCTTCTCCCTTGACTTCTGAAGACCGATAACCACAACAGCTCTTCCGCCTTCCCCTACAGACGACGCCGCCACGCCGTGTTCTCCCGCCTCCCTCGTTCGCCGGCGACAGCGGTCACTAGGTAAGTCATTCCCCTCCGTCTATTTCTCCCCTTCCGCTCTAATTCGCAAACCGCAGCAGCATTTGACTTGGCTTCACACAGCAGTACGCCGACCACCAGGAAGACCGCGGGAAACGCCAACCACCGTCCAACGCCGCCGCAGCCTCACGCCCTTCTAGACGGGAACACCGGTAAGGATTCGTTCCCTCTAGATTCGTCCCCATAACTGCAACCTTTGAGTTTGACTCCTTCGCACAGCAGGGATCCGGACCTATCGACAGGGCTGAGCGGCTAGGGTCGAAAGACGCGATCTCGCAACCGCCATCAGCACAGTCCTGCACGCTAACCAACGACGACGACCTTGCGATTCAGACGGTGAGTGGTTACTGTTCTTTCCCTCCTCCCTCTCTGTCTGTGTCACGACATAACTGACAAGAGCTTTCCGTTTTCCGGCGGTGACAGTCCTGAACGCGAGCATACCGTAGAGAGTCGGCGAGTCGGTGAACGAACCGATTTGGAACTCCACTGTTGCGCCCAACCGGTGAACCGACAATGTGGGTAAGTCCATTTTCGGACCTTCTGTCGATGTGGTATAAGTATAAATGAGTAGGTTGTATATTAGATAGATATGGTGGAGATGTATATATATATATATATGAGTACTGCAGAACCTTGCTGCAACGTGAGTGAATATATATATATAGGTATGTATGAGTAAGTTGGATGTTGGATATTATATAGGTATACCTATAAGTATATATATATATATATATATTCATATACGAAAGTGTACATACACCCATACGAGATGAGAAATGAAATCATGTAACTATATATATATATATATATATATATATATATATATATATAATTACCGAGTAGTGATGGAATTATACGCGTTGAAGGAAAAAGGTTAGAGTATATACATACGTACATATACATGGGGAAGAGTAGATCGTTAATCGGGAAAGAAGAGGAGTAACTTCGAGTGTTAACTTATAACTTAAAAAAAAAACTAACCGAGAGACACAAAGTATGGAAACAAGTTCTAAAAGGAATTAGTAGGTTTAAGAATAAACTTTGAGAATTTTTGACATTAAGGGTAAAATGGTCTTTTATCATAAGAGAGTTTTTTCCGTAATTCCTTCGCATGAGGTTGGACATCTGGATGTGATTTTGATCTACATGCCTTAATTGACAGGCGATTGAGTTACCCCGAGTACGGACCGATTGAGACTTGTTAGAGTGTGATTTGACTCACGTAAGTCCTTGCGACTTACTTAGCCAATTTCTGGATATTAGTTGAGTGGTAGTGGTTGTGTGTGCTATGTGCATGATTTTTATAATAACAACTTGTTAGGACGACCGTTATTATTATGTTTAAGGCCCAAGTGTATGTATAACGGGCCGTGACATCACTGCCCAGCTCTGACAGGAGACTGGGAGGTTCTCTATACCCAGACCAGGCAGGTACAAGGTGAGATGCATCGGATCCATTCCTGATGGTTACACGGGGGCGGAGGCGAGGTTTGGGAATCCCTCGTGTCACAAAATAAGTATCATTAGCGTGAATGAGTAACTTAACTTAAGATAATAACTGGACTTGTTTGACAGCATGATGGGTGTTTATTCTTTCACGTGTGTGTGTTTGCTATTACTATTCTTCTAATATTTAGATAACTAGCTAATGGTTTCTCTTGTTGTGTTTTTAGTTTTACCGCAGGTTGGACCAGCAGCTGAGTGATCCGGAAGTAGTGGTCAGCCGGGTCTTCGTACTCCTTAGAGTGGGGGTTGGGGTTGATGTTTGTCGTTCTTTCTTTTGTTTAGACAGTTGATCGTTTTTCCCTTTGTTAAGTACTATAGGCTGCTAGACCGTGTTGCATTCATTACCTTAAAAATACTATTTCATGAATTTTGATTTTCCTTATTTGTGTCTTGTTGCAAGATCCGAGTAATATTGTTGTCAAACTGAGGTCCGGACCCATTGTGAGGTCCTAACCAGTAAAGTTCCGAGTTCTAAGAATTCAGGGAGTTACAACGCCCAACTTGTAATACGGATTTCTAACATCAATCCTTAACATATCTGATTATATCACATCATTATATTGTCCTTAGAGTCAACTAACACATCCACATCACACAACACCATCATCTACTCGAGTACTTGTCTGCACCCTCATACAACAACTCACATTCGCCCCCTACACATTTATTTACACATTGTCTGAAAGGATAAAATACTAAACACTAACTCAAAATCAAATCAACTCTGCAATTAGCCAACTCTCCTTAAAAGAGCAACTACACCGCTTCCTACTTTTGATACCGCCACTATCAACTTATATCCTCACTCATGACTATCAAGATATTCTACCATCCAAACTATCGCGTATGTGCCTCATGAATATCCAAATGAAAAATATCATACATACATGTCAACCTATATCGTCTTTGATAATTGTCAACCTCTCCTATACATAAATCAATACTTGTCATCGTCCATAATATACACCTACTTCATCATATTCAAATACTCATATCTCCACATGTACCTAGGGGAAAAGAAAATTTAATCACATCTCACACTCACCATGCTATTTCTAACAGAATCCATAATCACTTCTCATCACTCCTTAACCCTTTTCCTATTCACTCCCATCATTATATCTTCATCCTCTAAACGCTCAAGATAAAGTATTAGACACAACTTAATGTGAATTTTAATAAAACATAAATGGTATATGTATAATCGCCCAAATATGTTCTACTCACAATCAACAACAAATATAATCTAAAATAGAACGGCAACTAAGTAAGTAAAATGACTTGCCTCAAAAAGACGAATTTCAATAACCTCCAAAACAAATCCAAGCAACCAAGTACCTAAAAATAACATAAACAAGCCAACTACACAAGTTTAACTCCATTTGTTAAAACTTGGGCCAATAATTATAATTATAAATGTTTGGAACATTTTCAGTAATTATAAATTTGGGTAATGTTTGTAATAAGTCAAATCAGGGAATTTGTTGACTTTCCAAAAGTTAGGGGTCAATCTTGCAAATATTAATATGAGCTGAAATCTTTAATTAACTTTAGAGGGACATATTTGCAAATTTCTAAAATTTAGAGCCATAAACGCAAATATAAAGTATGGATAATTATTTGTAATTTATCCTAAATAAAACAAACCCTTATTAGAGATTCTGTGAACCAGGCGATGGTGTGTCATGTCCTTCCCAGTGGATGTGTATGGCGATACATATCGGGCATACCTATCTTATGACTTTACATTGTAGAGTCATAAAGATATTCATGATTAGTAAATTCCTTATATATGAATTGGATATAGTTACCATTATATTGATGGTATATATTTGACCTTGTCAAACGCTGACCGTAACATGAAGTTATAGAGGCAGTGATTAGGATCGTTAAAATTTGAGTGGGAGTTATAGTCTGCAAGACTATATATGCCCTCATATTTCATGCATGTCATGATGTATTTTGGAATGATTGGTGTCTCGGGCACTCGAAGAGTGAGAATTGTGAAAATGTGTGTGCACACTCAAATGGATTAATAGTAATCACCAGGATTAACAATTTGATCTCAAGAATTTAAGAAACATAATTGATGGCAAAGATAATTTCCATCATATAGTCAAGTAAAGCCACTAAGTGACAATGAAGTTTAACATTGCACACATGTTGTAAAGTAAAAGTGGGAGATTGAAGGAATTGTGTCATTTACTTTAAGGTACAATTATTGATTATGTTATAGGACGATACATGAATATATAATCCAATGACATTAGGTAGTCATAGTACTTTGTTGGAAGCCTATTATGACTTATATATTTTATATGATAAAATATATTGCTAATTTTATCGAATCCTACAAGGTCATATTCATTGGGTTAATAGACTAGATCTTTTAATAAAGGAGATATAATATATGTATATATATTATAAATGTTATATTCAATATAATATGGGAGTATATATTTACTAGATGATAAAATATTATTTTATAATAAATATAGTTTGAGATATAATTATTTAAGAAATAATTATATAATATATAATAGTTTAAGATATTTTTAGAGAGATAAACTGTGTTGATGGCTGTTTAAACCATATGAGATTTCGACCCCCAACACCCGTTTATCTAATGATCCCGAATTTTACATTCTCATCTGAAAGGATGTTTTAGGTTGGACTACCTCTAGGAGATAGTCAACCTAACCGTTTTCCATTATCAAAAAAAAAGAAAAGAAACAAAAGTTGGGCTTTCTAAGAGAAACCTAATTACAACTTAGTAGCCCAATTAGAGACCTATAAAATAGGTTCATCTTTGGGTTGATTTGGGCCTTAGTTTTGAGACGGGATGACATAAGCTTCGTGGATCATCATTCCAATAATTTATTACGTGAGTGGTTACATTTAATTAAAAATATATGATTCATGTTTGATTTCAAAAGAAAGCGAGTTGTGCAAAACTACAATCCTTTTGTAGCCTTTTTGCATGCCCACAACACTTGTTTGCTTTTCTCCCCTTTTGATCTCTGTTATCCGCCTTCGATCTTTGCATTAGCACCCAAGTATCAAAGACGATCCAGATCTACACCCGGGTTGATGCGTTCAAGGAGAACTTCGGATCTAGATCAAGTTAGAGCGTCAACTACTCTATTGTTGATGTGCTAGTGGATTATATGATAGAATATGGTTGTCAGAAGCTTTGAGATGGATACGGAAGTGATTGGTTGATCCGAACAAGGTTTATAGAGCAAGTCGTGAAGTGGAGTAGAGAGGTTGATTCTTGAAGAATCCTCAAATGTGAAGACTTGGATCGAAGATCCATTAAAAAACTTTGAGAGGGAAGATGTTATGCCCAAAATCAAGGAGGATGTTTTACATTCAACTTAACTTGATTAAATTAAGACATGATTTACAAACGAGGTCAAACATCCCTTATATAAAGGATGTGGTTGGACTGAAAGGTCCGAAATGAAAGGCCTATAATGAAAGATCTTAAAGGGGTCCAATGGGAAAGCTTAGAAGGGAATATTTTATATGAAATATCTCTTCTATTATCACATATGCAAAAAATGAGAAATATTGTCAAAACTGGCATGCTTCATGCTATAATACCCCAAGTTTTGGGAACTCGAAGCGTTACGGGCTAGGACTTCACAATGGGTCCCGACCCTCAGAGTAGCAACGACAACATCGGATCTTACAACAATGCACAAATAAATGAAAACCAAAACTTATAATAAAACAAAAGGTTATAACAAAGGCCGGGAAGCGTAAAAGACTCGCAGCCGAGTTCAAAACAAAGGGAAAGACAACAATAGAAATATAAACCTGATCCCGTCCTATAATGTACGGGAACCCCAACTGACCATACCGACTGGATCACTCAACAACATCTCTAACTTGCGAAACGTCTAAAGCATCGGTATAAACCGTTAGCTAACATTCTAGATATCAGAAAGATAGTAAAGACACAAACACACATAAGGTAACGTAAACATATAGCATGCTCACACTCAACTGATTATCATCTTTCAATAAGTTATTCATTACTAATTCAACTTCTTTTGTCACACGAGAATCTCCCGAAACTCGCCTCCGCTTCCGTCTACCGATAGAAATAGATCAGCACTATCCATCACCTATGGGCCTGGGTCGCAAGAGCACCTCCTAGTCTCTTGAAGAACTAGACAAGTGGTCACCATCCAGTTATAATACACTTGGGCCAATTAAGGTTATAAGGGTCATCCTAGTCCGGTTTTCTGTTATAACGACAACAACAACACAATCAAGCCAATACACTCAAACCAATATACGGAATGGAGCTAAGTAAGTCCAAGGGACTTACCTTACTCGGGTTAACTCAAAGGTCAACAAACAACTCGATTTCCCGCAGGAAAAAAGGACTAAAAGCCTACTCAACAAGGCATCACGAATCAGGAACCGAGGGTCAACAACTCAATTTCTGTCTCCATAATCTCTAAGAGATCTCCACAAGCTAGGTCACAAACCCTAGTCTTACAGATCACCAAGGGTCAACAACATCCACAACAACAAAGGAAAGGAACGAGGAAAGCAGCTCACCAAAGACGGGGAGACTACAGGAAGAACCACAGAGGCATTTGTACAAGGCGCAGGGGCGACGCGGGGCAGATCCGCAGGGGTGGCAAGGAGGAGGCGCGGGGGC
Organism: Fagopyrum esculentum; assembly: GCA_033239045.1. Classification (NCBI taxonomy): domain Eukaryota; kingdom Viridiplantae; phylum Streptophyta; class Magnoliopsida; order Caryophyllales; family Polygonaceae; genus Fagopyrum; species Fagopyrum esculentum. Next base: position 141,673,258 of record BSUD01000002.1, on the reverse strand, counting down.
GGTTTCTTGACAGAAGCAAATGTCGGGCTTTTCTTTGACAGCAGAACTACAACAGGGGATCCCAAAGCTTGATCCTTTGATCCACACACATCAAGACTCAACCAAGGGAGCCTGTGAACATCAACGAATCAACAACGAGAAGGCCAACAAGAATCAAGGCTCAAACTTGATTCTTGGTAAAGAAGAAAAGGAAGAACGAAAGAGGAAAACGAAACAGAAGGGAAAAGTATGCAACAACTCATGAACGAGAGGGAGAAACGCAGAAGGATAAGACTTACACGTTCAACAAGAAATCACAGGGAAAAAGGTTGCAGCTTTCGAGGTTAAAGGAAAACGTATGCAAGAAACGCAAAAAAGAAGAGAAAGATGGAATTTAAAGGAAAGGAGTGGAAAGATAGAAGGAAAGACGTTCTAGGGTTAGAAGATCCAAGGAAAGCCTGTCCAAAGATATAAAATCAGATCTTCAATGAAAGCGAACAAGATAGAAAAGAAAAAGGAAAGAAGATCTTTGCGATTTGGGGCGAAACCGCGAGGGCGGTTTGCCCTTGCCGCAGGAGCGGCTCACTGTCACCGCGGGGCGGTGACAACCAAGATTTTGCCGTTGGGGCGGCCATTATCACCGCGGGGGCGGTGACAGCCAAAACTGGTTGTTACACATGCCATGGCAGAGTGAAGGCAAGGTATGCCGCTAGCGGGGTCAAGAGAGGCGATGACACGAGCACGAAGGGAGCCGGTAGTGGGCAAGCCTTATGCCTTGGCAGAGTTAAGATAACGCATGCCGCTAGTGGGGTGAGAGAGGTGATGGCACCAGCACGAAGGGAGTCGGTAACGGGCAAGCCTTATGCCATGGCAGAGTGAAGACAAGACATGCCGCTAGCCGGACCGGGTTAGGCAGAGGCATGAATAACAACGGTATTCAGGAACGTATCACGGGTAGACTAACTAAAAAAAGTCGAATTGAGACTTTCAAATATCTTCTTCATAGTAGTGGTTCACGCATCAAGATGATAAGTACAATCCTACCAACTTTGTAATTCCACTTTTAGATGTTTATGAGCCCAACACATACAACCTTGAAGCTTTTGTCAATTACAATCCTACCAACTTTGTCATAAAAATAGATATCTTATGAACATTAGCTATCCAAAAGCTATAGCTTTAAAGTATTGCAAGATAATAATTAATAAGGTCCAAAATTTATTTTTTCCATCAAATTTACATAGTTTGATATGCAAACACTTATACGATTAACACCGAGTAAAAAACATGTAAATTTATGATAACAAAAGCTCATACAAACTAACACATAAAAATTACACAACACTTTCCTTAAGATGCGGTAAAAGTGAGAATTGTCATTCTACCATCAAGATTTTGTTAAAAACTATATTTGTTAGATATTTTTATAACAAAATATACAATCATTGATTCAAAAGCAAGACTACTATTCGGGCGGACATCCACCTTGATAGAGGCGGAGTCCGCCCGCGCGTAGAAGTAGGCGGAGGCGGACTCCGCCTCCACCTCTTTCTGCCCCGTTATCACTTTTAAAAATCGGCCGTTGGAGATTATAGCCGTTAAATTATAGCCGTTGTAGATTTTTTGATCCTATATAATAACATGTGAAGTCATTGTATCATTCACTTACATCCAAACCTCAACAACGTAAACAAAAAAATCCGTTAAAATGTCGTCGTTTTCCGAAGAAGTAGATGTAGAATCCGATGGTGAAAGCTCTATTAGGCCGTTCGATATTGAAAAATACAGTGATCCGGAAGAAATTCTCGCACAACTTGAAGTAGTGTACAAACTCATTTATATTTTACTTTATGTTATTTTATTTAGTCGGAATTGTAGAATTAGCAATGTTAGAATAGAGAATCGGAATTGTAGTTTTAGACATTTAAGAATAGAGAATCGGAATTGTAGTTTAGACATGTAAGAAAAGAGAATCGGAATTGTAGTTCAGACATTTTAGAATAGAGAATCGGAATTGTAGTTTAGACATTTAAGAATAGAGAATCGGAATTGTAGTTTAGACATTTAAGAATAAAATGATGTGTATTTTTAAAATAATACTCTATGTTATTTTTATTTAGGATCTTATGGAATATTCTCGTGCTCTCGGTACCGATTATTCGTCAAAATTTGAGCTTCATGGATATTTTGCGGATAGAGAAAACTTATTGGGGTGGGCTCAGTATGTGGCAAACACAATGAATATGGTGTTGGTCATTAAAAAATCATGCTTGGATAGAAGGGATTTTCGTATCCTACAATTGGGTTGTGATAGACACGGAGGACCTAGAAAAGAAAAAGACGTAAATCCCGATCATGTTCCAAGTTCTAGCCAGAAAAGAAAATTCGAAGAAGTGTATGTGTTTGTTTGAGCTTGCAAGAACCCAAATCGTAATGCGTGTAGCCTCTCTGCGCTAATAGACGGAGTCTTCGGGACAGAAAGTCTCGAAGACCACCGTGCATGACCGAGCAAATCTGGATCCTCCATAGTTGCACATCCCAATGATGGGAAATGTGCGTAAATCCAAAATTGTACAAAATTTTTTTTTAATAATTTTAATCTTAACAATAAAGTTACGTTTTGTAAAGGAAAATATTTATAAAACCACACTTGTAAAAGTGTAGTACATCCTGCCATCGTTGTCACCTTCTTCCTAGTGTCGTCCCCCAAACATCTGTAAAGAAAAGCAAGGGTCTCGGTGCCCCAAGCATATGCCTCTGTCCTCACATGATCTCGTACTAGATCAATAAGCCATCCTCGCATCCTGTTGGTAGACTTGTCGACTACCAAAGTCGACGATATGAACAATAACATATAAGAAGATGCAATAGCGTCATGTGGAGGCTCTAGAAGGTCCAACATCTGAGCGACTCTATTCCTAACAGTCTCGCAAAATAGTTTTCTAGTTTGACGTCTAGCCTCTGTTGGTGATAACCCAAGACGATGAACCAGCCAATCATGTCGGACACTATCATCGACGGAAGTCAGTAATGCATCTCCATCAACTGGTAGTCCCATAATAACCTGAACATCGTGCAACGCTATACCCATCTCCCCTCACGGCATGTGAAATGTGTTTGTCTCTGGGTGCCACCTTTCCACAAACGCCATAATCAAACAATGATCGACGCCGCTAAATTGTACGTCCTCCAAATCCGTGAGTCTCCTAACAACTCTAATCACGGAGGAAATTATACCGGCCCATATAACGCTAGCTTCGCGGTCAACATAGTCTGTCAATAAAGGAGGTATGTCCTCCTCTATCTGCTCCTCAACAGGTACATGCTCAGGTAAGTCGTCCTGCTCCCTCTCAAAAGGTACGTGCTCCTATTGTGGTATGTCTTGTTGCTGCTCTACCTCAACTGGTATCTCCTCATGCTCTTCCTCCAGTATATCATCCAAATGAGACATACCGTACGATGATTCCACCGTTTCGTAATCAGTCAGTAAGTGAAACAGGTACGACATCCTCCTCGTCAGAAGCCTCTGTGGGTGCATGAACTGATGCATCTACACGTGCATGAACTGATGCCTTTACAGGTGCATCCGCAGGTGCATGAACTGATGCCTCTACCGCTGCATCTACATGTGCCTGAATGGATGTTGAGGCAAGTTTAACTCGTCGAGTTGTATCCTCTCGACGGATGGATGTTGTGACAAGTCTCGTCGCCCTCTTCCTCTTCTCTTTAATGTTCCTCATCACAAGCTAAATTTTTTTTAAACTCAAATTTTTATTTTTTCTATTATCATAATATATATATATATATATATATATATATATATATATATATATATATTAAATTGTGCTATTATTATAATCATAAAATCGATAACAAACCTAGTAACTCTCGGAATAACCCAATTTCAATTATTCCTAACTAACCGCATCTAACTAAAATATAAATTTACTTTTTAAATTCAAATGTTTTCTATTATAATATTATAATATTATATGTATATATATATATATATATATATATATATTACATTGTGCTATTATAACAATCATAAGATCGATAACAATACTAGTAACTATTGAAAATACTCCAATTTCAATTATTCCTAACTAACCGAACCTAACTAAACCAACTAGTTTCAAGTCTAATGCAAAAAATAAATAAACGATAAAAAGACAATATTAACTAACCTCAAATCTATCCACAAGTGGTCTACTCATAGAACTCCCGACATCTTAATCTCTCTTCATTGTTGGACGTATCGAAGAAGAGAAGAAATTGATCGAAGAAGAGAAGAAACAACGAGGGCAAGGGAAGGGATGCGCGGCGGCTGCGAAAAAACGAGGGCAAGGGAAGGGATGCAGCCCGCCTCCGCGCGCCTTGCCCTTATATAGGGTTGGCGCGCAGGCGGGCTGCGCATGCGCGTGGGCCTCCCACATGCCCACTGTGTGCCAGCCTGTGCGCTTGCGCCTTACGAGTGTGTTGGGCTCTCGCGCACTCGCAGACCGTCTCCGCTGCGTCCGAGACCGTCTTCGATTAACATCACTCTTCAAAAGGATGGTGATTTTTTAAAAGTGGTAAAAGTAAGAATTTTTTTTGCAAAATTAAGATTTTTTTTACACTTTCCTTAATAGTCATGCCAATGCCTATAGCCATATTTTCTTTTGTCGGAGGAAATAATGAATTGTTTTTTTTTTAAGTTAGTTAGTTAATTATTAGAAATAATGTTGGATTTTATAGAATAAATATACACTTTTGTTTTTATATAAAAACATTTAGCCTATTAAAAACACTGACATTAGATGATTTACATACTATGATGACACCATGTGATATTTTTTTTTTAAACAATTTGATTTATTAGGCTTTTTCTAATTTTGTGTTTAGTAAATGCACCCCTTGAGAGAAGAGTGTGTAGAGTTTGAGAATAAATGTAAAAGGTTGGGGTATATTTACTTAATTGAAACATTAAAATGCCTAGTTACTACTATAGTTTTTCAAAAAGGCCTAGTTATTAAAATTGTCCTATTTTTTTTAGTAAGGGTATTCTTGATTTGTATACTAAACCGGATCAAAGTTATCGAACTAAGCCTAACACGAGAATAAATTCCTTCATTTTGACACATACACAGTCAAGATGCAACAATTAATTAAATTCAAATAGTAGATAAATCAACTATAGTTTGACCGATACAAGCATCACTTATATAAAATAATCTTTATTTTGCATTAATTTTATTTAATTATCTGAGTCCTAAATTTGCATGATTCCCTCAGGCTTCAAATACGAACCACCCAAAATTGGCTAAGCAATTGAGGTATTATGAATATCATAAATCCAATCTCCATTTCAAAACGCACATCACCAGATATGATTTTTATTCTTTGTCGGTCCACCACAACAAACATCAATATCTTTTTTCTTCCAATTTTAATGGAATATGAAAATTAGTGGTATCATCATACCAATTCTTGAGATTTGGGTGTCTACCACAATATTATTTTTTGACGCTAGTATATGCTCAAATTATCAAAGAAAATTAAAATTTTTTTGGATGGTGGCTCTATATTTTAGATATTTGTTGAGTATGCTTGGATAATTTTTTGGTTGAATAATTTTACGAAATATACATTCGACCATGTATAAGTTAATTAACATGTTTATTATTTAAAACGAGTTATTTGACTTAGAAAAAGGCTCGGTTTAAGCTCGTTTTACTTTTAAATTGAGTTGAATAAGAACATATTTTAATGTTGGTTAAAATATAGGCAACTGTTCAGGTTCAGGTTCAAGTTCGATTCGTTTAGTTAAAGTTAGACTCGTTCAATTAGAAAAGCTATTCAGTTCCTATCCAGGCTCGATTCTGAAATATAAGTTGAATTCATTTATGTTGAAGCGCGGGGAGGGGATTGAAGAAGCCGAGACATAAAAAAGACAGAGTGGTTGGTGCCACTTTCATCATCTGGGCCTACCGTACTGGGCCTGGCCCATGTGGGCTCCTTCGCTTAGCACCCGGCGACAAAAGTTGAGGTGAAACAAATAAAAGGATAATAAAATATGACGTGGCACGCGGTGGGTGGTCATGAACTTCCTCTGTGCTGCGTGTTTCACGTGCATTGCAGCCCTCCGCGTTTGTATATCTCACAATTTCAGTATTATCCATATCTTTTTTATCAATTATTTTTGAGAAAATTGTGTAAAGAGTACCCCATCTTTTAGGCTAACTAAACTTTAGTATCCCGTCTTTTAAACTATCAGAACGGTACCTCAACTATTGAGTCCGACCAAAGTTTAATACCTATGTTACTGTTCATCCGTTAATTTCACAGATTCCTGTTAAATTACAGGGGTAAAATTGTCCACCCCTCTAAGTAAACCCTAATCCCAAAATTATACCAAAATTCTCTCCCCTCTTCCACTTCAATTCACAGATCTTGAGTCTTGAAAAAAAACGAGTGGAAATCTGTGAAATAGAAGCAAAATTAAGAGAATGTTCTATTCCCTCATGATTTTAGTGTTTTGTTCACAAGAAAGTAAGTTTTGGGCGATGTCTTATTACCGATAAATATACAAGAGTTTCATTTTAAGTCATATTTTTATCAATAAAATTTATATTTCAACAACTAAGCTATAACAATGGTTATATTTTTAATATTCTTACACAATAGAGTATGGATTGCGTTATTACTCATAAAGCTCTAACATGCGCATGTTAATAAATATGTCAGGGATGAACATAAATCCCAGTTAATCCCGCCCCGATTTCAGCGGGATTTGAAAAAAATATGTGTATCCTATTCCGTTCCGTGAAAAATTTGCGGGACAGGATGCGGGACGAGACTTCCCATCCCGTCCCGTCCCGCATATATATATATATATATATATATATAAATAAAATTTTTATAAATTTATATATAGTATATAGATAAATAATATACATAAATTATAATTTTATAATATTATTGTAAAAAATATTTTTATATTTTCAAAATTATTAGATCGGTAATTTTTCATTAGTCATTCATTCACTCATTCTTTACGACTCATTTGGTTGGATTTAAAATACTAGAGTTTATACTCTCCCTTGATTTAGTCCATTCGCCGCCTTGCTTTGGTCCGTTCCATCGCCGCCCTTGTTCTAGTCCGTTTCATCACCCTTGTATTTGTGGATTCCCACAATTGTAATCGGTAGTTAAATAAATGTAACTTTTTGTAAATTATCTGTTGTTATTTTTTGATTGTGAATTGGTTAGACATTTTGATCTAATTTGAATTTGTTTTTAATGCAGGTGTCATGAAACAATAATTAGGTATCAAGTTTTTTTTCCCGATCATTTGTGTCTTTAAATATGAGAGAATACATGTATACATAATCAATAGAATTGGTGCTTAATTTTCGCAGGATTCGTCCCGTCCCACATAGGACAAGGCCCACGTGGGACGAAGAAAAATGTCCTAAATCCAGTCTCGTCCCGTCCCGCAAGTTATTTGCGGGACAGGATGTGGGACGACCCCTATCCCGTCTCGTCCTGTCCACCCCTAAAATATGTTTTATTGTAAAATAATGGTAAATTATAATAAAAATATTATAGTTCCTAAATACAGTATAGAAGATTATACAGAAGATTATATCGTAAGACTTTTTGTATAGTAGATACAAACTAAGCCCCTCTATATATGGGATAAAATTTTAATTAAAAAATTAATTAATGAGAGAGGTATAACGGTAAAGTGAAAATAAAAACACCTATAAAAATCACCTTTTGTCGCTCAGTTAGGGTTTTTAAATCCAAAGAAAACAAAGCAGTTGGAGGACAGGCCTTCACAACCACCATCGTAATCACCTGCAGTTACCTCCTATTGTCCGTTTGTGTTGGATTTTATCATGGTATCAGAGCGATTAACCTCTATTCAACACCAATCATAATTTGTGGTCAAGTGTCAACTCGGTTTGTACCCTAGTTACTTTTGTAAAGACATATTAAAGATAATAATTTATCACATTTAAAGGGGAAACATTCCGAGTCTAGTAAATAAGTTCGGGAGACTACCTTCCAATTGTCAATTGATTTTAAAAATAAAATATTCATGACTGTATGTGCTAGCCTTGACCTACTACATATGTGCGCTAGTATTTAGAAAATATGAAGGTTGCAAACCCTACGAAGGTTGCGATGACTTTTTTTTTGCCTCTGATGGCCGACCTCCTGGAACGCCGCCGGAGAAGTCTCTATAATGGAGTAAGCACTTGTTTGCGGAAGAGACTAGCCATCCATGTACTTCCCGAAAATCTAGTGGCAACTGGAAAAGTCCAGATTTCATACCCGAGAGGTGTAGCTACCCCGACGGTGGAGATTGATGAAGAGATTGTTAGCAAGCTTGACAAGTCGTGCAAGAATGCAGTGGTGGTCAAGCTGATCGGAAGGATGATATCGTATGGAGCGTTTGTAAAGATTCTCCGATCAATGTGGAAGCCACAAGGAGGCTGGTTGATTTCTGATCTCCAAAATGACTATTTCATGATTTGCTTTGAACTAGAAAACGACATGTTGGGAGCGCTTGCGGGGTCCCTAGTCCATGTTCGGTCACTACCTCCTTGTGCGACAATGGGATCTGTCGTTTGATCCGATGGAATCAGAGATTACAACGACTGGAGCGTGGGTTAGAATATCGGGTCTTCGGTATTCGTTTTATGAGAAGATCTTGCTACTAGCTATTGGATCCACTATTGGGAGGGCGCTAAAGGTGGATGAGCACACTTTAAAGCGAGATCGCGGCAGGTTCGCAAGGATTTGTGTTGAGGTCGATTTGGCATGTCCATTGAAGGGAGAAGTGTTAGTCAATGGGAAACTGTTGAAGTTAGAGTATGAAAAATTGCACGTGATTTGTTTTGCTGGTGGTCAGTATGGGCATGTCATGGAGTAGTGCAAAACCGTGACCCAACGTCGGGAAGAGCCTGACAAGCTGGCGGTGGCGGATGAATCAGTACCGGAGCCTAGGCTAGAGCCAGTGTCTACCGTCAACGAATCTTTAGGACCCTAGATGCTAGTGGCCCGGAAATCCCAGTACACAAAGGGCAAGTAGGATACACGATCTGAATCAAATCAAGCTAAGGGGGGCAAATCCCTCGATTCAAGCACAAAGTCAAAGATTCTTCCCTTATCTAATAAGGTTTTTAGGAACAAGAGACAACGAACTTAAGGTTCTTCCCAGTGTCGCGCTGATAAATTGAAGACGCGGAGCGAGTAAAGATAAGTGCAGTTTCACTCGAGGATAAGATTGGCGTCCCAATTGAGACGTAAGTTTCCCTAGATGCTCCTAAGCATGGGAGTCTAGACGAAAGGTGCAGATGGACCAATTACGAAGATCCAAGAGATACGTAAGTTAAACTTATAGAAGGACTAGAAGGTGAAGTGCCAATTTTACAAGATCCCAAGTGGATGACTTTGTTCGGACATATGAGGCTACGGGAAAGTCACTTAGTGAAAGTTCACATAATTGAATGTTGTTAAGAGGGTCAACCATTTCTGTTATGGGAAGATGGCTAAGCAAAATCAAGAAGAAGGAAGTCCATAGAGATGATGGTTTTAGAAGACGAGAGACGCAACAAGGAGCTTTTATCGAAAGACGTAAGACATCAACCAAGATAAACACGAGTGGATGCTAACTAACGTTAGATTTTTGAGAAGACGCAATTACAAGATATTATAAAATGCGGTTAAGCCTATGAAGGTGAGTCACGTGACACAACAAGGTCGAGAAGGGTATAGTTATCTTGTAGAAGGTAAAGGAAGCGTGGAATGAAGAATGAACTAACGGAGTTTAAGGTAGAGTACCCCAAGAGAATAGCCTTCATGAGGATGTTAACATGGATAGTATAAAATAAAGGATGGTTGTTGACCTCAAAGAAGGTCAATCATAACCTAATCAGTGACAACCGAGAACTCATAGGTGTAGGTTGTCTATGGGTGAGTGTAGATGGGAAGAGTAACCCATAATGTGGATCATAAAGGAATGGTAACAAGAGCATGGAATATTCCCGGTGGTTCAATGTTAGCAGTAAGGAGTTATATCAACGGAAGGGCAAATGGCGTAATCAAGTAGCATTGAACGGGTTCAAGGCAAGTAACAGTAAAAGACCTCTTAAGGAGGGATTGTAATGACCTATGCGACCTTCTTAGGTCATGGGATTGACATGTGGATGAATGAAATGGATCAGAACCTTTAAGGTGTGATCAGGGTTGGAAGAACTAGAGGACCAGGAGGAAGGTGAGGCTTTCATTGTCACTTTACGCAAATGAGAATATATATATATATATATATATATATATATATATATATATATATATATATATGATACATGGTATGAAACGGATGATATGTCGTCGCGGGCAAGAGATGAGTCAAAATTTTCTAGACTCACCCGAAGAAGTCACGAGGGTTATGTTGGGTAACGGAGAACCCGAATTAGGGCAACGCTGCAAGTTTAGAGATTTTTTTATATATTATTGCTTGGTAAAGTAACGACTTGAAGTCCGGATGTCACCAGTTTAGGACGAGAAAAAAAGGTACCTACGTAAGACGACATTTCGGACCGGTATGGTCACTATAAGTGGTAATGAAGCCATTTTGGCACGACACGCGAGAAGTTGAGAGGTTATGTAAATACGTATTCATCGGTTTCTGAATCAAGTTGTAGTGGTGTTGCACAATTTGTGGCTTTACAGGCGGTACCAATATGGACCATAACCTAATATTAGTAACTACAACTAGTGAGGAGATGTAAGAACGATTCTTATGTTCTCTTTTTGACGGCGCCTTGTTGTACTCTCGGAGTTGAGAGGAACAAGCTTGACACGGATTGACAGTATTACAAGTTATGCGGGATAAGATTTATGAGTAGAGTCATCTATGTGGGAGTTAGGACGTCTAAAGTGACTTCTTAGGAAACGTAGTGACAACAGGATAGGTCAAGTTGATCCGACGAAAACCAAGGTGGTATTTTCGGTGCTACCTCCAAAGAATATTGGGGAGGTAGGGAGCTTTTAGATTGGTGGGATATACCTGCCCAGTTGCGGAAGAGTTTTAACGCCCTTCCTTTCCGAGGAGGTATCCTAGAATCGTAGGGTCCCAGCCGTGCCCGTGGAGCTTTGAAAAGCCGAAGAGGCGAGTGACCTCTACTCATATTTCTTTTGTACAGACAAAGAGTCTTGTGAACTTGGTGGCAAATAGTGATGCATCCAAGTGGGGCTTGGGGATGCAGTTGAAGTAACAAGAGAGGTCTGCGTATGTGTTAGACAACTATGAGCGTATGAGAAGAATTATCGATGAAGGGTCGAAAGTTATCCGCTTTAATGCACACGCTTAAGATGATGTCGGTATTTTTATGAAGCGACAGACCAGTCTTGAACAGGAGATAAGGGTTTGATATATATATTCACTCAGCAAGAGTTGAATACCTGCTAGAGGTGATGGATAGAGTTGATTAAGGAATTCAGTTAGATGGTTTTGTATCATCCGGGAAAGGTGAATGTGGTCACCGACACCCTTAGCATGTGGATGCCTCGAGAGGAGGCGATAGCTCGACTGACGGTCCAACTTCAGCTGCTGAGGGATTTAGTAAGGATGGAGATGGATATCCGGTTTCCGGATAAGGACAGACCCTTGTGCGATTTGGGAGAGGCTACCTTATGTGTTATAAAGAATGTAAGATGAACCCGGACATCATATGTGGTATTTGTGAGGCGGGATTAAACCGATGCGACTATGTACGAAGCCTATGTGCAACCTATCATCAGGTCAAGTATGAGCACTATATGTCGGGATGAGGATTTCATCCACTGTCGGTTACGCAATGTGAGTGGGAGGATATCCCCATATGAGTCGTCTAGTGGAAGAATTCACTAAGTTGATAGTTTGTGGGGACACCGAGTACCATCGTCTTGGATTGAGAGCACGTGTGCCAGATTGGGGACAAGTGTGATCAGAACACTTCACTTTGTTTAAGTTTTCGTATTACTACAGTTGTCATGCATCGTTTAGGATGGCCTTGTGAGACATTATATGGGCGGAGGTGTCTTACACCGTTGTGTACGGATTTACCGAGTAGCGCTGGTAGGATAGCCTTCAACATATATGGGATGCCATCACTTGAGTAATGATGATCCAAGAGTGGATGCTAGCCGCGCCGAGTGGTTAGAAGATGTGTACAGATGGGAGGCGCATGCTTCGAGAGTTTAGATAAGGAGCAGGTCTAGATGAAAGTATCATCGACGCGAGGCGCCAAACGTGTTGGGCATTAAAAAGAGAGTCAAGCCTCCGTTTTTTTGAGATCTTTGCGCGAGTTGGAAAAGCGGGTTACAGGTTGGCGTTGCCACCAAGAAGTAGAATGTGTTCATCAGCATTTCATGTGTATCAACCAAGAGAGTACGTACACGACCCGAGATACATTGTCAGTCATGACAATCTAGTGGCATAGACGAGGAGCCGATGATGCTATTTGCAAGACAAAGGATAGTATTTTGGTGGAGTTACGCTGAGCTAGTAACATCGATATGATCGATAAGTTAGACTTATGTGCATGTGTGATATTATGTGTAGTTTGTGCTTGTGCGGGATTATGTGTTTGATCTGTCTGATCTTTATGTGTTAGCTTGAGTGGATCGTGTGTGTAGATAGAACGTTTATACCTTCATGTTCCGAGTGCATGTCTCTATTGAGACCGAGAGGATTGGCGTTTTGTTTAAGTTTTGGGACAAAAATTATTTTGAGGGGATCTGATGTAACGCCCATAATTTTGGTTCCATTTACGATAGGCGTTAGTAGCCTTGAGCAAGGACTACCGCCCTTGCGGCTTAGAAGGCCCGCGACCGCGGTTTGGACGTCCCGCGGGGGCGGCGACACGACAGAGCGGGAGTCGGGTCCGTTTTTCTTCCTACCTTTCATCTCCCCATTCATTTATGCCGACCACATTATTATGTGGTGATCCTTAGGCCGCTTGACCCTTGATCTCCTTCCATTGATGCAACCATATTCTCTCCCTATTCTCAATTAACATTAATTCTTCTCCTTTCTCTCCTTCCTTCTCCCTCATCTCTTTCACCTTCATCTTCCACCTTAGCGTTTCTATCCTCTTGAAGTTGTCACACGAAGTTTGGACTGCAGAGATCTGATCCAGAGTAAGTTCTTTCCTTCTCCTTCTTCTCTTCTTCTTCCTTTTTCCTTCTTGCACCTTTGAAGAGTGAGATCCATGGATTCACTCAAGAGAGTTTTCTCTTTTTCCTTCTTATGTCCTTGCATGCTTAGATCATGGAGGAAGGCTATGATCTTGTGGTGGGAGCTAAGAGACATTCACAACATTAAAGGAGACGATAGGAATGTTGATGTACATCGAAGAATTGAAGAGTCGACGTTTCTGGACTGCAGCCGCGGGGGCGGATCCTGTGAGCCGCGGGGCGGATCCGTAAACCGTGGGGGCGGCCTCTGCAAGCCACGGGGGTGGACTTTGGGTCCTACACACCGCAGGGGCGGCGTCTTGACACCGTAGGGGCGATTTCGGCACCAGTAAGCCTTCGATCTCTTGTTGATTTCTTTCCTTTCCGCTTCCTTGATCTTGAACCATCTTAGTAGCATGTTATGATGGCTTAACATAGGTGATATGGAATGCCAACTAGTGGCTTGAACCTTAGGGTTATCTTGTGAGAGTTGAGGGTATGTTGGTTGTGATATTGTGGCATGATCTCTTAGGATTGTGAGGATATCGGTTTGGGACTGAGTTGTTATGTTGGAAGCCTTTGAGGCAGTGGACTGAGAGTGTTGATCTATCTTGAGTTGTTATTCTTGTGAGGATGTTGAGCCTAGAAGTCCACGGACTTCTAGTTGACTAGAGTGATGTTGTTCTTGTGAGGATGTTGAGCCTAGAAGTCTAAGGACTTCTAGTTGACTAGAGTGATGTTGTTCTTGTAAGAATATTGAGCCTAAAAGTCTAAGGACTTATAGTTGACTAGAGTGTTTTTTGATCCGTGTGCCTTCTGTTGAATAGGCATTGCGTGTTTTCCTAAGGGAGGTTGAGAGAGTTCGATCGGGTTTTGCGTTGGGACTGGTAAGTCCACAGACTTACTTAGTTGACTTCTTCGTATTAGCGTATTGTGTTTTGGTGGTGTGTGTTAGTCATGTTAAACAATGAAACTGGAATAGGACGACCTATATATATTACGTAATTGGCCCAAGTGTATGATAACGGGCGGTGACATCACTGTCTAGCTCTTGCGAGAGCTAGGAGGTTCTCTGCAACTAGATCACATAGGTAGACGGCCAGATGCATTACTACCATTCCTTGCTGGTAAATGGGGATGGAGGCGAGGTTTGGGAATCCCTCGTGTCACAAAATAAGTATCGTTAGTAAAGGATATGACTTAAACAAAGATAATAAGTTGACTTGAGTGTTTCTGTTGAATGTGTCCATTATGTGTTTATGTGCCTTTACCTTTATTCTAATGCATAGAATGTTAAGCTGACAGGTTTTATACCGCTTGTAGATATCTTGCAGGTTAGGGAGGCGGTTGAGTGATCCGGTGGTAGTGAGCAGCCGGGGTTCCGTACATTATAGGACGGGATCAATTATATTTTATTATTACTATTTCAGATGTCGTCTTGTTGTTTGTTTTGAGATCTCGGCTCGGATTATGTTTTACAGTTGTATTTCCAATACTCATCATGCATTAAATCTCTTTCCGTTTGGCTTTTATTTGTGTCGTGTTGTAAGGTCCGGTGAAGTTGTTCTCAGGCTAAGGGCTAGGACTCATTGTGAGGTCCTAGCCCGTAACATCCCGAGTCTCTCAGATTTGGGGTGTACGTTTCATCCCTTTGATCTTCCTTACGTTCTTGAGCCTGTTGCATGCTTCTTTTCCTTCTGTTTCTCTTTCTCTTTCTTGTTTCTTCTTCTTCCTCTTCACGTGAATCAAGATCAAATCTTGATTCTTGTGTGTCTTCCGTTGTTGATACGTATATGCTCCCAACCTCTCTTGGTTGAGAATTGACGTGTGTGGATTGAAGAATCAATCTTTGGTATCCTTGTTGTGCCGTAGTTGTCAAAGGAAGTCCCGACAATATCTTCTATCACGCCGCCGCCCCCTCGCCTGCACCTCTCCGCCCCGCGGTTGCAAGCCAGCACCGCCCCATGCCTGTATCCGCCACCCCGCGGTTCACCTGCAGTGACTCCCGTCTTTTGTGAGTTGCCTCCTTCCTTGCTTCCTTTGCCCTTTCCTTATGCTAGATCATACTAGGATGAACCTAGATGATTAGTATGAATGCTAGTTAATGGCTTGTTGATCCCCATGAGTTGGTTACGCTCTTGAGCTGTGATGTTGATGGCGTTCCTTGCAAACCTTGAGACTAGAAATCCTTCTCCTAGCATGTTGAGATCAGTTAGCGATCATTGAGACTAGAAGTAGGGAACTTCTAGCACGCTGCAATAGATCTATTAGAGATCATAGTATGTGGAGTTCTAGCATTCGTTCAATTTCTGATTTACGATGCCTTGTCTGAGCAGGCATCTATCCTTTCCTTCGGGAAACTGAAAAGTTAGCTGATTCTTGAGTTTACCTTCGAGTGAGGTAAGTCCCTTGGACTTACTTAGTTGTGTTCCGTATATTGGTTTGACCGTATTGGTTGTGTTTGTTTACTTTATCGTTATAACGAAAAATCGGACTAGGATGATCTTATACCTTAATTGGCCCAAGTGTATTATAATCGGGCGGTGACCACTTGTCCAGTTCTACAAGAGACAGGGAGATGCTATTTCAACCAAGCCCACATGCAACATATAGTATGCATCTGATCTATTCATGTTGGTAACGGAAACGGAGGCGAGTTTCGGGATATTCTCGTGTGACAAAAAAAAGTTGAATTAGTAATGGATAACTTAATAAAAGATAATAACTTGTTGTTTGAGAGCATGTTATGTGTTTACCTTCTTATGTGTGTTTGTGCCTTTATTGTCTTTCTGATATCTAGAATGTTAGCTAACGGTTTATACCGATGTTGTAGATGTTCTACAGGTTAGAGATGCTGCTGAGTGATCCGGATGGAGTGGTCAGCCGAGGTTCCCGTACATTATAGGACGGGAATGAGGTATATATTTTGTTGTTGTCTTTCCCTTTTTTTATGAACTCGGCTGCGAGTCCTTTGTGTTTCCCTTTGTTGCACCTTATGATTTTTATATAAGTTTTTGCTTTCATTTATTTGTGCATTGTTGCAAGATCCGATGTTATTGTTGTCACTCTGAGGGTCGGGACCCATTGTGAGGTCCTAACCCGTAACTCTTTGAGTTCCCAGAACTTGGGGTGTTTTCTCGGATCGATTTGAGATCCGGATATCACCAGCTGAGGGTGAGAGAGCAGGACATAGCCAAGATGATATTTCGGACCAGATATGGACACTACGAGTTTGTAGTGATGTTATTCGGGCTCACGAATGCACCCACCGTGTTCACGAAGAAGTTCTTTAAGGATGTCCGGAAATACTTTTGGAACGAACCTCTACTCTTCAAGAGAGGCCCCGACGGCATCATTAGGAGATGTGTGCCGGAAGACGAGATGCAAAGCGTCATTCGTCATTGTCATTCACTTCCTTGTGGAGGACACACTAGTTTCCATAAAACTAGCGCTAAGGTATTGCAATCCGGTTTCTTTTGGCCTACTTTGTTTAAGGATGTGCAAACCTTTGTTTCCTGCTGCGATGCTTGTCAAAGAACAGGGAACATATCTAGGAGAAACGAGATGCCTCTCAACAACATTCAGGAGGTAGAGATCTTCGACGTTTGGGGAGTCGACTTCATGGGACCTTTCCCATCATCTTGCGGGAACCAATACATACTTCTCGCTGTAGATTATGTTTCGAGATGGGTTGAAGTCATTGCCTCTCCAACTAATGATGTCATGGTTGTTGTCAAGTTCTTTAATAGAACTATCTTCTCAAGGTTTCGGACACCATGGACTATCATTAGTGACGGAGGCTCAAACTTCATTGCCCGACAATTCGAAGCTCTACTAGCTAAGTAAGGGTTGACTCACAAGATCGTCACTCCCTACCATCCAAAAACGAGTGGGCAAGTGGAGATTTCGAATAGAGTGATCAAGGGCTTCCTCGAGAAGACATTTTCAAAGACAAGGAAGGATTGGTCTTTGAAGTTAGACGATGTGTTATGGGCGTATAGGACTGCATACAAGACTCCCATAGGAACAACACCATACAACCTTGTGTATGGGAAGTCTTGTCACTTACCGGTGGAGCTAGAACACAAGGCGTATTGAGCTGTGAAGTGGTTGAACTTCGGCATGAAGGAAGTGGGCGAGAAGCGTCTCTTGGACCTTAATGAGCTTGAAGAACTCCGCTTAAACGCTTATGAGAACGCCAAGATTTACAAAGAGAGAGCGAAGCGTTGGCATGATAAGCATATCATTCCAAAGGACCTAAAAGAAGGAGATCAAGTTCTCCTCTTCAATTCGAGACTTTGGCTCTTTCCAGGTAGCTTAAATCTCGTTGGACTGGACCTTATCTAATCAAACGTGTTTTTCCCCATGGCGCAGTTGAAGTATGGGGTGAAAAGAGAGGAAGTTTCAAGGTGAATGGCCAACGACTTAAGAAGTATTCACCGGAACTCCAAGCCGAGGAAATCACGCCGATTATCCTCGAATAAACTCAGGAACGGTCTAGCTACGGACCCAAAACAAGCGCTTCTTGGGAGGCAACCCAAGGTATTGCACTTACATTTTTGTTATTCTTTCTTAGATTAGTTTAGTTTAGTTGTTTTTGTTTTGTTTTCCCCTCGATACCTCCCGATATGTCATGTTTTTGGATGTAGGAATAAGGAATGGGCAAAGGAAGGAAAAAAAGTCGGAAGAAATGACGAAACTACAAGTTTTGGAGCAAAACAGAGAATTCCACGGCCAAAACCACGGCCGTGGAACACCCCGAGTGACCGTAATTTTCAGAAAAATTACGGCCACTATATAAACCACCTTCCTTCACCAAAACACCATAAAACACCCATTCCACACCTAGAAATCGCCGCCACCCTTCCTCTACCCGTAATTCTTCGTTCGGAGTCCGATTCGAGCCATTCTTCGGCCTAAAGTGGAGCATTTTCGATCATCTACAACATCCAAGCATCAAACAGAGTGAACAAGCCAATTTGGAGAAGGAATTTGGACTTTCCAAATCTAAAACCTAGGTTTTACTCCCTTTCTCTTCTTGGTTCAATTTGGTTCAATTCTTTACAAGATTTTAGGAGAACTGGACGAATTTGAGTTTGGAATTAGTCTAGGACTGTTGTTGTTGATTGTGGTGTGAATCTGCTGAGTTTTGAGAACGACAGAGCAAAATCACGGTTCAGGCCAGTTCCACGGCCGTGGAAAATCAAGAACAACCCGTGGTTTTTTCTGTTTTTGAAGAAAAATGTTTAGGAGGAAGTCTAACCGAAACAAGAAGTAAAAGGGAGATAGTTTCTCCTCTTCCCAACCTCCCCCTAGTCAACCACCATCACCACCACCTCCTAGAATCCCTAGAATCCTTGAAGACTATGTGGAATCCATGGAAAAGATCGAGAAAAGGTCGATCATAGGACCTAGGTACCTCCTTTTAAAAGAGCTTGAGGAGCTCAATGTTGTAGCTGACTTGACTTGGCTCTTGGACAGAGCCGGATTGATCATCTTCTCCTCTATTAGAGAGGATGCTTATGAGGAAATAACTCGGGAGTTTGTGACCTTATTCGAGCATAGCGTCGTCAATAGGACGGTATCCTTTAGGCTAATGGATCAAGACTATGAGTTCTCCATCATTCAGTTTGGAACTTTCTTTGGGTTTCAAGAGAGTTTTAATGGGAGGTTTCCGGGAGGTGTTTATGCTAAGGATTTCTGGAGTGACATTGTCATGATCTATGCTTCCAAGGATAGATGGCAATCGGCCGACACCAAGGCTAAGCTCATCTACTACTTAGCCTTGAAGATAACCTATAGAGTTCTTTCGGAGTGCCTTTTCCCTAGAATCGAGACACCCCAAAAGATCAAGACTGATGAGTTTTTCCTTCTTTGGTGCATGCTTACCGGCACATCCGCCGATTGCTCTACCCTCCTAGCCTCCACCATTAGCAAGTTGAAAAACAAGAGGGCCGGAAACATAGGCTACGGGGGCATGGCCACTCACATAGCTAACCAGTTAGGGATAGAGTATTCCGTTTGTACTAGGATAGCGGCGAGACCTTTGGGTCTCAATAGTCTTATGACTAGAGGCATTATCTTTCCCCGACACCGAGCTCCACCTACCGCCGCTATGCCATTGGAGGATAGAGATGGAAGAGGTATCCCTTGGCTTCCCGAGTACTCCATCATGCTAGGTCGCCACAATTGGAAGGAGACCTTTGTACCCATGCATACCAATAGGCTAGTAGCTCCTCCTTATATGCCGGATGAGGTCCTGGCTGAGGGTGATGATGATGAGATGATGGGAGGAGATGATCATGATGTAGGAGGTGCCGAGCATGACTTTGGCACATTCACGGACCAGCCGGCCGACTTCCCCGAGCCTCCTAGGTGATCTCTCCGTCCTTCTAGACCTTCCGGTTCTTCTTCCTCACGTCGGGCCAATGTGAGTAAGAGGCCGACTTGGATTGAGACTCCACCATCTTGGTACGGACAGCAGCCGACATGGATGGGAGCACCTCCTCCGTGGTATGACGAGCCTCCAGTTGCACCAGCACCTCCAGTTGCTCCGGCATGGTATGAGCAGCCCCCTGCTCATCTCACAGCTAGTGAGATGAGCAGCCCCCTGCTTGGTATGAGCACCTCCAGTTCCTAGTGAGTTTCCACAGCCGCCTTCCTAGTGATGAGATGAGATGATCGCCGGTTTGAGCCGCTCCACCGCCATCTAGTGAGTTCTTTATTTTCTTTTCTTTTCTTTATTTTCTTTTGAACATTGAGGACAATGTATGTTACAAGTATGGGGTGGGGTGTGACTATCGTTGTAATAACTCTACTCACTTTGATTTGCTTAATCCATGAACACTTGCATGTTTCATTTCATTGTTACACGTTTCATTATTGTATTGCATGAAAAAGGCTTTGAAAAACCCATAAAAATTTGAAAATTTTGAAAAGTTTTTGTGCTTCTAAGATTAGAGATGACTTCTATGATGAAATTCACTTGTGGAATGAGTTTTTGATGACAATTGTATACTTAAATTGAACTATGAATTGAAAAGGAATTGAGTGTGTTGTTTATCCTTTCTTGCAAGTTTCATAATGTGAAGGTTTTATCTAAATCATGTTGAGAAATGAAGGTTGAAATCACAATATAAGTTCTTATACTTCCTTATAAAATGATTAAGGCACTTCGAATTTCTTACTTCTTTCTTTGATCACTTAGCCCCCCAATGAAAAATAATTGCCTCATTTACCTATCCGGGATTTAGGAAGAGTTGAATTTGGCATGTTTGATGTGGGAGGGCCATGAAAGCAATTGTTTACATTCAAAGTATAGAAATTCTAGGTTTGGGGTAGTCAATCATGACGATGAGTAACTCGACACCATTCACATAGCCGGGTGTTTGTGTCCTGCCAAAGTCGGATTGAGCGATATTCCTAACGATTTATGGTATGTGCATCAAGGGTTTGAGGCATCTCGAAATTAAGAAACGCCAATCTCCTAGGCTTCGGTTTTTGTGCACCGCTTTCCATATTTCCAAAAGTAAAGTCGAAAAAGAAAATTTTGTGCAAAAGTAAAGAGCAAAGCTCTAAGTTTGTGGATAGTTCAAGTAAAAAGAAAAGAGTTGTGTTGTTCCTTCTTCCCGGATTTATACACCACATCCCTTACAAGTTTTCCCGCCCTTTCCATATTCTTGACCTTACTTGAAAGACCTTAAGATCTTAAGAGTGTTATTTGACTTAGTGATCTAAAATGGAGTTTCACGTGCTTGATTTTGACAATGCTTGAAGGTTATGATGTTTGTCTTGAAGTTTAGGCAATTTATGATGTTTCTTTGCTTTACATTCTTTGGTTTATGTGTATGAGTGTTTTCAAGGATGAATGAAGCAAGGTTTGAGGATGATCTATTGACTAGAAGCACATTATCAAAAAGATTGTTTTGTTTTTGAATTTGCATTCATATTTCATTCTAACTTGTGCTCTAAGCTTTTGAAACCTTGATTGGGGACAAGCGAGTGATAACTATGGGTATTTTGTTAGCATGAAAAATGACTATATTTTAGGCACTTGTTTTAGTTGTTTTTTCCTCTTTTATGTGTACATGGATATAGATTTGAAGCATTTGTGAGCACATTCACCCACTTTGTCGATATAGAGATCTACACTAACTTCGTTTTGTTTATAGGTGAATAAGAGATTGATTTGGAGCAAATGATGGAAGGAAAGGAGTATTTGATCGTGCTAGATGGAAAGAGAATGCATTGGAGTAGTTAAGGAAGGAGCATGAGTGAAGAATGCCACGAAACAAGAGACTTTCACACAAGTTTTGATCTTCCACGCCCTAAATTACGGCCGTGGAATGGCCTTAGTTCGTGAGAAGTGGTTTTGGCACACATCAGAAAGTTACACGGTCTAAACCACGGGCGTGGAAAGTGAGGAGACCGTGATTCTCATGACGCAGATGACGTGTCACATTTGCCACGTCAACGACGGTTATTGGGCTTTCTCGTAACCTTATTTCGCCCTATAAGAAGGCTGGAGAAGGGAGTTTCGAGGAGCTTCGCTTAGAGCTTCGGAGACGGCTGCTTAGGGTTTGGATTGGATCTTGCTTGCGGCTCAAGGTTGGAGATTCCGAAGTGCAGTTTGCGAAGACGCGATATTGGAGAATTTTTTAGGTTCGATTTCGGAGACGGATTGACACCCGTTCTTCATTGTTGCCTGAGATTATTGTGAGGATTCTTGTTCCATATTCTAAATCCATTGAACATACTACTTTGTTATTCGGATTTGAGATTGATTTTAAGTGTTTATTGAGTTTTTGAGGGTTTTCATCTTTCTCTCTTTTATATTTGATTATTGATTCAATGACAATGATTGTTGGCTAAAACCTTTTAGCAATTCTAAGGTGAAGGGTTGATAGTTGTGACTTAGATGATGATAGATCGATCATAAATAGATTGAACCCTGAGAGTGTGAGAAAACTCGTCGACACCCTAAATTACGGGTTGTTCTTGAGTTCCACGGCCGTGGAATCTCAAGATTTGGTCGTGATTTTCCCTGTTTTACGACATTTGCTTTTGCTTTAACCCAAAGTTAAAGATTTGGTTTAAATTAGCCTTGGCTTGCCTTTTCTAGGTAGTAGTGAGACTCAACATCCTCTATTTCGGTTTCGAGTGTCACAACCTTAACCATTTTAGTTCATCTTTGATTTATTGGGTTTGGGTATGGGTATTTGAGATTAATTCTTATCCTTTGATCCTTTCTATACTACAGCCTCAACAACCTTTATAGAGAGTGTTCTTTGGGTTAGACATATAAGGTTTTGGAACTTCACCGTACTCAACCTTACCTTAGATATACCTTTGCAATTCTCGACTATGTCCTTATACTTATAGAATATCTTGAATCGATTGCCACAATTTGACATCCGGATCTTTAGGGTTGTTGTTTTCCCCAATATTTGCAAAGCTTTTATACTTTTACTTGCTCGATTATTTGAGACTGAATTTGACTCACCAAATCCCTGAGTTCGATACTCTGGAATACTTACTTATCTACGCCGATCTGTACACTGCGAGTTCGCTTGCTTTTATTTCAGTTTTATAAATTTAAAACTAGTGATGCACGCTTTGAGGCGAACACTAGTTTGTAACGCTTCGAATTCCCAAAATTTGGGGTGTTACAGATATAGGCATAGGATAAAGCTAGGTCGAACCGAAAACCCGGTTTGCATAAGAAAATCAATAAAATTATATATTAATAAGTATAGTATAATATATGTATAATTATGAAAGTTTTAACTTTGCTATAATAAATTTTGTATATATTGAGTAACATATTTTAAATATATTATATTTTAAATAAAACTATATTAAAAAAGTATTTATATAATTTTTTAAAATTTGGATATCCGGACGGACCGACTCGAACACCAGTCCAAGTCCGGTTATTTGGTTTGGCCCAAATTTGACCCGAATAATCCTTGTGGGCAAAACCCGCCCAAATTCAACCCGAATCAGTATCGAGCCTGTCTAATCTATACATATCAAATCAAATCCATCTTGATAATGTTCATTAACTACGACATGATATTATCGTTAAGAAAGGACAGAGGAACACAAATCCTTCATCCAAACTATAAAATATCCATACCTTAAGATCGAGAGCGACAAGCTGGACAAGAAGCTACCATGTACTTAGATTTTTTTTCTTCTTATATAGAACAAATAATTAGTTCGATCTCTAGCACCAGAAAAAGAATAATGCCTAACCTATTGCGGCACCTATTCGGATGAATAGATATATATAATTTATATTTTGAAAATGAAAGAAATTCAGACTAAATTTTACATATTCGTATCATTTATTTCATTTTATTGAAAAGAAAATAAATTCAATGCGCATGAGACCTTGAACTGGGTATTGAGAAGCGAAAAAAATTAATAAATCGACCGTAAATAATAGAACAAAACAACAATCAAGGTCCCGTTCAATCAAGGTCCCATAATTTCTCTTAGTTTTCCATAAATTGTGGATATAAGGTAAAAAAAAATGAATAATTCTCTATCATTTTCATTCCCTTAGCCGGTCAACACCATAAACCACTACACCGCACCCCCAAATGTTGCTACTCGCTACCCTTTAAACAACTTTCACTTCTTTACTTTAAAAAAAAAAAAAAAAAAAAAAAAGTCATGATGTTTTCTAAATCAAACCTAAACAAATGTATCAACTCCTTTAAATCTTTTTTTGAGAGATTACATTGTGATTCCTTTTCATTTTTTTTTAAGTTATTCATTTGTATTTGTCAAATGCTTATTTTTTTTGTAATGGCGTCTTCTGAGTTGTAAGCAAGTCCGGGTGATAGTTGAGTTGTTTGTCTTGGAGGAGTCGTGATTTTATTATCGACCTCTGAAGGCTCTGTTTTGAGTCTAAATCCGATGTGTCAACAACAGTTCCTCAAGCTCACATTAAAAGTTGGGGACATTTCGAACCTAATATAAGGTTGTTGGGATATTCCTATTGTCAATTGGTTTAAGGATGGAATCCTGCCGGGTTTATGTGCTAGGCTTGGGCCTCAGGTGCATGTGCGCTCGTATGCCCACGACGGGTATAAATGGGATGGGAAAACATAATAAACAAATTGTATTTATTTTAGACTGTCGTTGTAGTTTCAACTCTTTTTTGAGTCCAAATCTGATGTATCCGCAAATATGATGCACGAACATGGACACGAAAAACGGACACGGCGGAAAACGGGGAAGCGAAAATCCTAATAAATATAGGAAACAGGGACATGTCGGCAAAACAAATTATAATCATTTTAAAGCTTTTTGTATGAGTAGTTCATTTATCATAATGAAAAACATACATAGAAAAAATTCAATGACATATGACTATATGAGTAGATGCATACGTTATCGTAAGTTCGTGACAACAAACTAACCCAAACTTAAACATAATCAAATAGTTCCAAGTTCAAACACTTACTTACATTCAAACATTTTAAAATTTACAAAACCAAAATCTAGCATACTTAGTCTTACATGTTACAGCAAATAAAATCACAAACCAAAACACAAACCAAGTCACAAACAAAGTCACAAAACACAAGATCATTCAATGTCTTCAATTAGCACACCTTTCATCTTTGGCTCGTCAAGAGAGAGGTTGGAATATTCAAGAACTCCGGTATCTTCCAAAGATCCAAATTCATCACCACCAACATCCCACATTTTAGATCGCCCTTTTGTGTATTCCTTGGTGCTCCTTGATAAAAGGCGGAGATTATTATGAACAAAGACCAAACGTTCTACACGCTTTGGAGTTAACTTATTCCTCTTCAAAGAATGAATAAAAGAATAAGCACTCCAATTTCTTTCACAACAAGAAGAAGTAGGTTGTCTAAGCAATCTCATAGCTAAGATTTGAAGAAGTGGTGTTGAGGATCCATACGATCCCCACCATTTTATCGGGTCCATTGAAAACCTCCTTCTAAGAGCATTTAAATCACAAAATGGACCCAGTTCAAGAGAAAATTCAGCGTACTCATCCACAACCTTATCATAATCATTGAGATTTGGATAGAGTCTCTGAAAACATTTCTTTCTTTCCACTGAGATCTCATTATCTCTATGTGGAGCCAATCTAGCCGATTTCTCATCAAGTCATTCTCTACTATATTAACTACAAGCAAAAAGAAAACAAGTGTAAAATACTAATTACAATGTGATAGCATGATAAAACCAAGATGATATTTATACATTGGAAATAAACTATTACTTGGGGTGAAGAGTCCGTGCTAAACAATGAAGGGGTGTGTTACTCTTTGCCCGACGAGCAGAAAGAATGCAATGCACCATAACCCAAAAAGGAGAAACTTGAAACTCATCTAAGTCTTCATGCTCATAAATCACCTTCTTCACATTATGAATAATAGAATCCCACATCTCATACACCAAATGAAGACAAGGATTGTCATTGACACAAGCCCTAATCACTTCATATATGGGAGTTGTAATAGCAAGAATATAATCCACCTTTACCCAACACTCCTCATCTAATATTGTGTCTCTTACCAATTTTGTTTTATCTTGATTATCCTCCCGATATGATGCTCATTGATCACAAACAACCATGTTTTCCAATGCACTCTTGATGCGTCTAAATCTTGTAGCATAGTAACAATTGAAGCAAATCAAGTTTCCACAACAGAAAGCAACTTCAAAGAACTAAATCGGCTATAAATAAACAATCTGATACCATGGTTCATGATGAAGTTCTTTATTTGGAGAACATCATTGTGAATTTCTGTGATCCAATGACATTCATCATATATATCTAGATTATTCTCCACATTCTTTGCAGCACATATATTCTTCAAAGCAAGATTAAGAGTATGAACAACACAAGGTGTCCAATAGATGTGAGGGTAAATACCTTCAATGATTTCTCTAGCTCCCTTGCAATTTCTAGCATTACCTATCAGAACTCGAACATTAATGTCCAACTTCATCAATTAACTCTTTCATCAGATTAGAAATGAATTATTTATCCTTAAACTCACTTGCACAACTCACAGCTTTGATAAACATTGGGCCCATATCAAAATAAACCACAAAGTTGATCAAACGCCTCCGTTGTGGATCACTCCACCCATCAATGACAATGGTGACCCTTTTTGCTGGCCAACTGCCTCTAATTGGTTGTAACTATTGATCAACATGCTTTTTTTTTCTACTTCTACCAATGTAGTTCTTAACTTGTTATACCCCGGAAGCACATAAGTCTCTATCTTATGTTTTGTTGCATAAGTAAAAGATTCAATAAAGCTAGGATTCTTTGCAAGGGAAGCCAACTGTATAAAACATTCTACCAATGTAGCAATCCAAAATATTTCTACCAACAACATCATACCTTTTTCCAATCGGCGTATCATCAACTTTTTTCCCAATGAAACACTATTATCAATTCCACTATCAGTAGCGTCACAGGAAGCGGTACAATCCTTGCCGGAGGACATTTTGCAAAAAAATCTTCATCTAATTTCTTCAATCCACTAATATCACTCCATGAAACTTTCTTATAGACATCAATTCCTTTATTTGAAATTTTCAGAAAATGAGCTTTGACCCTTGTGCACGTAAGTACCTTATTTAACTTG
The DNA here is from genome assembly GCA_033239045.1 of Fagopyrum esculentum. Lineage (NCBI taxonomy): Eukaryota > Viridiplantae > Streptophyta > Magnoliopsida > Caryophyllales > Polygonaceae > Fagopyrum > Fagopyrum esculentum. Next base: position 141,646,418 of record BSUD01000002.1, on the reverse strand, counting down.
GTTGCAATACTTGCACTTCCATACTCAATTGCCTCTTCCTACTGAAGGCTTCGAAATTTTGACAACATAAGTCCAAAGAGGACGTTCTTCATCATTTGCATTCGATGAAATACTGCCGGTAATACTGCTACGACTGCCTTATTATGAACTCAAAGAAGCCATAAATTCTGTACAAATGGGAGGATTTAGTGATTCCCTCAAGTGGCTCAAAACAATCATCAAGTGACAACAACTTAACAAATAAGCATCAACCATCAATCAGTGTTCAGAATTGCAATAAGCTAGTAACTGAGTAGTGAGTAGTAGTGACTTCAACACTCAACTGAAAATAGAAAGACAATCACAAAAACGAAATTCACTCTTTGATTCAACAAATAAACAATTAAGCATTAAGAACTTAAGCAGTGTTCAGAAATTAGACAGTAACCAATAACTAAGTAGTAAGTACACTTCAACAATTAACAAAAAATAGAAATAAATAATCAAAGATTAAAGAGGATATGAGGAAGAAGAGTTACCGACGAAGTTGCGAAGGGTACCGAGTCGTCGACGGCCTGAAGAGGAAACTAGGGACGAAGCACCGACAACTTGAAATCCGGCCCTAAAGAGATGAAGCGTCGACAGTCTGAAGGGGCGAGTCTTCACTCTGCGGTTGAATAGGGTTTGGGGACCTTGGAGTTTGATTGTACGAAGAAAGAAATTGATTTGACCGTCATGTTTTTTTTCCTTCTTTTTCTTTCCTAGAGAAAACGTTGACCGTGTCTTGACCAGACACGGTTTGTGTTCGGTCTGTGTTTGGCTCGTGTCCAATCCGTTTCCAGGACGTGCTGCCGTTGAACCGTGTCTTGACCATTTCCTCCTAAAACTGACCGTTTTGTCGGCGTTTTTGTGTGTCCCGCCGTGTCGGATACATGACACTCCGCCTTTATCCGTGTGCGTGCACCATAGGTTCACAACTATTCCTCAAGCTTCTCTATTGTGCACTTCCTTCAACGATAGACGATGCATCCTTCGCTCTCATGTGATTGGTCTATTCTCCTTTCCTTTGAAGTTCTCTTTGCTTCTGGGACTACTTGTTGTACAATAGTGTTTTTCTTTGATTTCTTTAGTTGAGTTTTTCGTGACAGTTTGTCCGTTTGTCGATTATTTCTGCCTTTTTATTTATTAGACGGTGTGTCCTCTAATGCAACGAGTTGCTAAACAATCAGTGTCCTTGCAAAATCAAGCAAATACCCTATATAATGTTAAGAGGTTCAATGCTTGATCATGAAAGGCAGCGAAGAAGTTGGTGAAAGACGAACATTTATTTGTTAATGTCATCGGAAAGAGAAACAACTGGACTTGGAGAAATCGTCTTCTATAAAAAAGGAGTGATTAGTGAAGAGATTTGTGAATCGAAAGGTTAGAGATTTGTCTCTAACCGAACACTGTTTATTTCATTGGTCAAACAATGTTTATATAGGGAAAATAAAGAGATAAAAATAATAAACTAATATTAAAATATAATATAAAAGATAAACTAACAAATAAAGTACAAGCCCAACATATCACCCAATGTACTAGACTCATACTTAACACTCCCCCTCAAGCTGGAGGTGTAATTCAATAACTCCAAGCTTGCACAATAGAAACTTGTAGAAGGACTTGATGGTCATCTCTTCCTTCACTGTTCTTTGTTTTATTGGCATCGATATGACGCCGATAGCTTGATACCTAAGGCATAGGTTGATTAGCGTCCGAGGGTAAGTTATGGGCCCTATGACGCATGTGAATTAGCGTTCGAGAGTAAGTTTCCGGCTCTAGGACGCATGTGAATTAGCGTTTGAGAGTAAGTTTCCGGCTCTAGGACGTAGTTTAATTAGCGTCCTAGGTAAGTTTCGGACCCTATGACGCAAGTTGATCAAAGTCTTCTTTGATACCGACGGACAAAGTTGTTTCTGATACCGCGGTGGCGGCGGAAGGGTTATTTGAGGGTTAGAGTTTAGAGAAGCATGTTTGTTTAGGCGGAAGCATGTTTAGCAGCCGCCGCTATCACCGGAGGCAGTGATGACGTCGCAATTAGGACTTGTGAGTTAGGGTTTGTTTAGGCGGAAACGTGTTTAAGGATCGTATACTTTGATATCATGGAGAGATTTGTAAACTGAAGGCAGTTTATTTCATTAGTCAAACAATAATTATATAAGAAAATATAAAGAAATTAAAATAACTAATACTAAATAATAAAATAAAAAATAAACTACAAATAAAGAATACAACATATCACTCATTGTGCTGGCTGATACTCTAACAATTAGTTTTACGACCACAATCCCATCGTTTTATAAGTACTCAAATCAATATAAAATTTAACTATTATTTTTAGCATTATTTTGAAGTGTCATCTACTTTATTAACTAATAATTTTAAATTTTCTTTCAAAAAATAACTTATAAAAACAAAATGTTAATGGATGGATCCATTTTAAGCGTTTATTTAGTTAGTTGAAATAAATGTTAGATTTTAAACTCAAATAAATATTTTTAACTTTATTTCTTATTAATTAATTATTATTATTATTATTATTATTATGGACTTTAGGGTCAAAACGAGTCAAAAGTAAGTACTTACAATCCTTGGATAAAAAAATATAGGGTTGTGATTTGTCTAAATTAATTAATATTTGTTGTATATTTGAATAAAAGTGTAGTTGAACAATTAGTTATATAGTTGAACAATTGGTCATATAGTTGAACTATTTTTAATATAGTTAAACAATTGACATATTTGAACAATTATGAATATAATAAATAATTTTTAATTGAACAAATACATGTTATATTTGAACAATTGTTATTTAATCTAATGATTGTGAATTCTTCCTACTTTTAACCATAAGATTCCTTTCCACTTAAACTCAACCAGTCAACCCTATATGTGTGTCAAAATAGACGTCGTATTTACATTGAGGAAGTTACACAAGCCTAAAAGTAGGCGGTAGACTCGACAAATCCGGATTTGGACGGACTTTATTTGGATCGGAATAGGTTTGATTTAGACATGGACATTCTCGGATCCGGGCCGGACTTTTGGAAAAAGTTGCCGATTTTCCCATACCGGACTCTGGCCGAGCCCGAAATTCAGGTTTGGGACCTTGTATGTACCGTATGAGTCGGGCTTTAGGCTGGGCAGTCGGGTGCCTTTTTTTGGAAAAAGAAAATTTATACAAATTAAATTTAAAATAAATAAAATTATAACACATAAATAAAGCAGCCTAATGGTTGTTGACATTTGAATCTTACCTTAACGTATCGGGTTTGATTCCTACTATTCGCTTTTATATTTTACTCATTAAAATTTTAAAAACAAATAAAACGGGCTTATGTGACATACCTTTTCGTTTTATCGGTGCACAAACTTGCTTGTGTTTGCCAGGTTTAGTTTGATTGTCGGGCTTAAACTCGTATATGTCCGACAATCCGGACCGGATATCCGCTTTTTATTAAAAAATTGATAGATATTTTTAATAAAGTATATTAAATATTATAAAACATCTACTACGAATAACGTACTACATATTGAATTTATTATAATAATGTTAATTATTTTTTAACAAACAATTTGATATATTAGGCTTTTTCTATTTTTGTGTTTATAAATGTACCATTTGAAAGAAGAATGGGTAGAGTTTGAAAATAAATACAAAAGGTTGGGGTACATTTACTTAATTGAAATATTAAAAAGCTTAGTTACTATTATAATTTTCAAAAAAGATTTAGTTACCAAAATTGGCTATTATTTTATTACAATACCTAATATTATATCATTTTATATTTTATATATTCTTTTCAAATATATTTTTTTCGGACTCATTTAGTAGTCCGGTCGGACTTCGGACTTTTTGATATTATCGGGTCCAACCACAGTTTGATAGACTTTACGTCTTTACCTCATGGTCTTACTTGTCTATTATTTTTATAGAACGGACAGATGGACTACCCAAAAATAATCGGGTCCAGATATGTAAAAAATAAAACTAATGCAAATGCTATCATATACTATCGATTAAATAACAAAGATAGATTTTTCATTATTAAAAGAAAAAGATGTACAACTAATGTTATGGTAATGATAATTTAATGCAAGCTTTGCCTTGTAATAATGAGTTGCAATCCTTAAGCAAAGAGAAAGATAAACAAAACAGCAGTTTAAAGCAAATGGTTAAAATAATAATATCTATTTGGCTGCACAAAAAGATTTATAATATAATATAATTGTCCTCTTGGGTTAATCGCAATTCACATGCTTAATGGGCCCCATCAAATAGAACGTTGTTGTGAAGCAAAACGTGCCGCACCTTCGCCAACTACAGTGACATAAATTTATTATTAATTTATTATTATTATTTTAAATTACAATCTATGAATATAATTATCTAAATTCTGACAATGCCCACTCACCCGATAACGGAGGCCAAGATTCTTTCTCGTCAAACTAAAGCATTCTCCTCCTAATTTTTTTTTAAAATAAATAAGAATAATTTGTATGTAGTATTTTAGATGTTTGGAAAATTTTACACCATACACTATATTATTTCTTTAAAAAAAAGTATCCACATAAAAGTAACAGTAATTTAAAAAAAAACATATAATTATAGTTTTCTTTGAACGTAAAATAAAGATGTGTTCCAAAAAATCCAAAATTGCAATAAAACAAAATGCAACTTGTTTAAATGCATAAATCGTAATCGGGCCCCATAATGATGCAATTTGATTACTTTGAATTTCATTGTTTGGTTTTTGTTGCCTACTAGCTTAAATCATTATACTAAAATCACAATTATTCTACTTAGCAATATACGTATTATTTTAAATACTCTCAATATATATGTGCATTTAGATTTTATAAAAAAAATACTTTATAACATCTAAATGATTTTTATCAAGGAGAACAAAGGTGAAATCATACTATAAATACATACACGGTGTAAACATGACATTTAATATGATTGAATATAATTATTAATTTGATGAAAATAATAATTTTAAACACGGGCACATAATTAGATAGGAATGTTTTGATCATAATTATACTAGAGGTTGATAAATGTACTGGTGAAAATTTCTAATAGTCATCCCAACTACGCATATGGGTGCATAGTTGGAGTCCAAGAAAAAAAATAAAAAATAAAAATATAAATTACGCTTGTGGGGAGCGGTTGATATTTTTTTTTGGAACTCCGACTACTCTCCCCACAAGCGTATGATCTTTTTTTTTTTGAAAATATTATTACGATTCTCATATGCATAGTTGAAGATCTTATCAACTAGACATGCGAAGTGCGTAGTTATAATCATTACTAGAAATTTTCGCCGGTACATTTAAAAATCACGTTATAATATAACTAGTAAGCTATTATTTTATAAATTTAAATGATATTTCATGATTCCACTCTAAAATTGGGACCACATTTCTAAATTTTACTCGACCGCTTTCACTGATATGGAATTTGTTTTTGAAAAAGTTATTACTATCACATAAAAAATAATCCCACAACATAGACTATTTAGTGTTAAATTCTTGCAAAATAATATTTTAGATATATTTTTGCAGAATTTAAAAAAGAAAATCCTTGACCCGTATCTATTAAATTATTTATCATTAATAAACAAAGAGAGAGAAAAGATGAGTATATAGGGGTTAAAATAGCAAGAACATGCAGAATATTTTAACGTGTGCACTAGCATCAATGTACAAAAAAGAAAAAAGAATTTTAGTTGATAAGTTAATTAATATGGCTAAATGAAATGCCCAAATCCACTTGTATGTGGTAGGTTAGGGGGGGTTATTTGATGTAGACAATACATAATACCAGAAATTATAATGAAAGCAAAAAACAGACATAAAGAAAGAAAGATACCATTAACAGGTGTCCACTAAATTAGAATAATTAATTTGTAATTAATGAAATGAAAGGAATTAAGGGGCTGTTTGGCGAGGAGGATCGAGAAGCCCGAAAGAGTGTTGCCAAAAAAGCAGTTGGGGACCCACACGGTCGGGTCCTTGAACAAGCCGAGTGAAAGGTCTTCCTTCCTGCAATATCGTCAACTGAGTAAGGATGAAGGACCCATACATACTTGTTTCCCGACAACATTCTTACATACCATCGTTCGCTCTACAACGACCATAGATCAGTACAAATTCGCGCTCCAAAAAAAAAACATGAACATGTATATCAAGTTTGGTCTATATTTTGATGGAACGAGTATAGTAAAGGTTTTGATCCACACGATTAACACTGTAATGCACGTATATAGCATGTCATTTATTTATATATAATTTTAACAAGTTATGCTCGTTTGTTATATAAGATGTAAGGATAATTTGAAACAATTGTACTTGTTGTTTTTAAGTGTTTGGATTTATTCATTTTGTGTGTTGATTGTTGTTGAAATCGCTGGTAGTGTAGAAAATTTATGTTAAATGCGTTATATTACTTATTTTAAATGATAAATTCCAGAAAAAAAAAACACAAAATCAAGTATATGCGGGTCATTCGCTCGGCAACCTGCCCAAAATTTGTGGATGGACATTAACAACGTTTGAGGCTCAAACAAGGTTGGTTTGAACAACAAAAGACCTAATTCTTATTTTTTTGGCTTTGTTAGTTTATATTTAGATTTTTCATTCGTTTTTTTTGATAGATTTCAATAAAAATTCTCGCCCGGCCCCCTTTTTAACCCTTTTGACAAATCTTTTTAAACCAAATTGTTTCTATTTTTTTTTAATATTAATCTCTTTTGATAATTTCACTAATTCTACCCACAAATCTTTCTCTACTAAACTCCAATTAGACTTTTTATTAGTTTTTGAATTGCAAAGCTTGTTCAATAGACTATTAAAAAGTTTATAGAAAAAGTTTGAACTATTCAAAATCCTTCCTAAAAATCTTGTGTTACCAACACACCCTTAAACAAAAGAGTGGACCTGTTTTATTAAAAGTGTAGTAATATAAAATTTTCAATTAATAAACTCGCACAATATGCAGTCAATATACTAGTTTGAACTAAAAAGTGCTTATCAATGTAATTTTTTTTGACACGTGTTAGTCCGACAACTCTTCATATTTTTGTAATGGTTGGACAATTCCATATTATACCAAAGGTGAAATTTAATATAAGTAAAAATATATGTATCCAATTATAAGCCCTCTGTTATTTACAAAACATAATAAACATCTTTACCTATTTAGTTTTCTGTTTGAACAAGCTGAGAATTACTGTGGTTACTCGATAATTATAATTATAAAACTTATTTTAATAATGGTATAATGTTTTAACGTCACAATCTATCTATATACATAGATTAAAGTAGAAGACTTTCACGCCACATATCATTCTCTTGTAAACTTCGCGCTACATGTCATTTTTTAGTGCATTTTCATTTTATAACGAATAAAAAACTAATGATATATACAATAAATATGTTTCTATTTTAATTCTTACCACAATTTTCAAAATATCAGATATTCTTATCTAGTACTGTAAAATATTTTTTTCACTCTTCTTTATTAGATGAGATAATTTTTTATTCTAACTTTAATATGTAAATACCTAGTTCCTATATTATTTAGAAAATAATCACTAAATTAATAAATGTATAAATTATTATAATATAAATGTGATATTTTTTTTAAAAGATAGTATTTAAACTATCTAAGGTAATTTTTTTCATCTACATTAGTCTCTTTTCATTATTTATCTAAAGTTATAATTGATTTCATAATAAAATTTTAACTTTTCTTTGATTTAGTTAATTAAAATCATCATTATATATTAATTTTTTTTACACAAATTTTTAAAAAACTATTTACCCATTAAAAGTTAAAATTATAACTGTGTCTTAGCACGTAAACTAGACTAGTATTACACTAATACAATACCAATTATGTCCAACATAACTGAAAAGTGAAATTTATCATATTTAGTTTTGCACATTTTGAGAACCCGACTACTTTTTTCTTATTGTCGGGCATGGAACGAAATTGAGGTCATCTCAATTCCGTCCCGGTTATTAAAAATGACGGAATCAGAACGGGGTATTTTTGATTGAATCACACGGGCCCATTTTGGATGGGATCGGAACGGGACATGCCCAATCCCGCTAGCCCATTAATTTATTTTTTTTGTTTAAATTTTATGCTTTATTCACATATCTATACAGTACTCAAAACACAAAAGTATTAAAGTTTCGAAATATTCATAATAACATATCACAATTAAATTAACGTTTCAAAATATCTATAATAAAACACATCTAAATTTTTTGGTTGGAATAAAAAAGTCTAAATGAATTTGGGTCAATTTATCAATTTGCGGTCTGACCAACATGGTTTATTTTTAAAAAAAATATATAAGCATAACTATAATAATAATAATAATAATAATAATAATAATAATAATAACAATAATAATAATAATAATATCACGAATGTTCAGTATTTTTATTTTTATTTATTAATTTATATTAAAAACTTCATTATACGCCTGACGAGACGAGACGGGCTTAACAGGATGGAGAAGTTAAGATCCATATCTCGTTCCGGATTGTTTTTGACGTGACGTATTCGGGATGAGATTTATAATTTTGAATGCAATTCCTCCGGGATCGGGACGTAGGGGTGTTATACAAGCCGAATGAGCTGAGCCTATTTTATACGAGTTATAAAATGTATTCATATTCGGCTCGTTTAGAAAATGAACGAGCTCGACCCGGACCTTTAACGAGTCGAGCCCGAATAACTTGTCACGTGTCATACCCTTATCGGAATATGACCGAAATTGACTGAATTTGTGCCGATTCATAATTTTTTTTATTCAATTTAATACTATCAAGTAAAAAGAAAATAAAAAAGACATTAAGTAAAGATACCGTGTATTGAATTTCTGGAAAGGAAAAAAAGATCTAATGATAAGGACGTCCTTCGCAGAAATCACCTGACTCTTTTCTAACCATCCTCTCAAAAACAAACTCCAATATAAAAAAGCATTCACCCCCCAAACGCTCCCTTATTCTTCACACGTTTCACACTAGCTAAATCCTCATTAGCCGCCTCCTTCCTCCGGCGACTTTCTTCTTCCTCCGTCCACTTTGCGGCTCCTCAATCCTCCCCCACTACCTCACTCACCTTCATGAATTTTAATCTTTAATTAGTTTAAGGATAAGTCTCAACATGATGAATCTCTGGAGTTCCGATGATAACGTCGCTTTCGCCGATGCTTTCATGTCCATGGACTCTTCCTCCGCCGTTGTATCCTCCACTGCATGGCCCCCGGCTTCGTCTTCAAACCAATTCAACAGCCAACACCACTTTCAACAGCAGCAGGTCACCAATTCGGCTGCTGGCGGTTGGCCAGCGCCTCTGCCCGGTGTACCACAGATCAATCCACTGGAGATGATGAGCCAGGAAAGTCTACAACAACGATTGCAAGCGCTAATTGATGATGCAAGGGAGAACTGGACCTACGCAATCTTCTGGCAGTGCAACGTTGAACCTTCCGGTCAATCTCTCCTTGGCTGGGGTGACGGTTACTATAAAGGAGACGATTCCGCCACCAAGAACGCTTCTACTTCTTCCTCCTCCACCGTCGGAGCTAGACCTCCGAAAAATCCAGCCGAACAAGAGCACAGAAAACGAGTCCTCCGCGAACTTAATTCATTGATTTCCGGTACTTCCTCCCCTTTAAACGACGCCGTCGACGACGACGTTACAGACACCGAGTGGTTCTTCCTTATCTCCATGACTCTGGCTTTCCCCTTCGGTGTCGATCTCCCGGGACAGGCTTTCGTCGGATCTAATCCTATTTGGGCGTACGGCTCCGATCGTCTCGCCGGATCTCCGTGGGACCGGGCACGGCAGGGGTCTGCGTTCGGGCTTCAGACAATCGTTTGTATCCCTAGTGGCACTGGTGTCCTCGAATTGGGATCCACTGACCTAATTTTCAACAGCTCTGTTTTGATGAATAAGGTTAGGGTTTTGTTCAATTTCGGCAGTGGTGGTGATGCGACTCTCTTGGCTGCAGCCTCCTCCTCCGCCCCTGCCATCGCTATTGTGCCTCCGATTACGACAACGCCGACGACAGATGAGGCGGAGAACGATCCAGCCGCGATGTGGATTAACGAACCATCTTCGTCCGCATATGAGGTGAAGGAGGGATCGAACCCTAGGAGCAACTTGCGGGAGAGCTCAATTCCAATCGGATCCAATTCCATTCCGAGCCACCAGCCGGCGAAATTGGATGGTAAAAGCTCTAACGGATTGATAGAGAACTCAATAGGCAGCCATGGCCAGAAGGTTCACAACCAGCTACAACAACAAGGTACTTTCACTAAAGAATTAAATTTCTCAGAGTTTGGAATGAAGCCAGAATCCGGAGAAATACTCAACTTTGGGGAGAGTAAGAGGAATACATTCGGGAATGGAATTGCAAACGGATCAAATTTGAATCCGAATTCGCATTTCCTAATGGAAGAGAGCAACAAGAACATCAACAAGAAGAGATCTCCAAGCGCAGAAGAAGGCATGCTATCCTTCTCCTCGAGTGTAATCGTGCCTTCTTCGATGACAGTGAAATCAAGCGCAACCGGTGCAGGGGACTCCGATCACTCCGACCTGGAAGCTTCAGTGGTGAAAGAAGCCGACAGCAGCCGAGTAGTCAACCCGGAGAAACGACCCAGAAAACGTGGCCGGAAGCCTGCAAACGGCAGAGAGGAGCCACTGAACCACGTCGAGGCAGAGAGACAGCGGAGGGAGAAGCTCAACCAGAAATTCTACGCACTCCGAGCCGTGGTTCCAAACGTGTCGAAGATGGACAAAGCTTCACTCCTAGGAGACGCCATCTCCTACATCAACGACCTAAAGTCGAAGCTTCAAGCAGTTGAATCAGACAAGGAAACATTGATGAGCCAAATGGAGTGTCTGAAGACAGAGGTGATCACAACTCGAACCCAATCAAGATCTTCAATCGGAGGAATACAAAACCACAATCCGAACCAAGAACACGATACGAAAACCCTTAAGGGAAGTTGTATGTTAACAGATTTAGACGTGGACGTGAAGATAATGGGAAGAGATGCAATGGTAAGAGTGAATTCCGGAAAGAGGAATCACCCTGCTGCAAGGCTGATGGTTGCATTGAAAGAACTCGATCTCAATGTTACACATGCGAGCGTTTCTGTTGTGAATGATCTAATGATTCAACAAGCAACAGTGACAATGGGAAGCCGGTATTACAGTCCTGATCATCTTAGAATGCTGTTAGAAGCCAGAATTGGTGATATCAGATTGAGCTGAACTTGTACATTGTAAAAGATTATGTATAATACTGTGTTTTAATTAGCAGTAAGTTATGGTTATCCAGTTTCTTAAAGATTAGTGTACGTATAATTAGAGTACTTAATGTAAGAAGCTTGTGATTCTGTCTCCTATTGATGCAGGTACTATACTGTCTGAATTTGGTCATAGTTGTGTGTGTTGCCGACAAATGCATTGATTGAAGCTCTGAGGCTAAAATCTGCGTTAGGCAAATTGGGGGGAAATTGTGGCCAGATGCTGCAAAATATTTGGTGGGTATTGTCACTATCGATATGCCTTGGAGAGCTAAGCAAGTTTACGCATAGTTGAAAGTCATTTCATATTTCCAAATATAGGCAATCATACTGCAAATAAGGGTTAGTTAAAAGTCATTTAGTAGATCTTGTTTTTGAAGTGTACAGTACATAGCGCGAATGATGCATTGAAGTGATCCAAGTGTAGAGGTTAATGATGGTGCCGTATGACTAGGTTTTACATTTTGTTTTTTTTATTGGGTTTTCAAAAACGTGAATGAGAGGTTGAAATGATAGATGCTACGTAGTAGAGTGTACACATGCATGCACCAATAGAATCGACTGTGAGAACAAAAGGAAGAAGAATTGCAAAGGGGGATGCATGGCCGTACAGTTGATTAAAATGCACGTGTTTTAGGCATGTAAATTAACTTAACTAGGAATGTACCGTACGTGCGTAGTGCATTTACTTTAAATTGGTGAGTAAACTGTAAAGTCGACGGTCGTTATCAGTAAATAAACTGTTGCAATTAGGGCTGGCTCGGGTTTCACACTGCGATCAAGTGGACCAATATAATTAGTGCAACAGAGTGAGTACAATATAGGATCCAGACTCTTTGCAATAGTGTGACCAATTCAGGAGTTTTTCCGAACAATGCTCGTGAGTAGATCTGAAAATTTGACACTCAACTTAAAATTAAAAACTTTATTTGAAAATTTTAGAAAAACGGAATTTTATCAAAAGTAAAGATTGACAAATGTATAATCGCCGTAACAAGACATTGTGAACTATGTAACCACCGTACTGAAGATGTATTCCACTTGCTTATTGAATGTCCGATGTATCAATCTTGACCGAACTTAACAACATTGGTCTTGATAATAAAAAGCTCACCACCTACTACATAAAATAAAAAACAAAATTGAACTTAAAAAGTTCACATGTCTTGTAACTATAAGATGAAATATTTGGTTTTTTCAAGAACAAAATCATTTTGAAAGAAGTGGGTAGACTTCTTTTTATGGGCTTTTATTTTGTAAACCCCTCTAATTTTTATCACTCTAACTCACTTATCATTATAACTCTATGAAGGGTATATATAGTTAACGAGTTTATGCTATGGGTACTCTTAATAGAGTCTTAGTGGTAAAAGGCCTAGTTAACCATTTTACCCAGTCATTTTTAGTAATGAACCTATTGGTCTTGGAAATAAGATAATCATTTTCATTTAAAACCAAATCCATAAGTGGAAAACTAAAATAGTTGACAAGTACGATTACAATATAAATCAACAACAAAGGAACTTTAGCCTACTAAAGGAGAAAAACACAATATCAAATTTGATAAACCAAAACCTTTTAACTTTGATCGATCAAAACTTGACTCGGGGTTAACATCCATTGGTTTTGTGATCTGGAATAACAATGCTGATGTGTAAGTCTTGATGCAAAAAAAAACTTCAACTCAGTAATAAAAGTCGAAGCCTTTGCTTTTTAATCGGGATTACAAGAGGCTATATGATTACAGATCAAAAAGATCAAAATTGAAGGTGATAATTTGTGTTATCAAGACACTTCAAGATTTATGGAGCTGTCACTGGGAGTTGAGATGATTATTTTCGACTTCATACTAGATCTTCATTTCTTTGACGAAATTCAAATCAGACATATTTTTAGAGAAATCAACTGTGTTACTGAACGATTGACCATCTAAGAATCTCGACCTCCAAACCAATTTTTGTGATGATCCTAATATCCGTGTTCTCCGCAAAAATATTTTAGGTTAAACTACCCCGCAAAGGTACTCCAATCTAACTTTCCATTATAAAAAGAAAAATAGAAACTGGAGTTTAGGGTATATATTGGAAAATTTGGTTGAACGTGGAGATGTACGCAGATTATAATAAAGTTAGAGTGTCAACCAAAACCTAAAAGTTGCTGATTATTTCTTCCACTTGCTTAAAGTTGAGTTCTTTATTCTTAGATTCGAAAAAGAAAAATTTTGGTATAATTAACTATTTACTTAACATAGTTAAATCTATATATCATACTAAAGAAGAACCCACTTCGTCCACATGTCACGTATTAAGGATAACACATCAACTTTTTTCAACTTTATCCAATATATTGCCACAAGATATTTACGGATTTGCCATAGTATCTTTTATAATAAAAAAATAATTAAAACTAATAAACAATCACCATGCCAAATTATCTTTAATCTAATAAATTATTATGCCACATCAATTTTACTCAAATATTAATTAAAATAAAAATAAATTTATAAAAATAACTAAAAAAATATCTAGATTTTGTTTTTATAATTTTCAAAAAACAATGTAAGCACATTTTAATTTTCAAAAATTAAAATTTGAATTTATTTTATAATTTCGAATTTTATATATCATATTTTGTTTTTTTATTTTAAATTTTTGAAAATTTTGTTTTAATTAATTTTTAATTTTGAACTTCATACATATTTATAATGTATAATGTTTTTGTTTTCTTATTTTTAATTATTTATTTACAATATTGCCTCAAGATATTTATGGATTTATCAATAAATTATTATGCCACGTCAATTTTACTCAAATAATAATTAAAATAAAAAAAACATAATAAAAAAATATCTGGATTTTGTTTTTATAATTTCCAAAAAAGAATGTAGCCAC
>BSUD01000002.1:141485647-141631573 GCA_033239045.1 Fagopyrum esculentum | reverse complement strand
ATATATATATATATATATATATATATATATATATATGAATAATTTATCTCATTTCAAATTATTCCAAAACAAATCTTGGCAAAATCTTTTCTAATCATATATCATAAAAATCGATAATTCCTTGAAATTAGTTTCGATCTTACCGCTTCAGTATTGTTAAAATCGATAATTTCGATCTAATCTTTTAAATGTCACTACTAGAAAAGCGGGCATGAAGCGACACTTTTAGTAGCATTTTGCGACACCTTAAGGTGTCACAAATATGATCAGCGACGCATTAAAAGGGTGTCACAATTTCCACCGTCACAATTGGCAGATGTGTTAATTGTGACACCTTTAAATGTCACAGTAAATTGAGACACCTTGAGATGTCGCATTAGTTAATAATTTTGCGACATATGAATCTGCCATTTTTTGAGACATTTGTGACACTTTAACACGTCTCTATTTGAAACTTGCTTCATTTTTTAACACAACCATTTATGACACCTCAAGGTGTCGCAATTTACAATTACGTTATGAAAAAAAAAATAACAATACGATTCTTTATCAACTTTTATTCATTTAATTAAAATATATGTATCTTCAATTGAATTAGAGTATTTATTTAGCCTGAAATCTAATTTTAGGTGTAGTAAATGATCTAGATTAAAATATGATGCAAGCCTGGATACCCGAACGATGTATTTATACTTTGTGGGTGGTGACATAATATAGGATTATCCGAACGATGTATTTATACTTTGTGGGTGGTGACATAATATAGGATTATAGAGCTACAACAGAATATACAACACTTGTCTGTAACACCTTATCAATTGGTCTCACTGAAATCTTCATCGATGACATCCGTGTCACCGTCTGTAGATGACTCGGATGTAGGCCTAGGCTGGGTGTAAATTGACTGTCCAGCTGCATCACTTCGGTTGAGGGCAGCCATTGCATCCTTGATGGTTTGTATCATGCCCCTGAGATAGCATCCTTGAGCTCCTTCAACCTGTCCTCAACCTTCTCCTTCAGTTCAGTAGGGGCTTTCTCCCCCAGCTCCCTAAGCTGCTTCTTTGTCTGATCACCACCGAATCTGCCTAGTTCTTTGTATCGATTGCGTCCCTCTTCTCCTTGTCTTCCTTCGCAAACTTCTCAGCTTCTTTCACCATCTTATCAACCTGCAACATTCAATTCCATTCTAATCAACTTCTTATATACACACACTATCTTCTCTATATAACGCTACAAAGTGACAACATGATGCCCACGTACCTCATCTTGGGGCAAAGTGCTAGCACTTGTGATGGCGATGTCCTGCTTCTTGCCAACACCGCTCACAATTTAATTAAATGAAATAAAACTACTAGTTGTTCTACCATATCAAGGAATGTCACCTTCTTAGTTGTAGAATATATTACAACGTTATATGCTAACTCTCAAAGTATCATATAACTCTAAAACACAACTGCAAGAAGATCAAATGTAACACTTGTCAATGGAACATATCAACAACAATGAAATCAGACTATTTCGAGTATACAAGTATGGACCAATGTTTTCTCTAAACTGTAACCGCAGAACTAGGAGCTCATAGACATCAACTAGCCAGTATTTAACACCTCAAAAAGAGCAGCTACTTTCAAAAGCTTACCTAAATGTCAATGGGGCTTCCCTCAAATGCCCATGAGTTTTCCCTCCTAATTTGCTCTTCCTCCTTGGCAGTGTAGTCATTCAAGATACTGAATTCCGCCCTGATCTCTTCAGGCATCCTCACATACAATCTGTCTGCAGCAAATTTGCAAGTCAAATCCAGAAGCCCCTTGATCTTCAGTATATATAATGCAAATTTCCATCTAAAATGAACTAGTTTCTACTTTCTAGATGAAACGCATTAGCTAGATTATGCAATCAATGGACAAAGAACCATGACATACAGAACATATATAGTTGTATCTCGATTTTTACAAATGCCCCAAAATCAGCCACTTTTGGATTCTTGTTCTTGGTGGCGCATTACTCGCTTACAACAGAACCAAGTTCCAACCAAATTGTTCAGTATGTATAATGCAAATTTCCATCTAAAATCAATGCAAATAGAGGCATATTGTAAGTTATACCAAGATGAGATCGAACAACATTTTCTGGTCAACTTCGACATCGAAGGCCTTAAGTTCGTCATCAACACACTATCTTCTCTATTGCTTAAACTGTTTTCAATTTTAAAAGGTAATATCACTTACAAACTCAACTCAACTCGCTTTTTACTGAACCTAGATCGGATGCAAAAATCAGGATTGCCATATGAAGTTATGAACAAAGTAAGAAAACACGAACCATGACGCCCAAACGGCATCAAAAGTAGCAAGAAAACCAGATCTAGACTTTCAAACTCAACTCGCTATTGTACTTGAATACGATCGATACACTGAAAGCTCATACTCAAGCCAAAGCCGAAGAAACTGACCTGGAGTCATATTAGATGATCGTCGGAAGTAGAATTCGAGGAAAGGGGGAAGAAACTAGAAACGGTGGCTCAGGAAATTCCGGCAAGATCCACGGTTCTCTAGATCCGGAAACGCGGATCCTGGCCTTGATCCGAAGAGAAAGGGGGTGGGAATTGAAAGTTCTAGGGTTAGTGATTCACAATTGGATGTGAGCTTCCCCCTCTCTCCCCCATATGTGAGCTTCCCCTCTCTCTCCCGGAATCTGATAAATGTGAAGAATATGAAGATGAGAGTTTCTTCGCTATTATATACTTCAATTTTGGTGTCGCAGACCCCTTCCTGATTTAGATTGAGAATTGATGAAATTTGCAAGTCGAGAAGAGCGTTTGGGTGGATGAGCGTACTATATGAATATAGATTTTAATATTCCGACACTTTTTGGTATCAGTAAAAATAAAATAAAAAAGAGACATTTGAAGGTGTCGCTTTTTTTACCATTTGCGACACTTATATGTGCCGAAAAATAGAGGCACTTTAAGGTGTCGCAATTTAACGAGGATTTTACGGATGCAAATTTTTTGCGACACACTGTCATGGCGTCGAAAGAAAAGCGTCGCATTTAACTCGCATTTCTAGTAGTGTGTGTTTTTTAAAATCTTTTTATTAATCGGTAACTCCGGAGTTTATCCTATCTCGTTTACCAAGTTAATCCCAATATTTTTTGGTGATATAATATCCCACCATTTTTTCTAGATTATTTTAATAACTTTGTACCCGGTTCTAATTTTATGTTTACATCTAATTTTCATTTATATTTTATCTTTTACCAATCCATAATTTTGAAATATGTTTAAATTATACTTTATTAAAATACAACCCCAAATAAGGTGCGAGTAAAAAAAATTTGTTTCTTCAAAAGTATACGTATTTTTATACAATTTTTTTTAGATGATATAATAAAAATTACGTTTTAAGTCAATTTAACCTATAATTATTTTTTTCTATGGATTAATAGTCACTACATATATATAAATATTTTGGTAAATCCGCACAAGGTGCGGACATTAAACTAGTTATTCTAAAAGTATATGCGGAGCCAGAAAACTTTTTTAGGGGTAAAAAATTTTTGTATGAAATTTGTATATTAAGGTAAAATTACACACTAAAATCTATAAATTAAATAAAAAAGTATACTAAATTTTTTGTACTATAAATTAAAATTTTTGTTGTGTACATATTTATTTAATATAGAGGGTAGTTAAATTAATTTTATACATTTAGTTTGATTTTATAAATAAATTGTCAAATAGATTAAGTGAAGTTTATATTGTATTGATAAATTATATTAACTAAAATTAAAGTTTATTTTCATCTATTTAATGTATGTATTTTTAAAATGAAAATATACAAAAATAGTGTTTGTTTTGTACATTCATTTTTAAAGTTGTGCTTGATACATAAATTATCAAATCAAGTTAATTAATGATTGGTATATTGAAAATTACATAGTGTTATTCGTGCTAATTAAGAGTTAATGTAAATAAACTTACTTAATATCTCCATTTATATACATTATATGTGCTTAAAAAAGAATTCGTAAAGATAAAAAAGAAGTCTTTCTTATGTTCTAAGAACTCAAACCTTGCGCTTCATACACCTCTTTTTCTCCATCTCCCAAATGAAATAGCGAACAATATAAATCATATTCACCTAAAAAAAATAATCTCGCTGAAAGTAGGGGTACAGACCACCCTCACCTCCTTATATCCGCCCATGGTCAAAGGATTCATAAAGACATCACACTCAACGTTCACGAACATAAGAAATCTTGATTATTTATGCTTTGATTTTGAGTGCAGTTTTTGCCTCTCTTGTTTAAAAATACTTGGTTATTTTTTAATTTACATTGAAATTATATGTATCATAATTCAAATTACAAATTTAGCAGTAAAATACTATAGTAAATAAGATCTATGACGATACGTTCTGTTGACTCAAAGTTTGACTTTTTTTTAAAAATTTTATAAAATTAGTATATCTTATCGTGTTGTGCTTATACTCCACGGTTGTAGTCAGAAAATTATAAAAAGAGTTAACTTTAGCCATGTATAATTATAGAGGTGAGGAATATCATTTTTATTATAGTTTAGTATTGTTATGGTTCAAAGAAAAGCTTATTGGGATATAAATCCCAGTGGCTAGCTTTGGTATGGTTTTAATAGATTTCAAATATTGGATCCATATTATATAATCCGATGACCGGTTATAATAGATTTCAAATATCCACGTGGGTATTGAGGATTTTTGCAGCGTGACTAAGTCAAAGGTGTTATAGGCGGTTGCGGTGGAAAGAGGAGGCGAGCGAAAAAAGTTTGTCCGCTAACAAGGCGTCGCAACGGAGATTTGAAACCGTATTTTGATTCAATTCCCTTATTCTTCACTATTAAAAAATGCAGAACCGTAACTGTCGTAATTGAGATACGAAGGGGACAAGAAATTGAATAGTTCCGTCATATTCAAGGATCTTTTAGTCGACGTCCGTCTCATACAATAAAGAAATTGTTAATATTGAGGAAGAAGATTTTGAATAAGATATTAAACGGAATATGTCTCCGGAACTAGTTGATGGAGGTTGTGATACTATCAACACCACCGCACCCACCACACTCCATACACCATTAACACTAACTCATCGTGGTCACCACCAGAGTTTGAACTTGTGATTCCTGGACCAATCCCGGATTTATATAATTTGTATTATGATTTCGAATCGGCTATGAGTTTTGCTGACGATGATACTAGTAATTTGTAAACAAGTTACAACAAGTTAGTTTAGTGCCCGCTGTGTAAAATAAAAAAGTATATTTTTATGTTAAAAATTCTATAAAAATTAATGGATTTTTTTGAATGGTGCCCTTGAGTTTTTTGGCTTTTTCGGATGGTGCCCAAAATTTTTTTACGTTTTCGCTTGGTACCCCTAAGGTAATGACATTTCCGTTGCGTACACTTATTTCCTATAATCTGTCAAAACTAATGTTCTTTTATTAAAATTAGAAGAAAAAAAAAGGAAAGGTGTTAGACACTTCGACCTTTCGCTGCTTCGCACATTCAACAGAGGAGAAAGAAGGTTGTGTTCGCACAAGGGACAGAGGAGGAAGAAGGCCTCGCACGACGGACAGAGGAGGAAGAAGGCGTGTTCGTCTGTTCGTCTGTTTGTCCTTACAACAGAACCGTAACTCCAACAAGTCACAATACAACCCAATCGAGAAAGGTAAGAACCCTAATCCCTAAATCTCTAATTGTGCATATTTGAGTTGATTTAGTATTTGTTGACCCTAATCCCTAATCTCTAAATGTCTAAATCTCTAATTTTTTGTATATTTTTAAAAAATCCTCAAAGTGATTACTTTTTTAAAAAATAATTATAAAAGTTGTTAGGTAAATAATATAGAAAACGTATAATTTGTTTAATGTTCAAACCCTTTATTTATAAAAGCTCTCAAACTTTCAGTCTTACTTGATAACCGATATGAGATACCAAAAAAAAAAAAATCGATGTGGGATAACAAAAATTAGGGAAATAAACTCTCTATTTATACAAGTTTTCAAATTGTAAGTTTGATACATAAAAATATGTCCGAATGAAAAAAAAGTTGTGGATAAGAAACGATTTTAAAAATAAATATAAGAAGGAAAAATATTATACCAAAAATATACACATTTTGCTTTGTTAATTAAATAACAAAGTCAAATACGTATTCATAGGTCAACGTTTTTATTAAAATTTATACAGACACTGATTCACAAAACAGTACGTCAACAACCAATGTATCAGTAGCTCAACAACCCACATAATATTAAGTCGACGATAATTGTGTTACACCCCAAGTTCTAGGAGCTCGAAGCGTTACAATATGGTATCAGAACTCTAGGTTGACAACAATGGCACTCGAAATCTTCTAAAAGTCGGATAGATAAATAAATAGAACCCGCAAGGGGTCTACGTTTTCAAAAGGGGGTTTTTGTTTTAAACTCGTCGGTTTGGGATAGATGTACGGGCGACCATCACTCCCTCCGCGGATCTCATCAGTTAGTGTTTCTTTGATGTTGGCCTTTATGTGCTTTTCCTGGATTTCTGCTTTAGCTGTAGCGTGACCTTATATATATATATATTCTTATATATCTATCCTTATAGCAGATGACGCGTACTAGAGCTACATCTGCTATGGGGCGAGGAAGGGGTCGAACACCACTTCCACATGGCGTCCGTGGACGAGGACGTGTAGGGAGACCTCCACTAGCTAAAGGTCGGGGCCAACCCCCAGTTGGTGATCCGCCTATCACTGAGGCATTTGCTGAGGAAGTTGCTGAGACCGTTGTCCCTGAGGTTGGGAATGAGGCCGCTGCTAGGTCTGGAGCACAAAGAGCATGTCGACCGAGTCCGACTGAGTGTCCATTGGAGTTTCTACATATCGCGATTATGTGCAGAGAGTTGAGGCGGCTATCAAGACTGGAGTACCTGCACTAGCACCGCCAGTTCCCGCGAGATCGGCTAAGGTTTCACAGAGGGTTACACAGTTCGTTGCCCCGCTTGCTAGAGTTGTTGAGGTTGTTAGAGCGCCGGCCGAGGCGAGAGAGCCGAGGCCCGACTGCTGGTTGAAGGCTTTCAACCAGCTGAAGGTTCCTACTTTCATGGAAAATACAAGACTGGAGGTGGAGATGTGGCTAGGACAGCTGGATTCTGCTATGGAGGCGATCGGTTGCCTAGAGGACGTCGAGTCGACATAGCACAAACGTTGCTGAAGGATCAGGCTCGTTCCTAGTGGAGGACCGCTCGTAGTAAGGTCACCAGTTATGAGCAAATGAAGACGGTGATCATGGATCGCTACTGCCCTGCAACTATGAGTAGAGATCGTCTATAGGATTTCCTCGAGGCTGGTTTTGAGGATCTTCTTATTTTGAGATTGTCAGCAAGTTTTAAGGAGGAGTTATCTTTGTTGGGTTCTTCTGCACCTCCCGAGGATCAGCATGTTTACCTTTTATCTCGGAGGTTGAGAGAGTCGACACGCTCTTATCTTGCTGGTTTCCGTTGTGATTCTTTGACGGACTATCAAGATAGAGCTTCTGCTTATGAGAGAGACCGACTGGGTCAAGGGAGAGCGTCTCAAACAGGAGGTCCTGAGAAGAGACAAAGGATTGGACCAACCAGTGTTGGAGTCAGAGCTTTTGGTTTGGGGCGCATTCAGACGCCGGGACGCTCTGGTTTCCAGCAAAGTTTTGACAGAGGATGGCAGTGTCATAACTGCGGAGGTACAAGACACATCCGAGCTGATTGCAAGAAGGCTGTAGTGAATTTATACTCTTGTGGCAAGTCCGGACATAGAGATGCGTTCTGCCGTCAGGACAAGACTATCACAACAGGTTTCTTCACCTACAAGTGTTGGAGGAGGTGGACAGAGACCTCAGTATCAGCAGCATCAACAGAGAGTTTCTGGTTCTACCGCTCCTCAGGGTTCCACTTTGGGACAAGGCAAAGGACGAGGAGGTTGTACTTTTGACACCAAAGGTGCCTCAACTAGAGTTTATGAGTTGAGGAGTGCAGTGGAGCCGACCGCTCCAACAACCACATGTACCATTCATTTTAATAGTTTTCCTGTCAGAGTTCTTTTCGATACCGGTACTACACATTCTTTCATATCTGATGCATGTGTAGATAGATTGACCTTAGTTACTGTAGAAGGAAAACCCTTCTTTATAGGATTACCCGATGGGGGTAAGATTAGAGGCACACAAGAGGTTCGCGATTGCCTTATTAGATTGGGAGGTCGTGATTGGGCAGCTGACTTCTTCATCATGTACTTAGTACATAATGAAGTTATTATGGGAATGGATTGGATGGATCGACATCGAGTAGTTTTGGACATCGGCAAGAGGACAGTGACGATAACTACAAAGTCAGGCCATATAGAGATTTTCCGAGGAAGAGATCTCAGAAAGACTGGTACAGTCATTAGTGCAGTTCGGGCTACGAGACTTATCGGTTTGGGTTGCGAGACTTTTTGGTGCTATGCCATAAAGGATAGTACGAGTCCAACTTTGGAGGAGATTCTAATAGCTTGCGAGTTTTCCGACGTTTTTGAAGAGCCATCAGGTTTACCTCCATAGAGGAGTGTAGACTTTGGCATTGAGCTAGAGCCCGGTACGAGACCGATCTCTAAGACTCCTTACCGTATGACGCCTATTGAGATGCTTGAGCTTAAGAAGCATCTCGAGGAGTTAGTAGAGAAGGGCTTCATCTGCCCTAATGTATCTCCTTGGAGCGCACCAATACTCTCCGTTAAGAAGAAAGACGGGTCGATGAGGTTATGTATTGACTACCGAGAGCTTAATAAGGTGACTATCAAGAATAAGTACACATTTTCCCGTATCGACGATCTTTTGGACCAGCTGGATGGAGCTTTAGTGTTTTCACGGATTGATTTGAGATCTAGATATCACCAGCTAAGGGTGAGAGAGCAGGACATATTCAAGACGGCATTTCGGACTTGTATGGCCACTACGAGTTTGTAGTGATGCCATTCGGGCTCACAAATGCACCCACAGTTTTTATGGAGTTGATGAAAAACATCTTCATCGACTTCCTAGACCAGTTTGTAGTTGTCTTCATAGATGACATTCTGGAATACTCTCGCAGTAGAGAGGAGCATGCAGGACACTTAAGGATCGTACTCCAAGTTCTGCAGTTTTGAGAATTTTATGCCAAGCTCTCTAAGTGTGAGTTTTGGATGTCCGAGATAGGATTCCTTGGTCACATCGTTTCAGCTGAAGGGATCAAGGTAGATCCGGCGAAGAATGAGTCAGTAGTATCATGATCGCCTCCTAACAACGTCAAGGAGGCACACAACTTCTTAGGGTTGGCGGGATACTATCGGCGTTTTGTGGAGGGATTTTCCGTTATTGTCCGACCTCTCACTTCCTTGTTGAGGATGGCGTCCTCCAACGGCTCTCCTTTCATTGCAGCAAGCAATGCAAACTCCACTTGATCTCCACCAATGTTAAATTTCAACTTGGCGTTCTTATAATCCACATTGCAACACGAAGTTGCTAAAAATGGTCACCGAAAATGATAGGAACGGGACAATCTGCGGGAATGTCAAGTACAATAAAGTCTATAGGTAAGTAGAAGTTACCTAACTTGACGGGAATGTCTTCCAAAATGCCCACGGGATGGGTAATTGAGCGATCCACCATGTATAACTTCATCTTCACCGGCTTGGGCTCTCCTAGGCCGACTTTCTCACATAGTTCCAGCGGGATGATACTCACGCTGGCTCCTAGATCACACAATGCATCATAACTTACATCCCCAACTTGAATGGGAATGCAAAATGAACCGGGATCTCTTAATTTGGGTGGCATGTTCTCCTTCATGATTTGAATAAGCTCCGAAGATTTAGATGTCATCCTCACTTCACCAAAATCCTCCAGTTTCCTCTTCCTTGATAGAATCTTTTTCAGAAACTTCCCATAGGTAGGCATCCCTAAAATGGCATCAAGGAAAGGGATGTTAATGTGTAGTTTATTCATAAGGTCTAGAAACTTACCAAAATACTTTTCTAGATGTGCCCTCGCCCTTGACTGAGGGAATGAAAATGGTGGTTTATAAGCAGGAGGTGGAACATAAACCTCAGATTTATCTTTCGCTTTCTGGGGCTCCACCTAGGTTGGCACCTCGACCGAAGTGTTCATATGGTCTTGGCTCGACCGAGGTACAAAATCTGCAATTTTCAGTCCACTTCGTGTCATTATTGCCATAATCTGTCCCTTAGTGTTGCTCTTTGTCCTTGCTAGGAGCTTCCCTGGATCTCTTGGTGCTTCATTCGCCTTGTTTAAGAATTGTTGCTCTAAGGTTGTTTGTGGCTTCAAAAATGAATTCATTGATGTCTCCATAGCGTTAAGCTTGATCAGAATTGCCTCCAGCACCACATCCTTCTTCTCCGGCTGGGACGAACTCGATCCAGGCTCCAGGCTTCTCAATGGAGTAGAAGAAGAAGATGGGGGGTTAAAAGCATTATTAGCATGAGAATAAGGGTTACCGGGATTTTGTTGATTAGATCTCCAATTGTTGTTGTTGGAGTTTCTATTGTTGTTGTAATTGTTGTTCCGCGGCCCTTGGTAGTTGTTTCTCCCTTGATATCCTCCATCTTGCTCCTTCTTCGTTTGAGCTACTAAAAGCTCCTTCAATGCTTTTACCTCATTGCTAAGCGAGGTGAGTGTAGCTCCATTTGATGATGTGTCCTAGAAGCTAACTCTCCTTGCTCCATTTTCATTTCCTTGATGGGAGTACTTCTCCATATGTAAAGCTTGCTTTTCAATGAATTCCCAAGCTTCATCTATTTGCATGTCAATGAATGTGCCGGCGGAAAGTAGTTGGAGATTGAATTGAGTAGCCCCATCCAACCCCTTGAAGTAAATCTCTAGGAATTTGATCTTTGGAATCCCATGATGTGGGCAATCCAATAGAAGATCCTTGAATCTCTCCCATGACTTGGACAAACACTCTTTGTCCTTCATAATAAAAGTATTGATCTTTCCCCTCAATTCAACGATCTTAGAAGGAGGAAAAAACTTAGTTAGAAATTCCGCCGTCATCTCTTCCCAAGTGTTGATTTTTCCGTCCGGAAGATATTGATACCAAGCAAGCGCCTTGTCTTTCAAAGAGAAATAGAAAGGCCTCAACTTGTAGTTGTTATTCTCCAATCTTGAAGGTCTCAAAGTCTCCATCAGAATCTCCTACTTTTACAAATATTGATGCGGAGACTCCCTCTCCAAACCTCCAAATTGACATTGCCGGATCATGGTTAGAACTTGCGGTCGAAGTTCATAATCATGCTCAGCTGGATCACCTAGGTTGAATTCTGGACGCCTGATGTTAGCATGAAATATTGTGATATTTTAGGCACGTTTTCTAAACGTATTTGATTCATATTGATAGTCTTTGATTGAACATTGTTGCATAAGTGAGGTAGTTTTCCTATATTGTCGATATGGATGTCTACACTAGTTCTATGTTGATTATAGGTACTTAAGAGCTATTTCCGAACGGAATCGAGAAAAGAAGAGTTGATTAAGTATGTCCATGGATTGAGGGCATCTTAAGGAGCAAATTGGAGTTTAGCTTGAGGAATGCACGAGGCTAGGGAAGAATCACGTTCTTGCCCTAAACCACGCTCTAAAATACGGCCGTATTACAAACCACGTTCAGTTCCACGGCCGTGGATCCTTGCAAAGAGAAGCGTGATGCATTCCAGTAACTATTACGGTCGTGGAATACATGGTGCAAACCGTGACCTAATCCACGCTCTAAAATTACGGTCGTGGAAACTTCCACGACCGTGATCTTGGCGATCTTTTTTGCCACACTTTGAAGCCACGATCTTTTGAAGATTGGGCCGGGACGATATTTTATCTTGCCCTATAAAAAGACGGACGAAGCAAGATTCCGTCATCCCCGCTACCTCGCTTTACATCATCGCTTATCGACGTACAGGACGCGTACATCTCGTTTAGAGGAATTTGGAGATCTCGTTGGAGATCAAAGTTCGTGCTTGGATTTGCCCTAATCTCGCACTTGGTGGAGAACTCCGGATTGGCGGAAGATCGAAGCTTTTGGAAGATTTTGCAAGAAGACCTCTCTTCTTGTTTAGGTTTGATTTGGAAAACGGATTGACATCCCGTCTCCCCTTCTTTCCTAAGGTTGTGATTGTTTGCTTTATTCTGAATCCTTTGACAATACTTGTTCTTGATTGTGACTTTGAGATTGGTTTGAAGTTTATTGAAAGTTCTTGAAAGTTTTCATCTTTCTATCTTTTAATTCTTGAATTGATATCAACATGACTGTTATTGGCTAGAAACCCTTAACAATTCTAAGGTGAAGGGTTGATAGTTGTGGCTTAGATGATGATAGATCGATCGTAAACAGATTAGATCCTGAGAGTTAGAGAGAATCGTCGACGAACCCTAAATTACGGGCTGTTCTTGAGTTCAACGACCGTGGAATCTCAAGATCCAACCGTAATTTCCCTTAAGTTTACGAACTTGCTTTTACTTTAATCCAAAGTTAAAGAATTGCTTTAACTTAGTTTAGACTTGTCTTTTCTAGGTGGTAGTGAAGCCTCAACAACCTCTACCTCGATTGTGAGTGTCACAACCTCAATCGGTTAAGTTAGTCTTGATCCTTGGGTTACAAGTTTGGGTATTTGACACTAATTCTCACCTTTAGAATCTTTCTATATTGAGCCTCAACAACCTGTATAGAGAGTACCTTGTAGGTGAGTTACATAAGGTTTTTGGAACTTCACCGTACGATTACCTTACTTTAGTATACCTTTGCATATCTCAACTCTGTCTTTATATCATTAGTATATCTTGAATCGATTGCCACGGATGGATACTTGGATCTTTAGGATTGTTGTTTTCCCAATATTTGCAAAACTCTCATATTTACTCGCTTGATAATCTGAAATCGAATTTGTTCCCACCCAAATCCCTGTGTTCGATACTCTGGAATTCTTGCTTAGCTACGTCGATCCGTACACTGCAGGTTCGCTGCTTGATTCTAGTTTTATAAATTTAAAGCTTATTTGCACACACCTTTAGGGGCGCACAAGTTTTTGGCGCCGTTGCCGGGGATTTGGTTTCGGCCGAATTCGGTAGTCGGTTGTCAAGCTTGGGAGCTTGCTCTCGTTATTTGATATCTTTTTGAGTGCATGCGCAGGTCTAGGAACACCGAAGATCTCTTACCTCTTGATCAAGAGCTAGAGAAAACTTTAAGGCAAAAGCGCAAGGAAAAGAAGATGGCTGAAGAACACGAATGTGATCTTCAAGCGGAGTTGGCGGAGAAGGAGGCTCAACACCAATGGAACGAGAATCTCCGCCGGGATGAAACGGATCGTCATCAATCCGAAATCAGCAAATTACAGGATACGATGTTCCAAATGAGGATAGAGTTGAGCGACCTTAAGAATAAAGGAAGCAAGAAATCCTCAAGGAGGGGATCAAGAACTAGAAGAAGAAGTCACTCATCCGCTGATGATAGTGACTCTTCCATGCCACCGTTAGAGGAGATTGATCCCACGATCAATATGAATCCTTTCCATCCACAAGAAGCTGCTAATCGCCGCATTCCACCTAGGAATGTGAGGATCGAACGTGTAGATAATGAGCCAAGAACTCTTGGCCAGCGGATGGATCCAACACAACAACCACGCTGCTTGGGCGTAAACTTCGATGCTGAAGATGTGCAAGGGTTTAGCTTCAACCCTCAAGTCATTACTCTTGTTCGCCAAAACCAAGTTGGCGGTACAAGCGCTGAATCTCCACACCAACACTTGCAAAACTTTGAGTGTATGATGGAGACGATGAGACCGAAGAATGCTACTACCAACAGCTACAAACTTAAGCCTTTCTTCTTCTCTTTGAAAGGGAAAGCGCTGTCTTGGTATCAAGCTCTTCCTAATGGGAAACTAGACACGTGGGAAGACCTTTCCGCAGAGTTTCTCACCAAATTCTTTCCGCCCTCCAAAACGGCGGAACTTAGAGGTAAGATTAATGCTTTTTCCATGAGACCTAACGAAAGTTTGTTTCAATCTTGGGAAAGGTTTCAAGATTTGCTCTTGGATTGCCCTCATCATGGCATATCCAAGCTTGCCTTGCTGGAGATTTACTACAAGGGACTGGATGCGGGAACGCAATTCAACCTCCAATCCCTCTCATGTGGAACGTTCATGGACATGAGAGAAGATGACGCTTGGGACTTCATTGAGAAGCAAGCAAGAGTCATAGAGAAGTATTCCCACCGGAAAGTGGAGGGAAATCGTGTGGAGCAAGGAGCAAAGCTCACACATGAAGCTCAAAATCAGATTTTCTCCCTCAACAATGAGATCAAAGAGTTGAAGGAGGCTATCAAGACCAACTTCCCAAAGCAACAAGGGAAAGATGTTGGTTATTTGGGCAACAACAATGGCGGTAACAACAATAACCGGAATAACAACCGGAATAACAATTGGAATGGAAACAACAACAACCGGAACAACAATTGGAACAACAATAGGGGTTCAAACAACAACAATTGGCGCTCCAATCAACAAAATTCCGGTAATTCTTATCCTTCCAATTCTAATTCACTAACTCCACCTTTCTCTTCCTCTACTCCTTTGAAAAGCCAGGGGCAATCATCTAATGGAGGAAACACTTCGGGGAAGGAGAAGCCCGATCCCATATTGGAAACAATCTTGGGAAAGCTTCAAGGGTTGGAGAACCGCCTCATCAAGGTTGATGATCAAGTCTCTAAGGTTGACAAAGCTCAAAAGGTTTTAGAAAACCAAATGTTCAACCACGCGCAGGAAGTTCCTAGGAATCAAGGGAAACTTCCAGGAAAGACGGAAGACAACCCTAAAGGAAGGGTGATGGCAATTACGACTAGGAGCGGAGTGACTACTACCGATCCGCAGCCTACGTTCGTTGAAGTCCCCGTAGAGAAGGACAAAGAGAAGGGGAAGGAGAAGGAAGATGTCTATGTTCCTCCTCCAGCTTACAAACCTCCCCTACCATTCCCTCAATCTAGAGCGCGAGCACGCCTAGATAAACAATTCGGTAAGTTCATAGAACTCATGAGTAAGCTGCATATTAATATACCCTTCATTGATGCTATTGTAGGTATGCCCGCTTATGGCAAATTCTTGAAGGAGCTTCTCTCTAACAAGAGGAAGCTAGAAGATTTCGGAGAGGTCAAGATGAGTTCGGATTCTTCGGATCTCATCAAGACCATGAAGGAGAAAATGCCCCCAAAATTGAAGGATCCGGGGTCATTTTGCATTCCCATTGGAGTGGGAGATGTCACATACGACGCTTTATGTGACTTAGGAGCGAGTGTGAGCATCATACCACTTGCATTGTGCAGGAAGATCAGTTTAGGCGACCCTAAACCGGTGAAGATGACGTTATACATGGCGGATCGATCCATCACTCGCCCCGTCGGTATTGTAGAAGACGTCCCGGTCAAGCTAGGTAAATTCTTTGTCCCCATTGATTTTGTCGTGCTTGACATTCCTGCAGATAGTCCGGTCCCGATCATACTCGAAAGACCGTTTCTTGCAACTTCTGGCTGCATAGTCGATTGCAAGAATGGGAGACTCGCTTTTGATATAGGAGAAGAGAAAGTAGAGTTCCTTCTTTCCACTCTAGTGAAGGAGCCAATCTTTGACGAGGATATTTACGATATCCAAGATGAAGAAGGTTTATCTAGGGAAGAGGTAAGTGCGATTCTCTTTAACGATCCTTTACAAAAAGTCATTACCATGAGTCTAACAGATGTAGGGGAAGAAGAAGAGTGCAAAGAGGAAATTGAAGGCTTGGAAACATAAGAAGAGATGCATGAAGAGGAGTTTGAGAAACTCCACGATGAGGCTGAGAATGTTAGAATCCACGGTCATACCCTGTATTCCACGACCGTGGATTTCACAACCAAAACCGTCCTCCATTCCAGGGGATTACACGGCCGTGGAACATATAAGGAGCCCGTAATTCTGGCCGTGGAAGAGAGTGATCGGCATACTTCTTCAACTTTTTATGATCCTTCTCCAACTCACTCAACACCCTTAGAAACCTCTAAGGAAACATCGGATGCTCCTCAAGGATCGTTGGAGGCTCCGAAGGCAATGGAACTCAAACCACTTCCTACTCATCTAAGGTACGCTTTTCTAGGATCTAATTCTACCTTTCCGGTTATCGTTAGTTCCGAACTAAGCATAGATGAACATGAACAACTCATGATTATCCTTAGGAAACATAGAAAAGCCATAGGCTATACTATTGAGGACTTAGTAGGAATTAAACCCTCCCTATGCATGCATAAGATATTAATGGAGGAAGACTTTAGAACTTCAAGACAACCTCAAAGGCGGTTGAACCCGACCATGAAGGAGGTTGTCAAGAAGGAAATTCTTAAACTTCTTGATGCAGGTATCATCTATCCTATCTCCGATAGCAAGTGGGTGAGTCCAGTTCAAGTAGTTCCGAAGAAGGGAGGAATGACGGTCATCACCAACAAGAACAACGAACTCATTCCTACCCGAACCGTGACTGGATGGCGGATGTGCATAGACTACCGCAAGCTCAACAACGCAACGCGGAAGGATCACTTTCCATTGCCATTCATCGATCAAATGCTTGAAAGGTTAGCACAACATTCACATTTTTGCTACCTTGACGGTTATAGTGGTTTCTTTCAGATTCCGATACATCCGGATGATCAAGAGAAGACCACATTCACGTGCCCTTGGGGTACGTTTGCTTATAGGAGAATAACGTTCGGGCTTTGCAACGCCCTAACCACCTTTCAACGGTGCATGATGGCCATCTTCTCCGAATACGTAGAGGAAATCATGGAAGTCTTCATGGACGACTTCTCCGTATACGGTTCCTCTTTTAACGATTGCCTTTCTAACCTTTCTCTAGTTTTACAAAGATGTGAAGACACTAACCTAGTTCTTAATTGGGAGAAGTGTCAATTCATGGTTAAGGAAGGAATCGTATTAGGTCACTTAATCTCTAATAGAGGGATAGAAGTAGATAAAGCTAAGATAGAGACCATAGAGAAGCTTCCTCCTCCAACTTCGGTGAAAGGGATAAGAAGTTTCCTAGGACATGCTGGATTTTATAGATGTTTCATTAAAGACTTCTCTAAGATATCAAAACCGCTCACTAATCTATTGATGAAGGATGCGGTTTTTGAGTTTTCGCAGGAATGTTTGGATGCGTTTAACACCATTCGGCAAGCTCTAATTTCAGCACCTATTATCCAACCTCCGGATTGGACTCTCCCCTTTGAGATTATGTGCGATGCTAGTGACGTAGCAATTGGAGCTGTTCTTGGACAACGAAAGGAAGGGCGAACCCATGCCATATACTATGCTAGCAAGACGCTAGATGAAGCGCAACTCAACTACGCCACTACCGATAAAGAATTTTTAGCCATTGTCTATGCTATTGACAAATTTCGCTCTTATCTTGTAGGTGCAAAGGTGATTGTCTACACGGATCATGCTGCGATCCGATACCTCCTTGCAAAGAAAGATGCAAAACCAAGGCTGATTAGATGGATTCTTCTCCTACAAGAATTCGATCTTGAGATCCGCGACAAGAAAGGTTCCGAAAATTCTGTTGCGGATCATTTGAGTCGTCTAACACATCTAGAGGACGACCATCTACCCATTGATGACTCCTTTCCGGACGAACACCTACACATCATAGAGGAGTGCATCAACGTGATCTCCAAAGGTAACGAACCATGGTTTGCTGATTTTGTTAACTATTTGGTTTGCCAGGAGATACCACCCGGACTATCCTACGCACAAAGGAAGAAGTTCTTTAAGGACGTCCGAGAATACTATTGGAACAAGCCTCTCCTCTTTAAGAGAGGTCCGGATGGCATCATTCGGCAATGTGTGCCGGAAGATGAGATACAAAGTGTCATCCGCCATTGTCATTCACTACCTTGTGGAGGACACGCTAGTTCAAACAAGACTAGCGCAAAGGTATTGCAATCTGGATTCTTTTGGCCTACTTTATTTAGAGATGTGCAATCCTTTGTTTCTTGCTGCGATGCTTGTCAAAGAACAGGCAATATTTCTAGAAGGAACGAGATGCCCCTCAAAAACATCCAAGAGGTGGAGATTTTCGACGTTTGGGGAGTCGATTTCATGGGACCATTCCCATCTTCTTGTGGAAACCAATACATACTATTGGCGGTAGACTGCGTTTCTAGATTGGTGGAAGCAATCGCCTCTCCCACAAATGATGCCATGGTGGTGGTTAAGTTCTTCAACAAGACCATCTTTCCGCGATTTGGGACGCCAAGGACGATCATTAGTGATGGAGGCTCTCACTTCATAGCCCGTCGCTTTGAAGCTCTTCTAGCTAAGTATGGGGTTACTCACAAGATCGCTACCCCTTATCATCCACAAACTAGTGGACAAGTTGAGATCTCAAATAGGGAGATCAAAGGAATCTTAGAGAAGACGGTTTCAAGGACTAGGAAGGATTGGTCCTTGAAGCTAGATGATGCATTATGGGCATACCGGACTGCGTACAAGACTCCCATAGGAACCACACCATACAATCTTGTGTATGGGAAGTCTTGTCACTTGCCGGTGGAGCTGGAGCACAAAGCGTTTTGGGCTATCAAGTGGCTGAATTTCGGAATGAAGGAAGTGAGAGAGAAGCGTCTCCTAGACATCAATAAGCTGGATGAACTCCGTTTGAACGCCTATGAAAACACCAAGATCTACAAGGAAAGAGCAAAGCGTTGGCATGATAAGCATATCATTCCAAAGGACTTCAAAGAAGGAGATCAAGTTCTCCTCTTCAATTCAAGACTTCGCCTCTTTCCAGGTAAGCTTAAATCCCGTTGGACCGGACCTTTTCTAATTAAGCGTATTTTCCCCCATGGTGCAGTTGAAGTATGGGGTGAAGCGAGCGGAAGTTTTAAGGTGAACGGCCAACGACTCAAGAAGTATACGCCGGAACTCCAAGCTGAGGAGTTTGCGCCTACCGCACTCGAATAAGTGCGAGATTGGTCTAGCTACGGACCTTAAATAAAGCGCTTCTTGGGAGGCAACCCAAGGTATTGCATTTTCGTTTTTGTTTTCGATTCACAGTTTAGTTTAGAATAGACGTTTTCGCTTTATTTTGCCTCGATTTCTTCCGGTATGTTCGTGTTTTTGGTTGTAGGATCGGTGGAAAAGGAAAAAGGGAGGACAATGTTGAAGAAAAGCGACGAAATTCGGACTTTGGAGCTTTACAGGAGGTTCCACAGTCTAAATTATGGTCGTCATAGCTACAGTGGCCGTAATTTCCAAAAGCCTTTGAAAAATCACCAAAACTACGGTTCCGTACACTTCCACGGCCGTGGAACACCCCGACAGACTGTGATTTTCAAAATTTTGCCTGCAACTATATAAACCACATTCTTCACAAATTCATCTCAAAAATCCCTCTTTCTACGACCTAATTGCCGAAAATCCACGACCCCCCTCTAAATCTTCGTTTCTTAATCGTTTCTAACGATTCTTCTTCCCAAACTGCAGCAAATTCAACCACAAACAAGATCCAAGCGACGAATCGAACGGAAATTCACCGACAAACGCGCATTTCGGATTTTTCAATCCGAAAAAGAGGTTTTCTTTTCCCTTCTTGATTCTCGCCAATTTGGTTCGTTTTTGCTATAGATTTTTAAGAAGAACTGATAGAGACTGGAAGGAATTAGACTAGGACTGCTTGTTGTGGTGATTGATTGCTGATTTGTTGAGATTCGTGATTTTCTGAGACGAATCACGGTCTCTGGGTAAACCACGGCCGTAATTCTTGAAGAACAGACCGTAATTTTCGAGCAGAATGGATTTTGTAAGGAGAGTTTCGGGAAGGATAAAAGAGAAGAAGGGTAACTAGAATAAGAAAAGGAAGGGTAATCCCTCCTCCTCCTCATCCTCTAGGGCACCACCACCCTCTTCACCTTCACCTCCATCCTCACCTTCATCTCCATCCTCACCTCCTCACCCTAGAGTCCCGACCATACATGAGAACCATCTTGCTGTATTGGAGAAGATCCAGAAGAGGGAAGTGATTGGCCCTAGATATTTGTTGTTGGAGGATCTATATCCTCTCAACATAGTTGATGACTGATAGCATGAATTATAGTCTATATTTTGGGGTTTGTTTGGACGTTTTATCTTTCATATTCTGCATGTTTGTATGTACATTATGTGATTTTACTACCATTTCATCTACCTTTGCGAGAATCGAGGTCTACACCTAGTTTCGTTGTAATTGCAGGTAATATGGTACGTTTTGCATCAAAAAGGAGCAAAAGAAGTCAAGAGTCATTTGGAGCAACATCCAGGAAGCACAGCCATGGATTGAAGATTCACTTTGGAGCTGATTCGAGAGATTTCACATTCTGTCGTGATTCACCTCGGTTGACCAGAGGTTCACCTCGACCGAGGCGATCCAGAGACGCCGACTCGACCGAGGCGAATACCTAGGACGCGGCGAGAATATTTTATTCTTGGAAGAGATCTTTTAAATTTGGAAAGTGATCTTATATTTTTGGGCTGAGCTTCTGGAAGGAAGGAGATATGTAGAATCATATATTTTACCTATATTTATGGGATAATATCTTCTTAAGATTTATTATCTTTGGAGGTTTATTTTTCCTATAAAAAGGGTTGGATTTCCACAAATCCAACATCACGCCATACCGTCGATCAGGGTTTACACACGCAGCAGCTGCAGTATACTCCAATTTGGGAGTTTTCAAAGAACCTTTTTGAAGGTTGAAGGAAAGTTGAAGATTAGCTTTTTATAGCTTTTTGAAGGGTTTTGTAAGATTGTCTTCAATTCCCTCATTGATTGTCTTGTCTTGTTGGATTGCTATCCAAGAAACGCTTTGTTGTGATATTTGATTCAGTTATTGAAGTCTTTTTCATTAAATTCTTCTTTGTTCAAATATTCGCCTTCTTCCCATATATTTTAATACTTTCATTATGATGATGAGTGGCTAATTTCCTTGTGTGATTCTAGGGTGATTGGCTGAAGGTTGTGGGAAAAACAATGATAGAATAATCTTAGATTCCAGTAGGATCCTGAAAGTTCGAGTCTTTAACCTTAACCCTAAGCATCTCGTTCGGTTGATGAACATCTCGGCCGGGGTGGAATTCTTCTGACCGAGGTGACTTATCCGACCTAAAACAGAAAGTTAAGTGTTAGAGTTTGCCAAATCCTATTCTTA
Source organism: Fagopyrum esculentum (assembly GCA_033239045.1). Taxonomy (NCBI): domain Eukaryota; kingdom Viridiplantae; phylum Streptophyta; class Magnoliopsida; order Caryophyllales; family Polygonaceae; genus Fagopyrum; species Fagopyrum esculentum. The sequence continues at coordinate 141,610,294 of BSUD01000002.1, read as the reverse complement.
TTACACCTTTCTGGTTCAATGCAAGCTTAGGATGAGACTTACCCGGTAATTCCTTAGTTTGTGTATTAACGATCATAAGTGTAGGTAATAAAGGTTTATCCTTTATTGGGGTTTGAGTGTGCTTCCATCCCATCTTTGTGAGTTGGCCTGAGACTTACCCGGTAAAGGTTGATTCTATTCCCTTAGATGGTGTGTTAGTTTGAGGTTATAGTTCTTTATCTTGATTCCTTGAGACTTACCCGGTAATAGGAGTTACGGTTTAGTATTAGTGTGTAGTGATACTTACCCGGTGATCTACTCCACTTTAGTAACACCTTCCCCACGCAAAAATCTCAGCTTTGTCCGCTTATCTATAGATCTTGAGTTGGAACCACAACTAGATGCTTTAATCCCTAGAATTGCATGTTTGCTTTATTGACTTCTTATTCATCTTTGATTGTGTTAATCGCTCTTGTGGTTAGAATTAACGTAGCATACCGTGTTGACTTTGTTTCACCAAGTCCCTGTGATCGACCCCTGGAATTTTCTTGCTTTTACTACGATTGACCCGTACACTGCGGGTTCGCATCCTTGTTTTAAGCTTAAGTCTAGGGTTATAAATTTAAAGCTTGCACACACCGTTTGGAGCGAACAAGTTTTTGGCGCCGTTGCCGGGGATTTGGTCTAGACCGAGCCGGTACGGTTTGCTCTTGGGGCATTTGCCCCGTTTCATCTAACCACTCTACTTGAGTGACTTTTGCAGGTTCTTTCTTAGCTATATGCGAAGAACCCGCGCTGGGAAGGAAATCGTTCCTTACGATCCCGAACCGGAAAAGACATACAAGCGACGCTTAAGAGAAGCGAAAATGGCCCAACAAGACGATCACGATCTTGCGGCCCAATTGAGAGAGACGCAGGAGCTGCTATGTCTCAGTAAAGAAGAGCTAAGGCAAGAGAAAGAAGAGAATCATGCCAGGACTGCAGCAATCGAAGCTGAGATTGCAGCCATTCGGAACCAGATTCTACTTCGACCGATGCAGGATCCAGTAGTTGATCCTCGACCGAGGCAGATTCCAGTACCCGACGCCCCGGTCGATGTACATCCACCTCGGATACCAGTCCGAGATGTTCTTCTTGCAGGAATCCCGCAAACCCTAGGTCAAAGGATGGACCCTAATCAGCAGCTGAGGCGTCCAGGGGTGAACCTAGGAGATCCAGCGGATCATGACTACGAACTTCGACCGCAAGTTCTAGCCATGATTCGCCAATGTCAATTCGGAGGGCTAGAGAAGGAGTCGCCGCATCAACATCTTCAAAACTACGAGATCTTGATGGAGACCTTGCGGCCTTCTAGAATTGAAAATAACAACTACAAGCTAAGACCTTTTTACTTTTCTTTAAAAGATAGAGCTCTTACTTGGTATCAATCTCTTCCTCCAGGAAAAATTAGCACATGGGAGGAGATGACTACGGAATTCCTAACCAAATTCTTTCCCCCCTCAAAGACTGCTGAAATGAGAGGGAAGATCAATGCTTTCATCATGAAGGACAAGGAGAGCTTGTCCAAATCTTGGGAGCGGTTCAAGGATATTCTTTTGGATTGCCCACATCATGGGATTCCAAAAATCGAGTTGTTGGAGATCTACTTCAAAGGGCTGGACGGAAACACTCAGTTCAATCTCCAACTACTCTCCGCCGGTACCTTCATGGACATGGCGATTGATGATGCATGGGACTTCATTGAGAAGCAAGCCTTGCACATGGAGAAGTATACCCACCAAGGAGCCGAAGGTAGAGTTAAAAGAGTCAACTTTCAAGAGACTCAACCCAACAACAATCAACTCTCGTCATTGAAGAATGACGTGAAGGAATTAAAAGAGCTCTTGATGGCTCAAACTAAGAAGGAAGAGCAAGGGCAAAGGAACAACAACAACAACGGGTACCGTAACAACAATAACGATCCCCGAAACAACAACTACAACAACAATAGAAGATCCAACAGCAACAACTGGAGGGCGAATAATCAAAACCACGGTAACAATTATTCGAACTCCAACTCTAATGATTCCTCTAATCCTTTCCTCTCTTCTCCTTCTTCTTCTTCTACTCCATTAAAAAGCCAAGGGCAAGGATCAAGTTCGTCTCAGCCGGAAAAGAAGGACGCAGTTCTGGAGGCAATCTTGATCAAGCTTGGCGCTATGGAGAATTCTATGACTTCATTTTCGAGGGCCCAAAAATCCCTTGAACAACAACTTGCTAATAGGGCGAATGAAGCGCCAAGAGATCCAGGGAAGCTTCCAGCAAAGACGGAAACCAACCCTAAGGGCCAGTGTATGGCCATAACGACGAGGAGTGGACTCAAAACTGCTGATCCAGTACCTCGCTCGACGCAGACCACCTCGGTCCAGATCCAGTCGAAGAACACCTCGACCGAGATGCCAACCGAGGCAGAGCAACAGAAAGCAGGAGGAACGACAGAAACTTATGTTCCACCTCCTGCATATAAACCACCACTTCCATTCCCTCAGTCCAGAGCCAGAGCACATCTAGACAAGCACTTTGGTAAGTTCCTTGACTTGATGAATAAGCTACATATTAACATTCCTTTCCTTGATGCTATTCTAGGTATGCCCGCCTATGGGAAGTTCTTAAAAGAAATCTTATCAAGGAAGAGGAAGCTGGAGGATGTTGGTGAAGTTAGGATGACATCTAAATCTTCGGAACTCATAAAGATCATGAAGGAGAAGATGCCACCTAAATTGAGAGATCCCGGCTCATTTTGCATTCCCATTCAAGTTGGGGATGTCACTTGTGAAGCCCTTTGCGATCTAGGAGCCAGCGTGAGCATCATCCCGCTGGAGCTATGCACTAAGATCGGTCTTGGAGAGCCCAAACCGGTCAAGATTCGACTCTACATGGCGGATCGCTCCATCACCCATCCCGTGGGCATTTTGGAGGACGTTCCGGTCAAGTTAGGTAACTTCTATCTACCTATAGATTTTGTCGTGCTTGACATTCCTGCAGATTACCCTGTTCCCATCATTCTCGGGAGGCCATTTCTAGCAACTTCGGGTTGCAATGTGGATTGCAAGAACGCCAAGTTGAAATTCAACGTTGGTGGCGATGAGGTGGAGTTCGCACTACTTGCAGCCATGAAAGGGGAGCAACTAACTGATGATATCTTCAACATCTACGATGAAGAAGAATCAAGAGAATTGGTGAGCTCTATCCTTATTAACGATCCACTCGAAAGAGTTATTAGCTTCAGTTTAATGGAGGAAGGTATAGATGCTTCTTGTGATGCAGATATACAGAGCTTGAGGGCACTGGAAGAGGATCCAGGAGCTAAAACTGAGAAGCTAGTCCAGGAAACGAAGATTTCCAGCCTCGGATCCAGTAGCAGTACCTCGACCGAGGCACCTTCTGGATAGAGCGAGGCGTCTGAAGAACACCTCGGTCAACGCCTTTGCGCCTCGACCGAGGTCGACCGCGAGACGATTTCAACTGAGATTGCCGAGAATAACAATTTTTCTACTCCCTTCTCTGACATTCACCCACAGTTGGCGGATCATTCCCTCCACCAACTTTCTGATAATAAAGGTCCTTGGTATGCTGATATTGTGAATTATCTTGTTTGCCAGGAAATACCCCCCGGATTGACGTACTCTCAAAAGAAGAGATTCTTCAAGGAAGTACGACATTACTACTGGGATGAACCGCTGCTATTCAAGCGCGGACCGGATGGGATGCTTCGAAGGTGCATTCCGGAAGATGAAGTTAATAGCGTCATAAGGCATTGCCATTCACTTCCTTGCGGAGGGCATGCTAGCACCGATAAGACATGCGCTAAGGTATTGCGTTCTGGTTTCTTTTGGCCTACATTATTTAAGGATGTGCAATCTTTTGTTGTTTCTTGTGATGCATGCCAAAGAACAGGGAACTTATCAAGGAGGAACGAAATGCCACTTAACAACATCCAAGAAGTGGAAATCTTTGATGTATGGGGGATTGACTTCATGGGACCTTTTCCATCCTCCGGAGGAAACCTCTACATTCTCCTTGCAGTTGATTACGTCTCTATATGGGTTGAAGCCATTGCTTCTCCCACTAACGACGCCAAGGTGGTTGTGAAGTTCTTGAATAGAACTATCTTTCCACGATTTGGAACTCCACGCATCATCATCAGCGATGGAGGAACGCATTTCATCAACCGGAAGTTTAAAGCACTTCTATCGAAGTATGGGGTAACCCACAAGGTATCAACCGCCTATCATCCTCAAACTAGTGGACAGGTCGAGATCTCGAACAGAGAAATCAAGGCAATTTTGGAGAAGACCGTCTCTAGAACGAGGAAGGATTGGTCCATGAAATTAGACGATGCTCTTTGGGCGTACAGGACCGCATTCAAGACTCCCATAGGTACCACCCCTTATAATTTGGTATATGGGAAGTCTTGCCACTTGCCCGTTGAGTTGGAGCACAAAGCGTATTGGGCTATCAAATGGTTGAACTTTGACATTAAAGATGCTGGCGAGAAGCGACTATTGGAACTTAACGAGCTTGAAGAGCTGCGTTTGAACGCCTATGAGAATGCCAAAATCTACAAGGAAAGGACGAAGAGATGGCATGACAAACGTATCGTTCCAAAGGAGCTTAACGAGGGAGATTTAGTTCTACTCTTCAACTCCCGCCTCCGTCTTTTTCCAGGTAAGTTGAAATCTAGATGGACCGGACCTTACGTTGTGAAACATGTTTTCCCTCATGGTGCAGTTGAGATATGGGGCGAAACTAGCGGAAACTTCAAGGTCAACGGTCATAGACTTAAGAAGTACCAACCGGAAACGCCGGTTGAGGAGGTTGCGCCGATCTACCTCCTTTGAGACGCATTATGGTCCAGCTAGCGACCTTAAATTAAGCGCTTCTTGGGAGGCAACCCAAGGTATTGCTCTTCTTTCCCGTTTTCTAGTCTAGCTTAGATAGTTTTTGTTTTTGCTTTGCTTTGCTTTGTTTTTGGCATTCTGGACAGACAACAGGAAGGAGCACATCTGGAAGGACAGAAGTTCGAGAATCTGAGAAGACAGAAGCACCTCGGTCACTGTCAGAACACCTCGACTGAGTTGATTCTTGAAGCAACCGAGGCGACTAGGGTTTCTGCAGAACCGCCTCGGTCCATACCGCCTCGGGCCAGTCGAGACCATCTCGACCGAGGTGACAGCAGATCCAGGAACGGTATAAAAAGGGAAAAATTACTTTTCACTTTTTTTTACCCCATTTCGACCGCGGCGGACAGAAGCACTTCGCTCCTTCGTTTCTCACTCGTTTTCAAAGATTTCTGCTTCCAAACTGCAATTGAGGGGTAGAGGAATCGATTGCAACTACAGATCTGCAAGAAATTTGAGCGTTTCGACCGAAACGAGGTAAAAACGTTCGAAAACCCTAACTCGTTCGTTTTCTGCAATTTGGGCTTTGGTTGCCCCTGATTCTGTTGAAGAAATCTATAAGTACCCCTTAGGAAGCATCGGTAGTGATTTTAGGGGGAAAAGAACTGAAAATCGGAGAGTGGAAATCGAACTGTCTTCGCCTCGGTCCAGTCGTTCTGCACCTCGGTCGAGGTGATTCTTGGAGTTGTCAGTCGACCGAGGTAGTCTGACAGTGTGTTTTGAAAATGAGTTCTGACAGATTGTTAGCCCTTAGAGATAGATCCTCTCCTTCCCCTTCTTCTTCCTCATCCCGACCTTCCATCCCGGTGATCCATGAGAGACACCGGGTAGATTATGACCGCATTGCTAGTCGTCCAGTTATCGCTCCCAGATTTCTGGACGTTTCTGCCTTTGACTGTCTCCACGTAGATGGAGAGCTTAGGAGGATGATCACCACAGTCGGGCTGGATCAGTTTACTGAGATCCGAGCCCCAGCCTACCTTGAGCCGACCCTCGAGTTTGTCAGTTCCTTCACTTACCTCCCCACAGAGAGGGCTGTGAAGTACCGGTTGATGAACCGGAACTATCTAGTACCTCTTGACTATTGGAGAGACATTTTTGGCTTCCCTACCCCCACCGCTGTAGATTTCCCGACCCGAGCTGTAGCTAGAGAGTTCTGGGGTCAGATTGCCCACATTACGAGTCATGCAGACAGGTGGCGCCCTGGTGATTCCAGGGCGAAGCTTATCTATCATCTAGCTTTTCGGTTGGTACACAGGATCTTCAGCGAGACACTTCTGGCGCGTACTGAGACGCCCCAGAAGATCAGACAGGGTGAGCTCTTCTCCTTATACTGCATGGTCACAGGAGGATACCCCGACTTTGGCTTGATGCTGGCAGAGGATCTGCACAGGATCAAGGCCAAGGGGAAGGGAGATATATGCTGTGGAGGGATAGTGACCCATATCGCTAGGTATCAGGATATGGATCTGAGTAGGTGTACCATGGTAGCGGCTGCCAAGCCGCTCGGACTTCAGGAGATGATTACTCGGAGGATTCTGGTTCCCCGAGGACTGACTACACCCTACGTCGCTATGCCATGGGAGCAGACTGCACCTCAGGGCATCAAATGGTCTGCACTGTTCTCTGTCTTCGATCCACATTACTGGCAGACTGCTTGGGGTCCACTTATGGAGGATTACAGAGAGGGAGCAGCTGCCCCTGCGGAGGAGGCTGAGGAGGCTGATGAGGATGACGACGACGATGAGACAGTTGATGAGAGAGGAGGCGGCGTCCCGATGGACACAGGTACAGATACAGCAGGGACGAGCGCACCTCCCATTATTGATCTGGATGAGGATGAGGAGGACACTGAGCCGGCGCCAGCTGAGACTTCTCCGGTCAGGCCCGCTAGGCGCAGGAGGCGGGGAGTTAGGGACAGAGCTGCACACCGACGGATCGATGACCTGACGGATCAGGTTATCGACTCATATGCTGCACTTTCATTGGATATCCGCGAGATGCAGGAGCGGCAGCATCATCAGCACATGATGGCTCAGCTACAGTTTGAGCGTATCATGGGCCATCCTTATGATCCGACTCAGTTCCCCTACATACCACCACCACCACCGGATCAGGACTACTGAGGAGGTGCAGGGTTTTATTTATTATATTTTTATGCAGTTCGGCTCTTTATCCGGTGAGTCCTCTTTCATTTAGACTTTTATTATACCCACTGGGACAGTGTGTCTCAAGTATGGGGTATTTGTCTGTATTATTTGACTACATGACTACTTGATGTATTCGATACTTTTGATGTATTATATTCATCGGATACTTTCATATTTATGCTTCACTTGCCTTTATATGATTATCTGATATTACATGCATACCTACAGATTATTTGATTGAGAAAAACGTCGAAACCGAACCGAAAAGAAAAAAAAAAAAATTGGTTTAAAAAAATTTTTTTTTTACCTCGACCGGGGAGATTCTGGCGAAACGAGGTGTTTCACCTCGGTTGAACCAAGAACACCTCGACCGAGGCGGCGTAACAGAAAGTTTTCGAAAACGATTTTTTGCTACTAATCTGGATATGATCTCAGTGAAGATCTTGTTTACCTACTGTTTTTAAATTCTTTGTGTGTTTGAAAGGTTTTATAATATGTTTAAGTTGCTAAATGCTTTGTTTGAAATTATTAGCATGTTTAATACTTTGTTTTTATCCAAATTATGTTGAATTTGAAGGTTGACACCGCAGGATAAGTTCTCTCACTTTCTTCTTGGAAAGACCAAGGCAATTCATTCTCTTCTTCTTCTTCTTCTTGATCATGCTTAGCCCCTCATATACATTTTGCCTCCCTTTACCTATCCGGGAATTTGGAAGCAAGCGAAGTGGTGAAAGCAAGTTAAAGTTGAAGAGTGGGCTGGAAGTGAAGTGTTAGAAAGTAATTTTAGGTTTGGGGAAGTCAATCTTGATGATGAGTAACTCGGCACCATTCACATAGCCGGGTGTTTGTGTCTTGCCAAAGTCGGATTGAGCGATATTCCTAACGGGTCATGGTATGTGCATCAAGGGTTTGATGCATCTCGAGAAATTGATGATTGCAGATTTCCTAGGCTTCGGTTATTGTGCACCTCTGTCCATGCATCCCAAAACGTAAAGTAAAAAAAAGGAAAAGTGCGAAATAAGCAAAGCTTATTGGTGGAAGATGTTGCAAGTCAAAGTGAAAGTGAAGTTCATCCTTTTCCCGGATTCTAGCACCACATTACCTTACATACATCCCTGCCCTACACGTTTCTTGACCTTTTCTTTTGGGAAGCCCTTGAGACCTTGAACTTGTTGATTGACTTAGCGGTTTAAACTGGATTATACATGATTAATTTTGATAAATATGATTTATTATGCATTCTATGATTTTATGCAAAGATGAACAACTTTCTTATATTTATAAAATGTTTTGATCATATTGAGTTTTTAATTCCAGGAAGTACACTCTTAGAGTGATCTATGATAGTTGCACACCATAAAATGTTTTTGAAAGATTTTTTTTCATTGATTTTCTTGACTTATAATCCATTCTATCTTGTCTTTTATATGAGGAACTTGCTTGGGGACAAGCAAGGGCTAAGTATGGGGTATTTTGATAGCATGAATTATAGTCTATATTTTGGGGTTTGTTTGGACGTTTTATCTTTCATATTCTGCATGTTTGTATGTACATTATGTGATTTTACTACCATTTCATCTACCTTTGCGAGAATCGAGGTCTACACCTAGTTTCGTTGTAATTGCAGGTAATATGGTACGTTTTGCATCAAAAAGGAGCAAAAGAAGTCAATTGTCATTTGGAGCTACATCCAGGAAGCACAGCCATGGATTGAAGATTCACTTTGGAGCTGATTCGAGAGATTTCACATTCTGTCGTGATTCACCTCGGTTGACCAGAGGTTCACCTCGACCGAGGCGATCCAGAGACGCCGACTCGACCGAGGCGAATACCTAGGACGCGGCGAGAATATTTTATTCTTGGAAGAGATCTTTTAAATTTGGAAAGTGATCTTATATTTTTGGGCTGAGCTTCTGGAAGGAAGGAGATATGCAGAATCATATATTTTACCTATATTTATGGGATAATATCTTCTTAAGATTTATTATCTTTGGAGGTTTATTTTTCCTATAAAAAGGGTTGGATTTCCACAAATCCAACATCACGCTATACCGTCGATCAGGGTTTACACACGCAGCAGCCGTAGTATACTCCAATTTGGGAGTTTTCAAAGAACCTTTTTGAAGGTTGAAGGAAAGTTGAAGATTAGCTTTTTATAGCTTTTTGAAGGGTTTTGTAAGATTGTCTTCAATTCCCTCATTGATTGTCTTGTCTTGTTGGATTGCTATCCAAGAAACGCTTTGTTGTGATATTTGATTCAGTTATTGAAGTCTTTTTCATTAAATTCTTCTTTGTTCAAATATTCGCCTTCTTCCCATATATTTTAATACTTTCATTATGATGATGAGTGGCTAATTTCCTTGTGTGATTCTAGGGTGATTGGCTGAAGGTTGTGGGAAAAACAATGATAGAATAATCTTAGATTCCAGTAGGATCCTGAAAGTTCGAGTCTTTAACCTTAACCCTAAGCATCTCGTTCGGTTGATGAACATCTCGGCCGGGGTGGAATTCTTCTGACCGAGGTGACTTATCCGACCTAAAACAGAAAGTTAAGTGTTAGAGTTTGCCAAATCCTATTCTTATTACACCTTTCTGGTTCAATGCAAGCTTAGGATGAGACTTACCCGGTAATTCCTTAGTTTGTGTATTAACGATCATAAGTGTAGGTAATAAAGGTTTATCCTTTATTGGGGTTTGAGTGTGCTTCCATCCCATCTTTGTGAGTTGGCCTGAGACTTACCCGGTAAAGGTTGATTCTATTCCCTTAGATGGTGTGTTAGTTTGAGGTTATAGTTCTTTATCTTGATTCCTTGAGACTTACCCGGTAATAGGAGTTACGGTTTAGTATTAGTGTGTAGTGAGACTTACCCGGTGATCTACTCCACTTTAGTAACACCTTCCCCACGCAAAAATCTCAGCTTTGTCCGCTTATCTATAGATCTTGAGTTGGAACCACAACTAGATGCTTTAATCCCTAGAATTGCATGTTTGCTTTATTGACTTCTTATTCATCTTTGATTGTGTTAATCGCTCTTGTGGTTAGAATTAACGTAGCATACCGTGTTGACTTTGTTTCACCAAGTCCCTGTGATCGACCCCTGGAATTTTCTTGCTTTTACTACGATTGACCCGTACACTGCGGGTTCGCATCCTTGTTTTAAGCTTAAGTCTAGGGTTATAAATTTAAAGCTTGCACACACCGTTTGGAGCGAACAATGACCTTACTTGGCTCTTGGATAGAGCCGGATTAGTTATCTTCTCGGCTATCCGAGAAGACGCCTATGAGGAGATCACCCGAGAGGTTGTGACGTCTTTCGAGCACAGCCACGTAGATAGGACCGTCTCTTTCCGTCTCATGGAAAGAGACTACCATTTGAGTATCATTGAGTTTGGGACTATTTTTGGGTTTCATGAGACCTTCAATGGTCGATTTCCGAGTGGTGTTTACCCCAAAGACTTTTGGAAGGAGGTTGTGATGATATACGCCGACGAGGACCGTTGGCAACCCGCTGATACCAAGGCTAGATTGATGTACCATCTAGCCTTGAAGATAGCTCACCGTGTTCTTTCGGAGTGTCTCTTTCCTAGGACGGAGACGCCCCAAAAGATAAAGACGGATGAGCTATTCTTGCTCTATTGTATGCTTTATGGACGCCATGCAGATTGTGCTACTCTCTTGGCTGCTACTATGAGCAAGCTCAAGAACAAGGCGAAGGGAAACATCGGATATGGTGGGATAGTTACCCACATTGCTAGGAGTTTTGGTGTTGATTTTTCTGCTTGCACCCGCATACCGGCCGTTCCTTTAGGACTCCATGCATTCATGGTTAGGGGTCTCATTTTCCCCACACATAGAGGTCCACCTTATGCGGGCATGCCTTGGGAGAGTAGGACGGGCAGTGGTATTGAGTGGCTGCCGGAGTATTCCATTATGGCAGGACGCCATAATTGGAAGGAGACGTTCGCTGCTATGCATGCGAACAGGATAGTAGCTCCCCCTTATGTCCCACCACCGGTTGTCGAGGAGGAGGATATGGGAGATCAGTTTGAGAGTGGAGGAGGAGCGGAGCAGGAGTTTGGCACGTTTCCGGACCAGCCGGAGGCGGCCCCAGATGTACCTAGACGCTCTCCACGTCCAGCTAGAGCCTCAGGCTCGTCATCTCGCCGCGCTAGCGTGAGTGAGAGGCCCACGTGGATGACCACACCTCCCACATGGTATGGCGTTCCCCCTCCTTGGTCGACAGAGCAGCCAGCAGCACCACCACCAGCACCAGCACCATCCGACGCCCCAGCATGGTACATTCACGCCCCGGGATGGTACGAGCAGATGCCGGATTGGGCTACCGGACTTTCAGAGAGAGTTGGAGCATTGGAGATCCGAGCCGATGCTAGAGACGAACGCCTAGACGATCTTGATCACATGATGAGGGATGTCTACCGCCAGCAGTTTGGGCGGCCCTACGACTCCAGCTTCTCTCCATTCCCACCTCCGCCGGCGCCGCAGTAATTTGATGCATGACCGTTCGCTTTAGACATTCCACCGCCACATTGTGAGTTTCTTTTTCTTTTCTTTCTCTTCTTTCTTTCTTATGAACATTAGGGACAATGTTCGTCCTAAGTATGGGGTGGGATGTACTAAAAGTTTGTAATAACTCTACTTACTATGTTCGCTTTCATTTGAGACTATCATTGCATGTTCATTATGTGTTGCACGTTTCCTTATTGCATTGCATGAAAAATAACTTGAAAAACCCATAAAAATTGAAAAATTTTGAAAATTTTGTGCTTCTAATGAATTGAGATGATTTTCATGATAATCATTACTTGTGAATGGAGGTTGATAACAATTGCATGCTTAAAAGAATAGTGAATCGAAAAGGATTTGAATGAATGAATTATACCTCTTTTGCAAGTTTCATAATGTAATTATGTTACCTAAATCATGTTAAGAAATTGAAGTTGAAATCATGTTATAAGTTCCTATACTTCTTGTTGAGATGATTAAGGCAATTCGATACTTTCTTTCTTCTTTCTTTGATCATTTTAGCTCCTCATTGAAATATTGACCTCCTTTACCTATCCGGGAATTTTGGAGAAGTGAATGAAAAAGGCATGTTTGATGTGGGAGGGCCATGAGAGCAATTATTTGCAATCAAAAGAATAGAAAGAAATTGTAGGTTTGGGGAAGTCAATCATGACGATGAGTAACTCGGCACCATTCACATAGCCGGGTGTTTGTGTCTTGCCAAAGTCGGATTGAGCGATGTTCCTAGCGAATTATGGTATGTGCGCTAAGGGTTTGACGCATCTCATAAAAATTGAGAAACGCCAATCTCCTAGGCTTCGGTTTTTGTGCACCTCTGTCCATAACTCCAAAAGTAAAGTCGAAAAATGAAAAGAAGAGAGCGAAGCTCTAAGTTGAAGTGTTGCGGGAACCAAATAAGAAGAAGAAGATAGTTGTCCACTTTCCCGGATTCAAGCACCACATTCCCTAAAGGTTTCCTTCCCTTCCACATTCTAGACCTTTTCTTTGAAAGTCCTTAAGATCAAAAGAATGTTATATGACTTGGTGATCTAAATTGAAGTTTCTTGTGATTGATTTTGATAATGTTTGAAGGTTATGATACTTGTTTAAAAGTTAAATTGATTCATGAATTTTCTTTACTTTTTACTCTTTGATTGGGTGTGTGAAAGTTTGATAAACGATTGAAGCAAGGTTTGAGAATGATCTATTCTTTAGAAAGCACATTCATCCAAAAGAAGGTACACATATTTCATCCTAACTCTTGTTCAAAGCTTTTTGAAAGACATTGCTTAGGGACAAGCAAGTGTTAAGTATGGGGTTATTTGTTAGCATGAAATATTGTGATATTTTAGGCACGTTTTCTAAACGTATTTGATTCATATTGATAGTCTTTGATTGAACATTGTTGCATAAGTGAGGTAGTTTTCCTATATTGTCGATATGGATGTCTACACGAGTTCTATGTTGATTATAGGTACTTAAGAGATATTTCCGAACGGAATCGAGAAAAGAAGAGTTGATTAAGTATGTCCATGGATTGAGGGCATCTTAAGGAGCAAATTGGAGTTTAGCTTGAGGAATGCACGAGGCTAGGGAAGAATCACGTTCTTGCCCTAAACCACGCTCTAAAATACGGCCGTATTACAAACCACGTTCAGTTCCACAGCCGTTGATCCTTGCAAAGAGAAGCGTGATGCATTCCAGTAACTATTACGGTCGTGGAATACATGGTGCAAACCGTGACCTAATCCACGCTCTAAAATTACGGTCGTGGAAACTTCCACGACCGTGATCTTGGCGATCTTTTTTGCCACACTTTGAAGCCACGATCTTTTGAAGATTGGGCCGGGCCGATATTTTATCTTGCCCTATAAAAAGACGGACGAAACAAGATTCCGTCATCCCCGCTACCTCGCTTTACATCATCGCTTATCGACGTACAGGACGCGTACATCTCGTTTAGAGGAATTTGGAGATCTCGTTGGAGATCAAAGTTCGTGCTTGGATTTGCCCTAATCTCGCACTTGGTGGAGAACTCCGGATTGGCGGAAGATCGAAGCTTTTGGAAGATTTTGCAAGAAGACCTCTCTTCTTGTTTAGGTTTGATTTGGAAAACGGATTGACATCCCGTCTCCCCTTCTTTCCTAAGGTTGTGATTGTTTGCTTTATTTTGAATCCTTTGACAATACTTGTTCTTGATTGTGACTTTGAGATTGGTTTGAAGTTTATTGAAAGTTCTTGAAAGTTTTCATCTTTCTATCTTTTAATTCTTGAATTGATATCAACATGACTGTTATTGGCTAGAAACCCTTAACAATTCTAAGGTGAAGGGTTGGTAGTTGTGGCTTAGATGATGATAGATCGATCGTAAACATATTAGACCCTGAGAGTTAGAGAGAATCGTCGACGAACCCTAAATTACGGGCTGTTCTTGAGTTCCACGACCGTGGAATCTCAAGATCCAACCGTAATTTCCCTTAAGTTTACGAACTTGCTTTTACTTTAATCCAAAGTTAAAGAATTGCTTTAACTTAGTTTAGACTTGTCTTTTCTAGGTGGTAGTGAAGCCTCAACAACCTCTACCTCGATTGTGAGTGTCACAACCTCAATCGGTTAAGTTAGTCTTGATCCTTGGGTTACAAGTTTGGGTATTTGACACTAATTCTCACCTTTAGAATCTTTCTATATTGAGCCTCAACAACCTGTATAGAGAGTACCTTGTAGGTGAGTTACATAAGGTTTTTGGAACTTCACCGTACGATTACCTTACTTTAGTATACCTTTGCATATCTCAACTCTGTCTTTATATCATTAGTATATCTTGAATCGATTGCCACGGCTGGATACTTGGATCTTTAGGATTGTTGTTTTCCCAATATTTGCAAAACTCTCATATTTACTCGCTTGATAATCTGAAATCGAATTTGTTCCCACCCAAATCCCTGTGTTCGATACTCTGGAATTCTTGCTTAGCTACGTCGATCCGTACACTGCGGGTTCGCTGCTTGATTCTAGTTTTATAAATTTAAAGCTTATTTGCACACACCTTTAGGGGCGAACACCTGACTTGCTGATTAGGGTTCATCCTCTATGCTAGGGTTTGTGGAACTCCAGCAAAAAGAACATCTCGGATAGGCATCCGAGGTGGTAGGTGTACATCAGCCGGGGCAACATGAACTGGGTCTTGCCTCGGTCGAGGATCTGGGATCGGTCGAGGTAAAAACTGGGCTCTTAGAGTGGCCATATCTGTTTCAATTCCTTCTATTTTGGCGCGAGTCTCTTCTCTCTCTCGCTGCAGCTCTTCTCTATTGAGGCCTAGCTGTTCTAATGCCTCCTTCAATTCGGCTTCAAGATCGCGATCGTCTTGATTGGCCATCTTAGCTTCTTTTAATCTCCGCTTGTAAGTCTTCTCTGGTTCGGGATCGTAAGGAACGATTTCCTTTCCAGCACTAGTTCTTTGCATAAACCTAAGGAAAGATCCTGCGAAAACACTCAAGTAGAGTAGTCAAATGCAACAATGGCAATAACCCCGAAAGAGTACCGAAACCGGCTTGGTCTAGACCAAGTCCCCGGTAACGGCGCCAAAAACTTGTTCGCTCCAAAAGATGTGTGCAAGATTTAATATTTATAACCCAATAAGTATGCTTGAACAATATGCGAACCCGCAGTGTACGGATCAATTGTAATAAAAGCAAGAATTTCAGGGGTCGAACACAGGGACTATGGTAAAACAAAGCACAAAATCAGGTTGTCAAATATGCTAATGACTACGAATTAAAGCAATCAAAGATGATATAAAGTTAGATAAAGGGAATGCGGATTCTAGGGATAAAAGCATCGAGTTGTGGTTCCGACTCAAGATCTCAAAGGATAACGGGGACAAAGCTGAGGTTTGCAAAGGGAAGGTGTTTCAAAGGTGGGAATAGATCACCGGGTAAGTCTCACTACTCACTATCCCAAACCAAAGCTCCTATTACCGGGTAAGTCTCAAGGTACTAAGGAAAGGAACTATAATTTCAAACCAACACACCACCCAAGGGAATAGAATCAACCTTTACCGGGTAAGTCTCAGGCTAACTCACAAAGATGGGATGAAGGCACACTCAAACCCCAATAATGGATAAATCTTTATTAGCTACACTCATGATCTTAGGTAAACAAGCAAAGGAATCACCGGGTAAGTCTCATCCTAGGCTTGCGTTGAACTAGGAAAGGTATAAAAAGGATAGGATTTGGCAAACTTAGACTCTTAACTCAGATAAGGTTCAGGAAAGGTTCACCTCGCTCAGTTACATTCCATCCCGGCCGAGATGTTCAATGACTGACCGAGGTGTTCTATGGTTAAGATAAAGACTCAAGCTTTCAGGGTCCTGCTGGGATTAAGATCATTCTATCATCGTCTTTCCCACAACTTTCAGCCAATCACCCTAGAATCACATAAGAAACTTTGCCAACAATCATCATGATAACAATAATCAAATTAATAGAAAAGGAATCAATATTCGAACAAGAAAATCTAAAGAAAAAGGTCTCAATAACTGAATCAAAACAATCAATAAACAAGCGTTCCTCAATCACAAATCAGCAAAGACAAAAAACCAAAAGCAATCTAAGAAAGTCTTACAAAATCCTTCAAAAACCAACTCCAAATATGATTCCTTCCTTCCTTGAACTTCAATCCTTCAACTCTTCCTTCAAACTTGCTTTCAAAACTCTAGAAATCCTTCAGAAAAATCCTTGATCCGAAGATGGTTGAATTGTAGAAAATTCAACCCTTTATATAGGAGAATTATCTTCCAAAGATAAAATATCTTATAAAGATAATTTCCTAGAAAATATATCCATATCTCTCAAAATAAATCAGCCAAATATAATATCTTCCTTCCAGAAATCCAGCCAAAAATATAAGATATCCTCCTTCCAAAAATAAAAGATCTCAGCCAAAAATAAAGATCTCGCCGGCGGCAGGGTGTTTGCCTCGGTCGGGACGCTCCTCAAGATCACCTCGGTCGAGGTGGTACTGTAGTTGACCGAGGTGAATCTCAACTGAATGTGAAATCTCTCGAATCTGGTCCAAAGTCAATCTTTTTAATCATTTCCATGCTTCCTGAGATCTTCTTATAGCTTCATAATGTAGCTCCAATGACTCCTTAGCTTCCTTAGCTCCATTTTGATGCAAAACGTGCCATTTTACTTACAATTACAACGAAACTAGGTGTAGACCTCGATTCCCGCAAAGGTAGACAAAACAACAATATAATCGCAAAATAGATATCCATACATGCAGATTTATGAAGATAAAACGTTTAAACCAATCCCAAAATATAGACTATAATACATGCTATCACTTACTCACGACCTTGAGTTGACTATTGTGGTTCACGCTTTGAAGATCTGGAAGCATCATCTATACGGAACTATGTGTCAGATCTTCACAGGCCATAAGAGTTTGAAATACATATTCACTCAGCGGGAGTTGCATAACCACCAAAGGAGATGGTTGGAGTTGATCAACGACTTTGTTCTTGAGATCTTATACCACCCGGGGAAGGCGAATGTGGGAGCTGATGCCCTTAGTAGAAAGACTACCCGAGAGATGGCGATCGCTAGGCTGACAACTCAGCCACAATTACAATGAGACCTTACGTGGCTAGAGATTGATATCCACTTTCCGGATTCCAACAGCCACCTATTCACCTTGGAGATAGTACCTGATCTATTGACAGAGGTCCGACAGAAGCAAGAGAGTTGCCCAGCTTTGGCAAAGATCCGAGACCAAATGTCTCGAAGAGAGGCAACACAGTTTGCAGTTGGTGCTGATGGGATCTTGAGATGCCAGGAGCGTGTATGTGTGCCTTCAGATCGAGATTTGAGACAGCGGATCCTACAAGAGGCTCACTCTTCACCTTACTCAGTGCACCCCGGTGCGAGTAAGATGTATTAGGATATCAGATGCTCTTTCTAGTGGGGAGGTCTGAAGCTAGACGTGACGAGATATGTAGCTCAGTGTGCGACTATCAGCAGGTCAAGATCGAGCATCATCGACCAGGAGTGGAGTTATATCCACTTCCCGTCCCTTAGTGGAAGTGAGAGGATATCTCGATAGACCTTGTTACCGGTTTGAGACCGATTCGAGGTTTTGATGCTATTTGGGTCATAGTAGATCGACTGACGAAGACCACACGTTTCATTCCTATCAAGGAGACGTGGCTGGTAAGTCGATTGGCAGAGGAGTTCACTAGACAAATAGTGAGACGTCACGGAGTACCTAGAACTATAGTCTGTGACAAAGACAAACAGTTCACTTCGAGGTTCTGGCTACAAGTGCATGCCGCCCTAGGTACTAGTTTACAGTTCACGACTGCTTATCATTCTCAGACCGATGGTCGGTCCGAACGGACCATCCAGACTTTGAACGACATGTTGCGAGCCTGCATGTTAGACTGGGGACATGTGTTGCCAGATCACCTCCCCTTAGTGGAGTTTTCGTATAACAACAGTTGGCACGCTTTGATTAGGATGGCTCCTTATGAGGCTTTATACGGACAGAGATGTCGTACCCCGCTATGTTGGGACGAGCCGAGTAGTACTAATGGAGTAGCACCTGAGCAGATACCGAATGACATGGATCGAGTAGCGGTGATCAGAGAGCGGATGTTAGTAGCGCAGAGTCATCACAAGTCTTATACAGATAAGAGGAGCAAACCTCTAGAGTTCAGAGTTGGAGCTCAGGTTTGGTTGAGAGTATCCCCAACAAGAGGTGTTAGACGTTTCGGCGTCAAGGGGAAGTTGAGTCCCAAATACGTCAGGCCTTTCGACATTCTTGAGCGAGTTGGAGAGACAATATACAGACTTGCTCTGCCACCGAAGCTTGAGGGTGTTCACCCAGTCTTCCATGTGTCTTAGTATCATGTTGAGCTGGATGTACCTTTACCATAGGTGTTGAGTTTCAGTTTCTTTTGTTGAGTTTTACGTACACTTTTGTGACGTTTTGAGTTATGTGCCCCGTGTGGGAATATATGAGCTGAATTCAACTTCTCTTTGTTGTTGTTATTGTGTGATCTTTCACGCTGTTGCAAGTTTCGGGACGAAACTTCTTTTTAGGGGATCTGATGTAAGATCTTGTTTTTGCTTCACCTCCCCGTGGTGAAGGGAGCCACCTTTGCGGCAGGGCAAACCACTGCTGTTGTTTTGCCCTAGATCGCCCCGATCTATTTTTCGTTCGTTTTTATCTTTTTTTATAGATAGAAGATCTGATCTTCTATCTTATGGGCCGACTTTCCTATCATGTTCTTAACCCTAGAACGTCCTTCCATCTATCTTTTTCCCCGTTTCCTATAAATTCCTTCTTTTCCTTCTTTTTCCAATTTCATGCATAAGGTTTCCTTCACCCTCGAAAGTTACAGCCATTTTCCTCCTTTCCTTTTCTGAACATGTAAGTCTTCTTCTCTGAGTTCTTCATCACGTTCATGAGTTGTTGCATGTCTTTCCCTTCTATTTCGTTTTCTCCCTTCGTTCTTCCTAGTCTTCTTCTACAAGAATCAAGGTTGAGCCTTGATTCTTGTTGGCCTTCTCGTTGATGATTTGTTGGTGTTCATAAGCTCCTTTGGTTGAGTATTGACGTGTGTGGATCAAAAGACCAAGCTTTGGATTCACTGTTGTAAATCTGTTGTCAAATAAAGCCCGACAGTAGCTTGTTGTCACACCGCTGCTCCCGCGCCTTTGTCATGCCGTCCCGCGGGATCTGCCCAGCGCCGACCCTGCGCCTTGTCCAGCCGCCCCTACATTTCTTCTTGCAGTCTTTCCGTCTTTGGTGAGCTACTTTCCTCCTTGCTTTCCTCGTTCCTTTCCTTGGCTTTTGGTGGATGTTGTTGACCCTTGGTGATCTGTAAGACAAGGGGTTGTGACCCTAACTTGTGTAGATCTCTTAGAGATCATGAAGACTAGAAGTTATAGACTTCTAGCAATCGTTTCGGTTTCTGATTCGTAATGCCTTGTGTGAACAGGCTTTCCTTCTTCCTTTCTTGTGGGAAACTGAGTTGTTGTTGTTCTGCGAGTTACCTTTGAGTGAGGTAATTCCCCTGGACTTACTTAGCTGTATTCCGTATATTGGTTGAAGTGTATTGACTTGTTTGTGTTATTGTTTATTGTTGTTAACGGATAACCGGACTAGGATTGACCTTTACAACCGTAACTAGCCCAAGTGGATGATAACCGTGCGGTGACCACTTGTCTAGTTCTTCAGGAGACTAGGAGATTCTCTTGCAACCTAGGCCCGCAAGTAACAGATATTACTGATCAATTCTTGTTTGTAGACGGAAGCGGATGCGAGTTTTTGGAGATTTTCGTGTGACAAAAGAAGTTGAATTAGTAAAGGGTTTGACCTTAATGAAAGATAATAACCGGTTGAGTGTGAGCATGCTATATGTTTATATTACCTTATGTGTGTTTGTGCCTTTACGTTCTTCTTGTTATCTAGAATGTTAGCTAACGGTTTATACCGATGTTGTAGATGTTTCGCAGGTTAGGGATGCTGTTGAGTGATCCGGACAGTGTGGTCAACCGGGGTTCCCATACATTATAGGATGAGATCGGGTTTATGTTTCTATTGTTGATTTCCCTTTATTTTAAACTCGGCTGCGAGTCTTTTACCCTTCTATTTGTTTAAACCTTTGGTTTATTATGAGTTTTGGTTTTCATTTATTTGTGCATTGTTGTAAGATCCTTTGTGTCGTTGCTACTCTGAGGGTCGAGACCCATTGTGAGGTCCTAACCCGTAACACTTTGACTTCCCGGAACTTGGGGTGTTACAACCAACATATGAGTTATTACAAACATAGTTCGCAACCTTTCCTATCAAAGAAAAAAATGCTCGCGTTCTCGAAGCATCAGGAGTAATGTTCATAGTTCAAAGTGTTCATAATATTCTCCAAATTTCGCAAATGTTGATGCGGATTCTCATTCAGGATCCTTGAGAATTGTTCATTCTGGATGAGTCTTATGGTATCCATCTTGAGGTTAAAATCTTGACCTCCAAGGGCAAGAATCACAAAAGCATGGTTTTAAACTCTTTGTCAAAGATTCATCCTACTAATCCCAGCGTCCGACATTTGAGGGTGGCAAGCCCTTTCAACAGCAAGTGCGGCATTGAGCCTAGTGATTTTAGCTTGTGAATTAGCTTGAGGAAGTTGGTTGTGGGATATTCCATCGCTTGATTTGCAATGGCTTTCTTTGTAGATTTTTCCTATGGAGGCTGCACTCAATCTTGTTGTCTAGAGGGACAAGTAGGGATGTAAATGGGGCGGGGATTACCCGAAATTCGTGGGTATTACCCGTCATGGGGACGAAGATGGGGATTTTAAATGGGGACGGGGATGGGGAAAACTTTGATTCCCCGCTTGGGGATGGTGACGGGGATGAAGATAGGGGTATCCGCCCCGCTCCCCGATTCGAATCCGAACCCGTTGGGGATCCCCGACGGGTAACCCGATGAGGATCCCCAACGGGTAACCCGATGGGGATGCCCGGCGGGGAATTTGTCGGTGATACATATATAAACAAATTGTATTTATATTACAAATTGTTTGTAGTGTCTTGTATAATTAAAAAATTGTCGATGATTACTATAATTTCAAGCTATATAAACTTTTGTACTTTAAGATTATTCGTTCCTACTTACACAAAATGTATTTTAAGGTTAAATATTTCTTTGATTATTATATGTGTAAATTATACTAATGCTAAGCTACATTAATTTGGTTTTTAGCCATATGAGGATAACACCTCGTGAAATTTTTAAATACGTCGTGAACGTCAAATCACGATGATCAAATGCACATCCCACTACAACATGACTCCATGTGTTTTTTATGTGTCTTACTCTTTTAGATACGTGTTTTGATGTGCAACCTAAATCCTAAACTGTAAATTTAAAATGATAAAATAATATAACACTTTATCTTAAGATCGTAATTTAAATGTTAGTAAGATATAATTATTTTAGTTTACACAAGTTTGTACTACGAGTCTCGATCCTACTTGAATGAACGAAACCTAATATATAGACGGTATAAGTTTACTTTGCCAAATTTGTAACTTTTTTTTTAAAAAAAATGAAATTTTCTTCTTTATTTTTTTCTCGTGTTTTTTACATTATATCGTTAAACAAAGTAACAATTTTTTATTTTATGGTCTAATTTCACATTTATTAAAAGTTAGACGGGATGTAGATTTTTACGGGGAAAACCCATATTGTTTTAAAATGGAGAAATTAAATGGGAATGAGTATACCCCGATGGGGACGAATATCCGACGGGTACGGGGATAGAGACAGTTCTCAATACTCGAACGAAGATGGAGATGGGACGGGGGGCATTATATTAAACGGGGATGGGGATGAATAGGGTATTCCCCGACCCAAATCCGACCCATTTACACCCCTGGAGACAAGTTGTTTGGGTCACGAACTCGATCTTTGCATTCGCCAATCTAGCTTGCAAATAAAAAAACAAAAAGTTATATCAACCAATTGTATTAGTAGTCCCCGGAAACGGCGCCAAAGACTTGGTGGGTGAAAGTTTTAACCAAATAGTTAAGAACAACCTCTCCCGCAAGGATACGATATTGGTTTTAGTATATTCGGGTATCGAATTTAGCTGGAGCACATCTGGTTTGATGGATACCAATAGCCAATTATCCAAGTAAAAAGTTGGAAGAAGAAAAACAACGATAGCAAGCGAAAGCAATGATTTTTGTAGGAAAATAATGGATGAAAGCGATCTGGAAACAAGAATTTCCACTATAATGAATTAAAGTAATATTGCATATATGAGACTCATGAACATTGATATGTGAACAAAGAAGGTTCACCAATGCTAGTCGATCGTTGACCCTCAGAATCCTCCAACATTGTTGTTGGCCCTACGATGCGATCCGTCAAAGACTCACCAATGCCAGTCTTATTTTGAGCCATGGCACGATGATTTCTAGATAAATTCGATAAAAAAGGATATAGGACAATACCTAGTTCAACTATTATCCTATGATTTTAGTATATTCGGGTATGGAATTTAGCTGGAGCACATCTGGTTTGATGGATACTAATAGCCAATTATTCTAAGTAAAAAGAGGGAAGAAGAAAAACAACGATAGCAAGCGAAAGCAATGATTTTTGTAGGAAAATAATTGAATGGAAGCGATCTAAGGAAACAAGAATTCCCACTATAATGAATTAAAGTAATATTGTATATATGAGATTCATGAACATTGATATGTGAACAAAGAAGGTTCACCAATGCTAGTTGATCGTTGACCCTCAAAATCCTCTATCATTGTTGTTGGCCCTACGATGCGATCCGTCAAAGACTCACCAATGCCAATCTTATTTTGAACCATGGCACGAAGATTTCTAGATTAATTTGATAAAAAAGGATAGAGGACAATACCTAATTGAACTATTATCCAATGATTTTATGTATAGCGGTTTTCAACATGAACTCCTTAAGACTTATAATTTTCAAAGAGGAGAAGCTAGACACTCTTTGCGTGTTATTAGCTAGATGGACGACCCCATTCCTTGTTGGACTAACAACAAACACACCGAGATCCAAGCCGTCCAACCCCCAAAAATAGTCTACAAGTGATGATATACAAAGGATGATTGTCTCGTGAATGAGGACCTCAACAACAACAACCACACCAATTTTTGATATTGTTTATAGGATTTTGAATGTGGGTAACTATGTAGGGTAGTTTTGTTATGAGCTTGGAGCAAACACAAGAATCGTCACACACCACAATTGGTGTAGACGCCCAAAAAGCACACCTTCAAACCCATGACGTATAGATATTTTATTATAGATTTGAGTCGGAGAGAGAAGAGGAATGTAAGTTTGAGTTGATAAATCAAACACAAGAAAAGAATAGGAATCTAAGAGAAATAAAATGGTTGGGAGAGGAGAGATTAACATAGAATATGACACACCCAAGGACGCCGGAAAACACCCTAGGAGCATGCCGGAAATCTCCCCTAAGAACAGTGAAAAAATCTACCAAATGGGTGAACATGTCGGTTTAACATAACTGACTACAATCCTGGTATGAATATTGGTATGGTTGTTGGTAGCGAAGAGAATGGTGGGAGGACAGGTGATGAGAGCTAATGTGTGAGCCTCAGGTATCACAAATAGATAGAAGACCCAATATAGTTTAGAGAGTAAGGATCAAACACGGGGAAGGTATTGTCTCCCTTTGACAAATTAATTAAGAAACCAAAGTAAAGAAATAGGATAAACCAAATATATAGAAAATGTAAATGACACAAATAGAAACCAAAAACCGAAAGAAGAGGAGCCTAGTCGACCGATCTAGTCTGGTCAACCTGGTTAAAACTTTGAGTTTGAAACCATAATTCAATATACTAATAACTAGAAGCGAAATCGGAGAAACAAATTAATTTTTGTAAATGCTAGTCGAGCGACCTCCACTAGTGATGTTGCTCGATTGCTTCGTAAAATAATTTAGAATGGTAAAGAGAAAGAAAGGAGACAAGTTGGATCTTTGGATAACTTGAAATGAAACTGTAGAGAAGATAAATGCAAACAACAAGTATCAATGAGATAAAGCAATTCTAGAATCCAAATCACCATAACATTCGTTTAATATATACCTCAATTGGATATCTATAATGTAGAATATAAGGCATAGTTATGTAAAAGACATCGTTGTTTAATTGTCACATGGTCATATATTTGCCCGACACAAATCAATGTTGTTACCCATTGATTGTCACGCACCCAAGACGATGCCTTATCTTCACATCGAACTCGGCATGGAGGTATAAATGTTAGACTATCACATGAAATTGTCATCATCTTGAATAACATATAGAAAAAGAATACTCCAAACACTACCTTAACTTATGCACATAAACATCTCATACATAAATTCAATCCAACATCATAGATCAATGCAGTTGGGATCACCAAACACTAAAAGAGATAAAATTAGCTAGATATTCCTAAAATAAACACTAAAGCGTTAATGGTCAAAAGCATACACTAGTCGAGCGACCTACGGGCGGTCGAGCAACCTTCAAACCAAACGACAGTAGAAACTTAATTGAAATAGTAGAAGAAGAAATATATAACCTAATGACTGAAACACATTATATATAGCATTAAGGGATAGCTTGAAAACACTAGATCTCCTTGGTCTTATCTTCTAATAAGATAAGATTAAATCTAGAAGATAAAACGTCCAATTGGACGGGACAAAAGTCCACCCTAACTAAAATAGATAAGGGGAGAAGACAAGACGTTGAAGCAAGTAGGTAGAGCGAGCCGGTCGAGAGACCTTTTGGGCCAAAGTTGTGGACTTGTTCCATAATTGCTCTAGGACATTCCTTGAATCATCGGAGGTCATTTTGAGGTCTAATGCAAAAGGTAGAATTTGTGGTCAGACGGATTCTTGGAGAAAGTCAACCTTTTGTATATGTGATGCTCAAGCTATCTTCATTTATTCACTCTTGGATCTCAGCCATTTATGTCTTGACCTTGACTTCTTTGACGATAGAGAGATCTTTAGTGTATAGGAGGTCATTCCACTAAATGTATATTGATGGTGGAAGTTTTAACCAAATAGTTAACAACAACCTCCCCACAAGGATACAAAATTGTATGTAGTATATTCAAGTATCGAATTCACAAAGGACCACGCTTAATTTGATAGATAGCAATAATCAATTATACTAGGTAAAGAGAGAGAAGCAGGCAACCAACGATAGCGAGCAAAAGCAATGATTTTTGTAGGCAAATAATGGATGGAAGCGATCTAAGTAAACAAGAATCTCCACTATAATAAATGAAAGTAATATTGCATATATGAGACTTATGAACGTTGATATATGAACAAAGCACATAACCATCTAAAATAACATTGGACATAGACAAACAAAGACCGTGCTTTCCAACTTGCGTAGCCCTCAGTCCGGCGGTTCGGCAAGTATAGGAAAACCCTTTAAGAACTTAGAAATCCGGAAAAGACCAAGAGAAACCTTCTCTTGTGGCTCTTTAGTTAGAAATGGTACAAAAACCGGAACGTTCAATTATAGCTATAAATCCTTGAGGTAATGATAAACTAGTACTCTCAAAACCAAGTTCTTTTTCAATAAATCCAATAAAACAACCTTCACTTTTGACTTTTTCAGTTATTTTATCTAAACTAATTATAAACGCCTCTTCCTGAAAAGGTAAATAAAAGGTGAAAACAAAGTACTTTCAAAAGAAGCAATATCACAATCTCAATTTCCAAACATATATGCAATAATAAATCAAACCATTATAGAGATCATCTAATCCTTAGATCAAGAGGTAGATTAGTCATACATGAACGAATATGAAACAAAGTCTACATATAAAATCAAAAGGGACATAAACTCACAAGTGTTTTGTTCCAACAAGACAAACCTTTGTTCTAAAGCTTCTTGACGGCTACAAGGATCAAAACAAGAGAGCAAATGTGTAACACAAGATTCAAGATGCGAAATCCAAGATGTAGGAGGATGCTCTAACCCTAAGGCTGACATATGCTTATATAGGCTAAAATGTCTAGGGTTACACAAAAAATATATTTACCAAAGATAAGATCGAAATATATAACTTATATCAATTAAGACGGGGTGATAAGGAGTGGAGGTGGAATTGAGATGGCTAGGGAAGCCGTTTCCCTCAATTTGGGCTTGGACTAGTTCTGGACCTTGAAGGCATATCTATCAACAATGGTGATTGTGGTCATGTCGACTTTGAGACGGTATATGAAGCCGTATGGCTTGTGTAATTGCTTGATATCATGGATCTTGTCATAAGAAGTCCTCATGGGACTTCGTGTTGTAGTTCCTCAATCATGTAAGGTCTTCACTTCAAGGAGGATGTACTTCTAGCACAGTTATGCCGGAAATGACTGAAATACAAAAAGCCAAGGTAGATATCGAAATATGGAAAGTGGATGCTTTCTATACAAATAGTGATGTATGAGAAAGCAATAGATATATGAAATGCATGATTCTATAGCATATATGATTTTACATTTTGCACTCATAGTATATCATTTGTGCTCCACGAATGCCAGAATTGCCTGTAATTACATAAATCAACTGGTAGATTTCCAAAACACTAATAGGAAGCAAATAGACCGATGAGATATGTAATTAAGTCCATAAGAGGTAGAAAATGGAGTATAATGATAATGATTGAAGACCTAAATACAATGATAGCAAATACCCCATACTTGAACTGTACTTGCCCTCAAGTAAGATTTGTTGATATCTCTCAATTGGATTCACATACATGTCTTAGATGCAACAAGATCAGGCCCTCGAAACCTCGCCATCATAACATAAATCATCGTATAAGATTTAACTCAAAGGTCATATGTATCATGACCACTCAAGGGATTGTGTATAACTTTCTCACATGTTTTTACCAAGACGTTCTCAATCTCCACCGCATAGCTTTTTCTACAAGTGTAGTATTGAATCAAGAGGACTTTTATATGTTGTAACTTGGCCAGGTAGTGAACAAGGGTGAGGAGTTTTATTTTACTATGTGGTGCAAAAAGATTCGGGAACCAAGACTCTAGAGTATCTCGGTTGACTATCTTCATGCAAGCCGAATATTTCCATTCTCAATCACAACACACTACTTTTCTTTATTTCAGCACTTTATTCTTGATTTGACCTTATTCTTCTTCGGTTTATGCATTTACACTATCGGGATCATTATACATTGATGCTCTTTACTACTCACAACCCTATACTTGAATTTTGCTTTCTTCTTCCATTTCATGGTGTCACCTCCTAATTTTCGGACGGGATAAATGAGGCTAAAAGGTCCCGAAGGATCACGGGAAGCTTTTTAATATTCAATTAGTCGGGTTCGTTTTAGGTTGGGTTTATATCGAATAGAGTTTGCTTCAGGTTTGGTTTTGTGTTAAATTGAGTATGTTTCAAGTTCGGGTCTATTTGGGGTCGGTTTGCTTCGAATTCGGGCAAGTTATGGGTTGAATAAGCTCAAATCGATCCAATCTCAGGTTATTCTATTTTAAGAAAAAATATTTGGATTCGAGCGGGTTCGGACGGATCGAGTCGGGTTAGATTTTGCCCGCTCTAGCTGATAAGCAGCCATTACTAATTTTGTTTTGTTTTGTTTTGTTTGGATAGAGAGAAGGTAAGGTGGGTGGTTGACCCTTTTATGTCTTTTTCGTCGTCTTTTATTGCACAAACAAGCAATTTCGGCCACACAGCCCATCATACATTTCTACCCAATCATAAACAAGACTACTGCGGAGTAATTGCAAACAATGATTCCCCAAGCTATTGATCTTCACTCTTAATTAATTTCACTCATAAACCAAAAATACATGAATCATGAGCTTGATCATTTTCACAATTGCATTTTTGAAGATAAATCCCAGCGTTTCAGTCATCGTAATCAGAATCCATTTCGGCATCCAAAAGGGGGCCGAATATAGTATTCCATCAAACGCCAAATCCACAAAGTAACGATAAAAATACCCCACCGATAACAAATATCAAATTGCCGCCGGAACCTACTCGCCGGGAGCGGATCCTCCGGGACCTCCCTCACGCGCCGTCGCTACAAGCCCTAGGTTTTGTAGATTCAGCTTTATTACAGTATCAGCGAACAATCGAGTGTCTTCCTCCGTGTTCCCTTCCGGAACGTCTACAACATATGATTCAAGCACCGCTGTACCTCCTCCGATCAGCCGATGAAGCGTGGTCACTGATCTGTAGTTCCGGAGTCGGTGTTCGCCTCCGATGATGGTGAATCCTGTGATGAATCGCTCGTCGTCGAGGAAATCGAGACGCTCGGTGCTCGTTTCCGCCGGGAGTCCTGAGATTACGCTGAGGTCTCTTGTGCATCCCGCGGTGATCTCAAACCCTTCCTTGACCGTGCAGCTCTTGATGAAGTGTTTGTAGGTCTGTGGCTTGTCAAATCGCCGGACGATCGACCATATGGCTTCCGGTGAAGCTTGGATCTTATGCGCAAGTAGCGAAGAGCATTGTTTTCCTTTCTCGATTCTATAGGTGTGGAACTCGGCCACGTACGGCCGTAGCGATTCGAACTCGTCACGAGTCAAACCCGCCGGAACTACCAGGTGGTGCGCCGTCGTCGTCACGGAGTCTTCGTCTGCTTTTGCGTCTACATCTCCGATCGGTTCTGCTTGATTCTCTTGAATCTCTAGCTCCGACATTTTCTCTCTCTTGTCTGCTTCCTGAGAGAGATTAGTGATAAGGCTTTGTTTGGTCAAGTGGGGGTCTATAAGGAGGGTTTGAAAAAAATTGGAATTTCAGGTTCGTTTACTTTATATTTTCCCAATTCACGTTAATTGTAAAAAGTAATTGTATTATGTGAGTTAATTAATTGCGATAATTGGAAGAAAACCTGGTAAAAGGTCGAAGATGTTCACATGTGGTGAACACGAGAAGTGAGGTTGCGAGTAACTAGTTCATTGAGTGCTGCTAAAGCAAAGCTTTGCCTCCATGATCATGTCATGCATGTGATAGCTGATAAAGGGCTTCAACAATGGAGACCCTTCAAAGTTGGTTGATTACTGTAATTTCTGTTGATTTTCGACAAGTTAATAAGTAAAGAAAGAGAACAGTAAAAAAAGAGAAGAGAAGAGAAAATGTTTGTAGTGTTGTTGCACAGGACCCCAGTAAGAGATCGTCTCACTCGATTATTGGCTCATCGTGTCGTATACCTAGATTTATTGCCTTATTATAACAAATTCGGTTGGTAAAAATCGTAAAGTCTTGTTTGGCTTCGGGTTGGTTTTTGATTAACCGAGTTATATGTATTGGGTCAAATAAGGGTTGACCCATTCTCGGTTTGGTTTTACCTTGCGCAGCCGGTTAGTCATCGGTCCATTTCGTACTTAAGTAACGAACAACTCGTGTAAAAAGTATGTACATGTGATCTTTAATAAAGCTACACTACGAAGTGAGAAAGTCATTCATATAATAAAGTCTGCATTCAATGGATAGCAAGTAACTCAAGGGAATGTAAAGAAGAAGAAGAAGCGAGCATCAACAATCAGTTTGTTAAATGAGAGCGAAAAACCGAAACTAACCAAGACTCGATCTTGTCACCTCATAGGCCAAGAAGCAAGCTGCATTGGCAGGAACGCTTCTCGCCATGGCAGGGCCAAAGCCTTTGTACAAGCCCTTAACGCCCTCAGCTGCAAGCGTCTTTCTGAAGGCGTCAATAGAGCCTGAGAATTTTGGTTTCTTGTAGTCGTCTACTTGAACGACACTCTTCACGACATCAGTTGGGTAAACCGAGCCCCAGAAGGCAGCTCCAGCTACTCCTCCAGCCAAGATCAAGGAGCCTCTTCCCAAGGAAGATGTATCTTTTCCGCCAGCAATGTACTGCTTCACTGCTTCGTACACTCCAAACATGGCTGCGTTTCCTGGTACTTCACGAGCCAAAGTTGGGCCCAAGCCCTTGAACAAACCCTTCACTCCTGCCTCTGATAAAACGTGCCTAGCAACGTCCATTGGCCCTCCGTACTTCACTGCCACGGCTGCAGAGCCTACACCAGCGAGGGCACTCTGGGCTTGCAACCTAATCTCAGAATCAAACAAATTAGAACTTTTCAAGAAGTATCAGAATGTGCTTTTAACGAAAACAGTAGTCCACCTTTCAGGTTTAGCTTCGTAAACCACTTCTATCGGTATGCAAGTGACCTTATATACTAGGTTTGGTTTATTTTATTTCTATAATCGATGTGAGATACACGTCTCAACAATAGACACTAAAATGACTGCATCTTAAACTTCATATAGAGTGGAACAACATCTACCTACATCGTAAAGACCATCTTCAGACCCACACCTTTTACTCCGAACCTGACTCTAATGTCGACACATGTAACACCGTCAAGCCTTCCTAACCTGTTGTCCTCAATGATATCCAAAAGGGACAACACTAAATCAACTTAACAAGAAACTGCAAACCAAATCTTCAAGGAATTGTATAATGAAAGAATTTGGTGAAGTAGGCTTTTTTATGATCCTTTGTTTTGCAGACCCCTTTAATTTTGACTTATCACTATTACTAAATGTGTTTATGCTATGGGCCTACTTGATAGATAAATATTTATAAAAGGCCTAATAAGTGAATTTGGCCTTGTATAACTAATCACCTGCATTTGATTAATTCGGTAGGGCAAGCCAGAAAGGAGACAGCAACACCAGCACCACCACCACAAATAACCTGTTGGGTGATGGTGAGAGGTACACCGGGTTCAGACTTAAGGTAAGCTTCCATTTGTCCTCTCACAGTGAAGAGTAAGGCGTTGAAGGCAGCTACTGTGGCAAGCGGTGCTCCCATACCTTTGTACAAACCCCTCGGACCTTCAGCAGCTATTGTTTGCTTCACGGCATCTATAGCACCCGAGAATTTTGGAGGTTGTCCAGGTAGAGGAGCAGGCTGACTTTGGAGCTTGACCTTGATGGTGTCAAATGGGTGCCCAACAATTAGCTGGGCAGCCCCTCCAACGGTCCCAGCTGTCAGATCCTTCGCTACGTCTCCCATCTGAAAGTGCAAACCATAACTCATATTAATAATCAATTATAGAAATGCACCACATCCATTTGGGCGCTTTCTAGTTTCTGTAACTGCTTTTTTTTATCCTACAGTTCATACATTGGTACAAATATAGAATTTTTTTTGGTTGAATTTACTAGATGGACTCATGTTATGAGGACCTGAGGTACAAAGTACAAACTGCATCTTCAAAATACCAATTTCAATTTACTGAAAACCCAAAGAGCTGTTGGGCAAAAACCTTAAAAGATGCTCACTTCAAATCCTAGGCAAGCAACAGGGAGATTTCAAAATCAAAGACCAAAGAATTCAACATGCTGCATAATGAGGCTTTGGAGCAAGCTGTATGAATCATATATGGCTCATAAGTTCATAACCGTACCAGAGATAGCGACACTACAAGACTTTTAGTTCATGTAACTACTATCCAAAATTACACATTTACATATCCCACAATGTCTGAAGTGAGGAGATTGCTCAGCAGCTTAAAATTCAAATTTTTGATAACAAAATCCTTATTGTTAAGAAAGAGTTTTGATAGCCTCCATATGGCAAAGCTGTCATTAAATGCACATACAAATTCAAATCCATATCGGATTGTGAGAAAGATTTGTCATTGTCAATCAAAACACACTCATTGAATAAATCAAGTTCCTCATTTTTAATCTCAACAGCATGCAAATAGTAGATTTCAGCCAAATAGCTATGACAATCAACAATAATAGGTTCAGTTCATCTTGGGCAATGATAACCCATTCCAATTCAGCTATGACAATCCACATTGCGAACCTATCTTATGAATAGCTTGATATAAATGATAACTCGTTCCAATTTAGCAACAGAGAAAGACACAGCATAGAGTAAAAGCATGCCAGGATTCAAATTTCAGGCCGCAACACCATACAATTAATCAAATAAACAGCGAAGAAACGAGGGTCTTACTTTTGAATTTGGGTCTGACAGAAGTTGAATCAAAGCAAAATCAACCAAACTCTTTACAATTGCAATCCCCAATTAGAATCCACAGGTCTGAAATTGAAGTGCCAAAAAATCAGAGCAAAGAAACAAGCACTAAAACCCATAAACAGAAAGAACCACAAAGACAATCAGGATCAGATAAAGAAAACTTACCACAAAATAAGAGCAGATGAAGTTGTGAATCTGAAATCTGAGAGGAGGGCCACAACAAGTAATGGAAAGAGATGGATCAACAAGAAGACAAATGGGAAGAAGTGGTTGAGATTGGAACCCAGATGATGGGAGGATGATTTGAGAGGTTTCAGACCCCAAAATTCTCTTGGGCGTCTCTCTCTTTCTACCAACCACCAGTTGAACAGAGACGCTTTGGCGCCGTCGATTCAGATTTTAAGCTATTGTAATGGAGATGGGTGTGGGGGCGAAGTGAGGGCTGACATGTACCTAAAGAAATGCTCTTTGTAACGTCACTAGCGATTCCCTTTTCTTTTTATAAATAATAAATATCATCAACTCTAACTAGTGCATAGTTGACGATGATCATTGGTAAGCTGCGCCATTAAACACTAACACCTAATTTGCTATTTGTAGATGAAACGGTGAAGCCGTGTTACTGTCGGATTAGGAATAATGTGAAGGAACCCTCGTTTTAAGGATTACGTTTTTTTGTAACTCCAATCAGATTACCACCAACTTTGAACGTGTTTATTGATATTAAATTCGTAATAGTTGGAGGGTTTGCAGTAGTTTGTAGTTGTGATTTTCGAATATATTTTTGGAGATTTCGATTTTAAGAGATATGTAGATAAATATGTAACATGTTTACTAAAAAGAGAGTTTTAAAATGTGAAAAAACACAAATACCCTTCAAACCTATGTGTATGCAACGTAGTAACCAGTGATGAGAAATTGATTCACGATGAAATCTTACCGTTGCTCTTGCTCTTAATCCATTTAGAGATGAGAAATCATAGAAAGAAGAAGAATTCAGAGAAAGAGGAGAGGCAGGGACATATAGGGATGAAGAGAAAGAGGAAGAAGCTTACGGGACAACCGTTGTTTCGACAGATATTCGATTGTACAAAAGAGAGGAAGAGAAAAAAAATAAAACTTTAAAACAGATCTACAATCGTACAAAAGACGAGAGGAAGAGAAAGAAGAAGAAGCAACTTCTACGAGGCCATTGTTGAGTCTTTACAAATAGCGGTCCAAATCTAAACAAATCTAGGGTCGTATCAAGCTCCGAACAACAACCAATCGATCAAGATCCGAACACAATGAGCCCTCAACATTGTTTTGATTGTGCATAAGAAGAGGGGAAGAGGAACGATTGTATAACAAATCTAGGTTTGCATCCATAAGATGAGAGGGAGAAGAGTTGTTCAATTTTATACAGATCTAGATTAAGCCATTGTTGAGTCTTCACAAATCTAGGTTAAGTCATTGCGGAGTCTTAACAAATCTAGGTTCACATCCAGAAGAAGAGAGGAAGAAGAAGAAGCGTTGTTCAGTTTTATACAGAATAAGTGAGGAATAAGAGTTGTACAATAGATCTATGTTAAGCCATTGTTGAGTTTTCACAAATGTATCGTCAAATGGCAAAGTTAAGGGTAGTGAAGAATATGTAATATCTCAGTTTTCGCCTTCACCGCCCCCGCGGTGAAGGAGGCCGCCCCAACGGCCGTGGTATCTGTCACCGCCCCCGTGACAAGGGGCCGCCCCTGTGACAAGGGGCCGCCCCTGTGGATTTGCTACAGATCGCGCCCGACCTGTTTTCGTTCGTTTTATCTTTCTTCCATAGATAGAATATCCGATCTTCTATTTATGGGCCGACTTCCTTATCCTTTTCCTAACCCTAGACGTTCTTTCCATCTATCTTTCCCTCCTCTCCTATATATTCCCGTTTTTTCTTCTTTTTCCCGTTTCTTGCATTCGTTCTTCTACCCTGAGAGCTGCAGTCGTTTCCCTTGCTTTCCTTGTCATCTTGCTGAACGTGTAAGTTCCTTCTTATCTGATTCTTCCTCATGTTCATGAGTTGCTGCATGTCTTTCCCCTTCTGTTTCGTCTTTCTTCTTCGTTCTTCCCTTTTTTTCGTCTCCAAGGATCAAGATTGAGCCTTGATTCTTGTGGGAGCGTTCCATTGTTGATATGTTGTCGTTCATAGGCTCCCCTAGTTGAGTTGTGAAGTGTGAGAGTGTTGGAAGAGCAAGCTTTGGCCTTGTCGTGGTTCCGCTGTCGTCGAGAAGTCGACACTGCCTCTACACTATTATCCGCCCCCGCGCCTGAACATTTCCGCCCCAGCGGCAAGACTCCCCTGCGCCTTGTCGGACCGCCCCTGCGATTTATATGCAGTAGCTCCCGTCTTTGGTGAGCTGCTTCCTTCCTTGCTTCCCTCGTTCCTTTCCATACCTTTCGATGATGTTGTTGACCCTTGGTGTTCTCTAAGACTAAGGTTGAGACCTTAGCTTGTGTAGATCTCTTAGATATCATGGAGACTAGAAGTTATAGACTTCTAGCATTCGTTTCAGTTCTTGATTCGTGATGCTTGTGTGAACAAGATTTCCTTTGTCCCTTTCCCGAGGCTTTCCTGAGTGTTTGTTGAGTGTTGAGTTTACCTTCGAGTGAGGTAAGTCCCTTGGACTTACTTAGCTTCATTCCGTATATCCGTTTGATTGTTTTGACTTGTTTGTGTTGTTTTTCATATTATAACTGATAACCGGAATAGGATTGACCTTTGTCATACCTTAATTGACCAAGTGTAGTATAACCGGGCGGTTACCGCTTGTCCAATTCTGAATGCGAAAACTGGGAGGTGTTCTTGCGACCAGTCCAACAGGTGACATAAGGATGCATATGTTCTATTCCTGTTGGTGAAAGGGGGCAGAGGCGAGATCGTAGCGATACTCGTGTAACAACCATAAGTTGAATTAATAATCGGATAACCTAATGAAAGATAATAACGGCTGTTGTGTGAGCGTGCTGTGTTTTCTTTTCCTTATGTGTGTTTGTATCTTTACCGTCTTTCTGATATCTAGAATGTTAGCTAACGGTTTATACCGATGTTGTAGATGTTCCACATGTTCAGGATGTTGCTGAGTGATCCGGATGGTGTGGTCAGTCGGGGTTCCCGTACATTATAGGACGGGAGCGGGTTTATGATGTTGTTTTCCCTTTTGTTTTGAATTTGGTTGCGAGTCTTTTACGCTTTCTTTTGTTTAAACCTTTGGTTTTATATTGAGTTTTGATTTTCATTTGTATGTGCCTTGTTGTAAGATCCATGTAGTATAAAACTTGCATTATGTATCCAAACAAGCCCTTAAGTACATAATACCTATATAATTGTTTTATAATTCATGACATTAGAACATAAGATAATTGTTTGCACGTAATTGTTTACTGCTTGGTTTATGCAACCCAACTCATTGCATTATAGTCTCATTTGGCATCATGAGTTCTTTTGTTGAATAACAATAATATTGAGTTTTGTTTATGAGGTTTGGGACCTTGGAGGCTGAGACAAACTATGGATATCACGGGCCACATATTATCGAGGGACAAATGCAGTTATTGTTGTAATTGACAACACTAATAGAACCCGAATTGTAATAATGAAAGACGAGTTATTCAGTCTACTAATGTGCGAGGATCTCCAAGGAGACGTTGCACTCGTATTTGCTAATAAGCATGATTTGAAGGAGGATATGTGCCCATGTCTCCGGCTGAAATCACTAATGTTCTTTCCCTTCATAGTACTAAGGATCATGACTAGCATATCCAAGCTTGTTGTGCACTTACATGAGAAGGGTCGTCATTGACAAAGCACCTAGTTAACAGTAATTAATGTTGTTAAAATAGTTTATGCATGCTTTGTAAGCTGATTTCTAATTGCTTTGTACCATTTGATGATGTAAGAGGAATATAAAAAAAGAAGAAAAATGCTTATATCCTTCCAATATATAAGATTGATTTACAGAATTTTTCCAATTGAATATCTGGTTTGTAGCTTTCCAATGTATAAATGTGTTCCATCTGAGTCAGAACTTCGCTAAATGGGCAAATGAGAAGCAAACAATAATCTACTACATAATATTTGATTAATGGTCTAGTACATGTAACATATCGTTGAACAATCTGTAAAAAGGATTTGGAAAGCTCAAAAAAGTGAATGATAAGCTAATGCAAACATTCTAACGGCTTTGTTACAATATCCAACAATTGTAGCCTTTTAACTCTTGTAGTCCTTCAAACCAACGATCCCATAGGTTTCACGTGGCCGTTTGTTCTGTCATATGAGCGTTCACATGTAAATGGAGAGTACATTAGCATGAAATTCATCAGACTTGTGATAAAAGGATTTACATTGGTAGTAGTGGACGAGGCTTAAATTCATATGACTCTTTACAATCTGAAAGTTGCATAACAAAAGAAAATCAGCAAACACAACCATTGTCCAAACCAAGTTGATAAATAACCAAAATTGAAATTAAGAAACTAAAACCAAAACATAACCAGAAATTTAGAAACAAATAATCAGAAATTTAGAAACAAATAACCAGAAATTTATTTCAACAGAAACAAAATATGAAACATTAGTAATCTCAAATCAGCAGAGTAAACATTAGAAACGAAATATTAAACAACAGTTAAACATCATAGTTTAAACCTGGAGATGAGTTCTTCACGAACCTAAAGATGAGTTCTTCTCAAACTTGGAGATGAAATCTTTTCGAACCTGGAGAGATATACTTTTGGCGGGAGAAGCGATACGTTCGCCGGGAGAAGGGATATGTTCGTCTGGAGAACTAGATATTCCATTCGAACCCAAGGGCTAAGGCTAACGATTTTTCATTCAAGCAAAGAAGAAGGCTTTCTCTCATTGGATTTTTTTACTTTCTTATTTATGTATTAACAAAGAGGCTAACACTTGTGATGATTTTGGACTGAATAGGACAAAATCCAGAATAGTAGAAAAACACAGGGGTACCAATCAAAGTGGTAAAAAGTGTTGGGCAAATTCCGGAAAACTCCAAACCACAAGGGTACCAACCAAAATTTTCCTATGTTTTTTTTATTGATGTGATCTAGGACGATGTTGCGTGTTTTGAATAATATGTTGTCTAGTCTTGGTGAAGCTTTGGATGCTATACAAAAGGCTCCAATTGCCCTTCCTTTGGACCACTTGAAATGTCATGTTCTCAAAGAAACACTAGTGTTGAAAAAATATTTTAAGAAGAAGGGATTGAATATTTACCCGAAATAGTAAAGAAAGTTCTTGTTTATGGGAAGTGAAAAATTGTTGAATCCACGACATTTAGGGAGTCCATATATATAGTGGACTAAAAAGTGGAGTTGCAAGAAAGCTTATCCGCAAGTTTTACGTTAGAAATTAGCATATTTTATATTTTGTTTATTATCCCACGAGTTTTACTTCTTTTTTTTTTATTAAAATTTTAAGTTAAAATAGAGTTTATCGAACAAGATTATTATTGATCAATTATTTACTTTACATTGCAAGGATAACCAAGAATTTTTTTTTAGAATCTAGTTTTGGTAAAAAGAAGAAGAAAAAGTATGTTGCGCCGCAGCAAAGGCAAATGAAAACCCAAAAAACCCAAAAATCTATGCGCCTCACGCGCCCCCTTTTCTCACAAATTCCTTCGGAGGAAAGAAAACCTACACTGCAAATCATCTGCAAACCTAAATCAACCCTTTCCTAAAGAAGAAGACTGCGATGAATCGCCCGCTACTGACGAAGCAACCACAATAATTTTGCATACTGTCATCTCTATTCTTATGGAGATTTCAAGGGGGCAAGAAAATCGGCATAAGAAGAGTATGTTCTCAGTAGGCTGGGAGCGAATCGCTCGTTTTCCAAAAATGAAGAAACAACAAAGCAAAAGGGGTGAGGTTGCAGATGAAGATAATCATCACTCTCGGATGTCCCTTCCTCAAAAATTTTTGGCGGATGATTTCTTAGTGACTACACCAAATCGGCAGTAGGATCTGGCCTCCTTCACAAGTAAAGGCTGCCCAAGCTCTAGACTCATTTTTGAGTCTGAAAGCGTGTTACAAACAGACCAAGGAAGGTTTCCTTCATGATGCAATTGCCAACAACCTGCAAAGAAAAATCAATCATGACCTAGAGGGAATCAAGCACAATCAGAAAGACTTGAACAAAGCACGAATCGGAAAGAGAATCGCCAATCTCAGGTGCTTTCTAACCTTGTTCTGCCTCTGCTCCTTCATTATGTGTTTGATTGATTTTTATCTCAAAATATTATTTTGTACTGAATGCAATCATGTCCGAAATACTATGAACACATATGAAAATGGCATACATAAGCTGTTAGGAATTGAGCCTACTAAGAGTCAGAAAATATTGATCCACTTTAGAAGTGAGAAGATGAATAACCCTCTATATAAATCAGCCAATGATCCCACATAAAGAAACAAATACAAACATATCTATCTGGCTAAGTTTATAGAGAGAGCAAAAATGTGTGAGAAAGAGAGTGGAAAAACCCCTTCATTCAAAGAAAAGCTATGTGAGTTCCCTAAACATGATACTAGTAACACCAAGAACAACAATCCCCGAGCTAAACATGTGGCGACTGATAGGGCAAAGGCTGAAGAAATTGTTGTTGAGCAGAAAAATGAGAAAGCTAAGTCCTGAAAAGGAAAAGAAGTGTTCAATGATGAGGCTAAGCTTGAAGAGTATTTGAATCTTCTCTCCAAAGTGAAATCGGATTTCACTAAAATAAAAGAGTCATCCCTTATGGGAAGAATCTACGGAAATCCTTTGGAATTCAACAAGGTCAGAACTAAATTGCTTTCCGAGTGGAGAAACATCAAAGAGGTGAGGTTCAAATCATCCCTAAACTTAACCACTGGTTCAAAATTAATTTCTCCAACCCCAATGACAAAGTCATGATATGGGAAAAAAGGCCATATCATATCTTTGGTCACATCCTCATTCTTAGACCATGGAAACCTAACTTTAATGTCTTCATTGAGAATATCACTACTATAGATGCTTGGGTCCGAATCCCTATAATTCCACCTGAGTACATCAACAAGGAAACTTTAAGAGCTATCATTGAGGTGAACAAAGTAGGGCACTTCATTAGACTTGATCCTTTCTCTGAAAAAGGGATTGGGGTCAATTATGTTAGAATTTGCATCAACTTTGGCATTAAAGTAAACCACCAGAAAGTTGTACCCATCCCTGGTGAAACTAATAAAACTAGAATGTACAAAGTCTGGTTTGAAGATTTCTCTCAAGGGTGTGGGTTTTGTGCTAAGAAAGACCATGGTTTTGAATCATGCCCCTTGAGAATGGCTAGGGCGAGAAAGATCAACTTCTTTTTCAAGAATGGAAAGAAATGGGAAGCAAGATCAAGTAAAAAAGGAAATGAGGAGGAGAAAGACCTTGACTGGACCCCAATCCTAAAATCTCTATTTCTGCTAATATTTTACGTGTTTTTATTTATGGTTCCTATGGAGCTACATTGCAACAAATCTTCTTTTTCTGCAGCATTGCTTCTATGATCTTAGGAGCACTGGCCGCCATGGATTATGAACCATAGGAAGAAAAAAAGAACTCCCCTGATGTACGACAGTGAGGTTAAACCTTACCTATTTGGAGCTAGTGGGTTTACTGTCTCTTTTAATGACCTCTCCTCCAAAAGATCCAAGAGCAGCTCAAAGGGCCCTAGTGAAGATAAAGAGCAAAATGTCAATTGTGATCCCGATGATGGAAAAACTGAGGGAAAGTTCCCTGATGATGAGAAGATTGAGGTATTTGGGCAAAATCCAGTGCAACCCACTTTCCTTGAGC
The DNA here is from genome assembly GCA_033239045.1 of Fagopyrum esculentum. Taxonomy (NCBI): domain Eukaryota; kingdom Viridiplantae; phylum Streptophyta; class Magnoliopsida; order Caryophyllales; family Polygonaceae; genus Fagopyrum; species Fagopyrum esculentum. The sequence goes on along the minus strand of BSUD01000002.1, from coordinate 141,570,260 downwards.
AAGTTGGGGATGAGACCCTACCTTGAGGATGAGATCTTTGCCACAAGTATGATAAATGAGTTCGAGAATGGTGAGAATCCCAACTACACTGAGGATGGAGCGGCTTTAGCCAACATTCGGCATCAAATTCCAGCCCCCATTGATGAAGGAATGATTATCTCTGAAGGTTCTTTCCACTCCTTTCATACCAATAATACAATGCATAGGCAAATAGAGGAGATGGGTATGAGAAACGAAGGGTCTAAATCTTCATCGAGCAAGAGGAAAGTGAATGGATGCACTAATGATACTGCTACCTCCTCTCTGAAGAGAGCAAAGAAGCCCAAAACCTAGTTTGCTGGTCTTTTATGATTATGTTAAATAAATGTTGTCTTTTGTCTGAAAAGGGATTCTATCCATTGGGTATAACTGAATCTTATGACTATGCTAGAATAAGTGTTAGTTTGAACACTAATGAATGCCCAAGCCAATCTTATTGGCGGGATGACAATCTAGTTATGACTATCTGTATGATAGCCTATGGGCTAAATGTTAGAACCTTATGTTATGAAATCTATATTATCTATTTCTATTATCAATCTTGTCCTCTTTTTCTGTTCCTGTATTACCTTGTTTTTCTTTCTTATTTAATTATTGGTATCTTTCAAACTCGATTTCCCATTTGCAGAAAACTCGCCCCAACGCAGCACTGGACGATTTTGGAGACTGGAATCCTTGAACAACATGTTAGTAGGAGCAATGAAAAAGATTACATTATGAAGTACTGTCATATAATTGAACAAAACAGCAAATTGGAAAATAAAAGGCACAGGTCCAATCCCCACTTCCGCTCTTGGTTGTAGTTTGAGGAAATATATACAGAAAGCAATTACACCAAGTTATGATATTGTTTGCTTGTCGACTGAGATTTATCTTGTTAGGTTGGACAGGAAAATGACAAAGTAAGGAACTGTGCTGGCCAAACCGCCAACTGAAACACAAGACCAGTAAGGAAACTCGGAGTAACTCTAAGACAGGACTCGCAAGATCTGTAGATTTGATGTCCTACAAAAAAGACATTCACCCTAAGGGGAGCATGATATGTAGGAAAAGCCAAAAACTTGATTTGTATATGAATTCTTTCCTTTTTTTAGCATATCCGATTTTAGATTTGAAGGCGAAACCTTTGTTACATTCAATTCTGGTTATATCCAACTCATTTGGATGAATAATATGACAAACACAAAAGCAGGACACCCCTTGGAAAATAAGCAATTTGATTATCATATCTATTTTCATGGAAAAGGTAAGGAACATCACAATTGATCATTGATGTCTTTTGACTCTAAACAAAGTATAGTAACTGATTGCAAAGTCAGGAAGAAGCAAGAGCACAATAAGAAGATCAATCCTGAATATTATGACAAAAAATAACTAATAGAACAATCAAATATGAAAAACAAAATGGGGGACATAATGACTAAAAACAGATCCGAGACCACTGCTCGTCCCGTGATACCCAAAGAACGAGGAGCTAAAATCATAATTACTGAAAATGGCATGAACATGGGGATGAGCCACCCTAATCATATTAAACAATTTTAATGAAATTTGCATTCTGGAACTGTCGCGGGATGAGGAAGAAAAACTTCTGGACAGATCTAAACATGACCTGTAAGAATGACCATATTAGTATATCATGCTAGCGGAAACAAAAACAAGCTCTGGACCAGAAGAGGCTTGTTGGAAAAGGGCGGGGTTTGATAACCTTTGCTTTGTCTCGGCAGATGGTATGTCCAAGTGTAACACCCCGAATTCTCAGAACTCAGGACATTACTGGTTAGGACCTCACAATGGGTCCCGACCTCAGTTTGACAACAATATTACTAGGATCTTGCAACAAGACACCAATAAGGAAAAACCGAAATTCATAAAGTAGTATTTTAAGGTAATGAATGCGACACGGTCTAGCAGCCTAAAGTACTAAAAAGGGAAAACAACAACAGTCTTAACAAAAGAAAACACAACAACCAACAACCCCAACCCTAAGGAGTACGGAGACCCGGCTGTCCACTACTTCCGGATCACTCAGCTGCTGGTCTAACCTGCGGTAAAACTAAAACACAACAAGAGAAACCATTAGCTAGTTATCTAAAAATTAGAGGAATGATAATAGCACACACACACATAAAAAAAATATAAACACCCATCATGCTTTCAAACAAGTCCATTTATTATCTTCGTTTAAGTCATTCACTCTAATCATAGTTATTTTGTGACACGAGGGATTCCCAAACCTCACCTTCGCCCCCGTGTACCCATCAGGAGTGGATCCGATGCATCTCACCGTGTACCTGGATGGTCTGGGTATAGAGAACCTCCCAGTTTCCTGGCAGAGCTAGGCAGTGATGTCACGGCCCGTTATACATACACTTGGGCCTTAACACATAATAACCACGGTCGTCCTAACAAGTTATTATTCTTATTATAACACACATTTCACACACAATCATCATCACCCAACTAATATCCAGAAACCAGCTAAGTAAGTCGCAAGGACTTACCTGAGTCAAATCACACTCTAACAAGTCTCAAATCGGTCCGTACTCGTGGTAACTCAAACGCCTGTCAAAAGGCATATGGATCAGAATCACATCTAGATGTCCAACCTCATGCGAAGGAATTACGGAAAAAGCTCTCTTACGGTAAAAGACCATTTTACCCTTAATATCGGAAATTCTCAAAGTTTATTCTTGAATTCTACTAATTTCTTTCTTATCTTGTTTTCCATAGATTATGTCTCCCGGGTAGCTACTTATAGGTTATAAGGTCAAACTCGAGACAACTCGAAGAAGGACAACATTCCTTCTCTCCGGTTACCAATTACGCTACTACATATATTATACCGTCAACATGTTTTAACCTTTCTCCTCAACTCATTTATTTTTACATAGTTTCCTAACTCCCAACTCGTACTTATGTATTAACTCATATATTTATATAATCTACATTTATGCTTATAATTATATTCTTATATAAAAATTACATTCCTATTAATTCTATGCTTTTATTTAGTTTATTCATACACTCACTTATACCTCTCTATATATATATATATTCGTATTAATGTGCATTTACGTATTTATATATATAAGTATATATCTCTACTGCGGTAACTCACTCTAATGTCTAATATATATGTATATATATATACATCCGTACACAACTCTTCTCTTTCCACCTCCATGTTAAAGTATATATACATATACTATCATATTACCACATTTCACATTACAGATGTATATATCTCCAACTCAACTAACATTTTCGGCATGTTCTAACAAAAAAATCTGGACTTATTTATGCCGACCCGTACACACACACACACCAAGCTCTACCTTCCTAGACATATACTTATACCAGATTCAAACTTATTCTAATCTTAATAAATTTCCATCTCAGTCCTTTTATATTTTCCCCAACTGTCTACTGTAACAAGGCACACAACGAAACAAGATCGAGTGCTGCTGATGACTCACCGGTGTGAATCGATCGACGCTATCAGTTGTAGTCCTTGACGGGGAGGGAGAAGACTAGCGTTTGGGTGAGGCGTGACTCGTGACTGGCTGCTCGGCTTGCTTGCACCCTCACGTTGCACTGCTCGTCTTCACTGGTGCTGCAGCGATGAAGAAAGCGTAGCCCTGTCCTCGCTGCTGTCAAACAACCATCTCCGGCTTTGTTACGGTGCAAACAGAGAGGAGATAAGAGGAATAGAAACTGCATCTGCTCACCTACGAAGATCCGAACGGCGTTCAGTGCTTAGGCTCCTGGAGGCGACTCGTGTGCTGTGTGGCGGCGTTACCACTGGTCCGATCTTTGCGACAGAAGGGCTGGCTCGAAGGAACGGCTGTCGTGGATCTACTGTCACCGAATGAAGCCAGAAGAAGGAAGGGTGGCGGAGTCTTGCGAAGCTCCTCCTACGGCCGGCTGATAGTACCTTGGTGGCGTCTCCGGCGGGCGGTAATCCTGGTGGCTGCGGGGTCGCTGCCGGCTCGCAGTTTTGGACTTCGGACATTGCTGCTGCTATGGTTTGAAGCGATGCGTCGTCACACAGGGGATAGGGCAGCGCTTAGGGGTTGATTAGGTTAGGGTTAAGCTGATTAGGTTAGAGTTAATTAGGTTTAAAGAATGGTTAGATAATGGGCTGCTGTAAATTGGTTTTGGGCCGGGTCCTTTGGGCCAACTCCTCAATTAAAACAAAAGCTGAATGTTAATTAATCACCCGAAACCGTTAAAGGTACAGAAATAAATTACGGGATTATTTACGGAATGATTTACTAAATTATATAAGTTATCATTTTATGTGAATCAAGGTCACATAAAATGATAGAATTTATTAACGTTTATTTTTATTTAAAAGAATAAAGATTGGTGGATCGGAAATCCGATTTGATCCGGTATTTAAGAGAGTTTAAATTTTTCGGTTATTACATCAGGGCCCTCTTTAAAAAAGTTTCGTCCCGAAACTTAGAATAATTCTCTTAATCGCGCATTTTCTTTGGTATATGTTAATTTTCTCGACGTTTTCGTTGGCTACAAGCAACTACTCAATCACCAAACGTAGACATGTGTCACATAAAACGTAATCACTCAAATCAATATAAAAACCTGAAAGGTCAAACAACACAACGTCCGAGTACTAACTCGTCAAAACAGGAGTAACCTCTAACCCCGCTAAGAACTCGGGATAACTACGTCTAATACTCTCCTCTATCTCCCAGGTAGCCTCATCAGCTACTCATCTAAACCACTGGAACTCTACAAAAGCATGAACCGGCTAATTTTCTGGTCTTCATAGCTGATGACGTGTCTCGGATTCGGTAGGTACCCTCTCAATGGTTTGGTTTCCTAAACTTAGTTCCACCTCTTTTGATGACTCTACCAAATTTCCTTCCACTGGGCCCACTTGCTTTTTCCTTTCGAAAATTCTCGACTATCGATTCTGAAATAATGATCCTAAACTTCTGTTGGCACTTTACTAAGTGCCTAATGCTCTTTGTAATACAAACCACTTGGCCCGGTTTCCTCAATGTGACCTTATCGGATCGTTCCTTAATTAATTGTTTTCACCTACTTCTTGTCAAGCTTTAAAATTTATATAACTCCAACAAATCACACACCCAAGTGGACTTTTTTCATATAGATCTCTAATTCCTTTTTTGAAATCAGAGTTAACCTAACATTGATTTTCTTCATCTGTGGTTTATGGACCTACCACGCTTTTGGTGTAACACCCATTAGTCACAATGGCGTCTTTTTAAGGGTCAACATGATTTACCCAACTCCCGCCTATACTTCTCTTCTACTACTATCAAGATCCTCCTCAAACAAATCCTTACTCTCTTACTCACCCGTAGACTGTTCTTAACCAACTAGTAAGCAACCTCTAACTGATTCTCTCTATATCTTTAGATCATCCCAGAAAGTTGTCGTTGCCTACTTGGGGATTCCTCCAAGTCATCGGTAAAGTTATCTCTTAAATTCGCAGTCACTAATATCTCTTCTCAACGGTACCTGCTCGTCAATACCAATCAACACTTGGACGTCCTCAGTTGATGTCAGTCACTCTATAATTGACTTATCTCCATATTCCGGACCTGCTCTTCTCATACCTATACTAGCGTTAAATTCTTGGTGAGCATCATCTGCTCGATTAATCCTTTCATGCTTCACTAATTCGTTTTCTATTCCACACTTCTGTTTCCTTAGGCTAACTCTACTTCTCGAGCTCAACTGGGTCATTCATCTTGACCTAAATAATCATTCCAAGTCTTCAACAATAGCTGGTAAGTGTCGTTGTAGTGCTGATGATTTTAGTTATCATCCCCTTGCAGTTCCCCTTGCACGGACCGTCGGTTTTGATGACTTAGGTCCCGTGATAATTGGGGTTACCTTGGACTTTCGAGTCCGCCAAGGCCGTTCTTATATATACATTCCTTCGCTGGCGTTACCGGCAACCTTGCCTTCATGATACTCCGTTGTTTCCGCTACAGGGCTTCAACTCTTTGATACCGACATTGCAATTTCTTTCAAATTCCTATATTTTTGAGGAGGTTAAAACCTCTCCACACTTGTAAAGTCTACATTTGCATCTACACTCCATTGTAGGTATCCCTTCCATGCACCTTAGACCCTCATATCCTGGTCGACATTTTATCTCTTTTGGCCTTACAAGCTTGTCCTGTGAACTCTTCTACTAGGTGACTCGTCTTATACATTTTTCTTCTCTGCATCGGTCTCTAACTGTGTGTTGATCATTACTACCCATTCTGTATTGGAACTTCAGTTGCTTTGTACTCTTGCCTAGATTTCCTAAGGACATCCTCATTTCAAAACTTTATTTAAAATTTATCGTAACCCGCAATTTTTGATACATGACTTTCCTTCTCATTGGATAAGTTATATACTTGGTTTACACTAAATCCATCATAGTGTCATCAGTCCGTTGGTATGATTGTTATTAAACATCCAATGGTACCATTTGTATACAACACATTAGGTGCATATGATTTTCCTACCAATCAAATTTCTTGCATCGCATTTATTATGTCTTCCTTATACTCATGTCGCTTTACCCTCTTTGATATTTACACCCCGTAAGATAGTTAAATCCCTTTGAATTTTCTCGTACACACTTTACAACCGCGTTGGTTGGTCTTATTACTTTCATCAACTCTTAGGTCATCAGTCCAGCTGAATTTTCCATGGAGTACCTCCATTTCTCCTTAAATAACAGTCTTTAGTCCTTTCGGTAACCATCTTATTGGTGTGATACCGGATCCATATAACAACCTTTAGTCTTTCACTTTTACTCCTTCTCATGTCTGTTTTAGTCGACCTGTAGATTCTATCTGCAATCACCTCACAACTCGACCACACATTTCACCAAGGCTTTACATCATACTCCTTATGTTTATGCCTCCTCAGAATTTCCAATTATTCTGTGTCACGTCTTAAATCACAAGGGTTTTCCCTGTCAATCTAGACAGTCTGACCCTACTTTTTCTCGAAGAAGCACCATCAGTCTTACTGGTGTGGGATGCTAAGACATAGGACATGTTTCCAATCATCTACTTCCTCTTAGTCTTCTAGTTCTTCTTACAGGGATCCCTTCATTCTAACTCTGATATGTATCTTTCGTAGTCAGTAGTAAGTAACTACTCCCAACAATTCCCTTTTTCACCATTACTATCATCAAGGGTCATTACCGACCGTCAAGAGCTGCTCTTAAATTTCTTTATTAGAGTTATCAGAATGGACTCATCTAACGTTACCATCCAGACTACTAGTACTTGTATTTATTTAACTTCACCATTTTCGTCGTAGATCTCCGAAAGAAATTCACTAGATGTCGATAAAATTCTTTTATAACCTTGTGGTTATTCTTCTTATCGGTTAACTAACCATCACTAGTTAACCCGCACATGTAACTTTTAAGTTGTCCAAGTAGGATGTAGTTGACTTTCTACAACATCATGGACTTACTTTTCTTCCATCTCTTTTGAGGCTTGATATACTTGGTGAAATATATCTCCTTCAGTCTCTTTGTTTATTCTTCTTTAGCTCCTCCTACAATTTACACTCCTATAAGAGCACTATACTCTTATGAGTCTAGTTGTATTTTCATCTTCCAACAACGGCTTATAAATTCTTCTACGGTAACTTGTAGGCATTTCTCCATGATTCTTGGTATCCGAGTTATTGTCCACTAGCGGTTCGTTGTTATGACCCGCTAGTATTATTAGCTTAAATCTTTTACACCCTCCTCCCTTGGGTGCTGCTTGTACTTCCGCCTTTGTAGAAATCCGGTCTTTGTTGTATCCCGATCCTTGTTGTAATTCTTGTGTTCTAGGAGGTTACACCCCTTCCATGTTGGTGAAATATGCCTTCCACTTTCTAGCAACCTGTAAGCTTCCCTTTTGTGGCTCCTTCATTCTTCGTATTTGGATGGACAAGGTATCTCATCTTGACGCCTACGCTTATGATTATCTTGGTTTCCCATCTTGATTGTGGCGTCAAGTAGCTGGTTAGAAGTGATCATATTCCGCTCTACTTCTATTTTCAAACTTTCACCTTCTGGTCCGTCAGTAAGCTTAGATTCGATGTCTTTTGTCTGGATTGCTACTATCTTCCACCTTGACCTTCATGCATATTTGTTTTTCTAAAGGCATCCCTTTTGGTTGTAACGTTGTTTTACACCATCTTGAAAGAACCTATGGGTTGTCTCTTCCAATTGATATATTTGTCGGTCACCCAACGCGTTGCTAGAACTACTTTCATGTATATTCTTCATTGATACTGTTGAGTTGACTCACGATTCCCTTCTTGTCATCATAGTTGGTGTTGTCTTTTAGTCTTCACCTTTCCGTCTCGACGTCCCTCACCAAACTCGAAGGAGTTGTCCGCCATTCGTCTACCCTAATGCACAGAAGATGTGCATAATAATCCTCATGTTGTCACCCTTCAACATCTACTTAGATGTGTCCAAGGGGTGAGAAAGCCATTATGTTACCTTTGTTAAGGAAATAACATATCTACAGTTTCTAATAATCTCCGGCATATGCTTATCTACATCACCTATCATTATAATCAAGCTAATAAGTCCAACTAAAGTAAACCTAAAGTCCATACTAAGCATACTGAGATCCGCGGTAGTAGTGGTGGTCAGCCGTACTTTTCTATCCCCCAACCAGACTATGCATGCATTTGAAAACCAAAAGTTCTTTTTAAAACTCAGATCCCTTTTCGGGTTCTGCTCAAATACTTATTCGGTCTTTCTGAAGATTTCAAGTGCCATTGTTGCCAACCTAGAGCTCTGATACCATGTTGTAACACCCCAAATTCTCAGAACTCAGGACATTACTGGTTAGGACCTCACAATGGGTCCCAACCTCAGTTTGACAACAATATTACTAGGATCTTGCAACAAGACACCAATAAGGAAAAACCGAAATTCATAAAGTAGTATTTTAAGGTAATGAAGGCGACACGGTCTAGCAGCCTAAAGTACTTAAAAGGGAAAACAACAACAGTCTTAACAAAAGAAAACACAACAACCAACAACCCCAACCCTAAGGAGTACGGAGACCCGGCTGCCCACTACTTCCGGATCACTCAGCTGCTGGTCTAACCTGCGGTAAAACTAAAACACAACAAGAGAAACCATTAGCTAGTTATCAAAAAATTCGAGGAATGATAATAGCACACACACACATAAAAAAATATAAACACCCATCATGCTTTCAAACAAGTCCATTTATTATCTTCGTTTAAGTCATTCACTCTAATGATACTTATTTTGTGACACGAGGGATTCCCAAACCTCGCCTCCGCCCCCGTGTACCCATCAGGAGTGGATCCGATGCACACCGTGTACCTGGATGGTCTTGGTATAGCGAACATCCCAGTCTCCTGGCAGAGCTGGGCAGTGATGTCACGGCCCGTTATACATACACTTGGGCCTTAACACATAATAACCACGGTCGTCCTAACAAGTTATTATTCTTATTATAACACACATTTCACACACAACCATCATCACCCAACTAATATCCAGAAACCAGCTAAGTAAGTCGCAAGGACTTACCTGAGTCAAATCACACTCTAACAAGTCTCAAATCGGTCCGTACTCGTGGTAACTCAAACGCCTGTCAAAAGGCATGTGGATCAGAATCACATCTAGATGTCCAACCTCATGCGAAGGAATTACGGAAAAAGCTCTCTTACGGTAAAGACCATTTTACCCTTAATGTCGGAAATTCTCAAAGTTTATTCTTGAATTCTACTAATTTCTTTCTTATCTTGTTTTCCATAGATTATGTCTCCCGGGTAGCTACTTGTAGGTTATAAGGTCAAACTCGAGACAACTCAAAAAATGACAACATTCCTTCTCTCCGGTTACCAATTACGCTACTACATATATTATACCGTCAACATGTTTTAACCTTTCTCCTCAACTCATTTATTTTTACATAGTTTCCTAACTCCCAACTCGTACTTATGTATTAACTCATATATTTATATAATCTACATTTATGCTTATAATTATATTCTTATATAAAAATTACATTCCTATTAATTCTATGCTTTTATTTAGTTTATTCATACACTCACTTATACCTCTATATATATATATTCGTATTAATGTGCATTTACGTATTTATATATATAAGTATATATCTCTACTGCGGTAAATCACTCTAATGTCTAATATATATGTATATATATACATCCGTACACAACTCTTCTCTTTCCACCTCCATGTTAAAGTATATATACATATACTATCATATTACCACATTTCGCATTACAGATGTATATATCTCCAACTCAACTAACATTTTCGGCATGTTCTAACAAAAAAAATCTGGACTTATTTATGCCGACCCGTACACACACCAAGCTCTACCTTCCTAGAGATATACTTATACCAGATTCAAACTTATTCTAATCTTAATAAATTTCCATCTCAGTCCTTTTATATTTTCCCCAACTGTCTACTGTAACAAGGCACACAACAAAACAAGATCGAGTGCTCCTGATGACTCACCGGTGTGAATCGATCGACGCTATCAGTTGTAGTCCTTGACGGGGAGGGAAAAGACTAGCGTTTGGGTGAGGCGTGACTGGTGACTGGCTGCTCGGCTTGCTTGCACCCTCACGTTGCACTGCTCGTCTTCACTGGTGCTGCAGCGATGAAGAAAGCGTAGCCCTGTCCTCGCTGCTGTCAAACAGCCATCTCCGGCTTTGTTACGGTGCAAACAGAGAGGAGATAAGAGGAATAGAAACTGCATCTGCTCACCTACAAAGATCCGAACGGCGTGCAGTGCTTAGGCTCCTAGAGGCGACTCGTGTGCTGTGTGGCGGCGTTACCACTGGTCCGATCTTTGCGACAGAAGGGTTGGCTCGAAGGAACGGCTGTTGTGGATCTACTGTCACCGAATGAAGCTGGAAGAAGGAAGGGTGGCGGAGTCTTGCGAAGTTCCTCCTACGGCCGGCTGACAGTACCTTGGTGGCGTCTCCGGCGGGCGGTAATCCTGGTGGCTGCGGGGTCGCTGCCGGCTCGCAGTTTTGGACTTCGGACATTGCTGCTGCTATGGTTTGAAGCGATGCGTCGTCACACAGGGGATAGGGCAGCGCTTAGGGGTTGATTAGGTTAGGGTTAAGCTGATTAGGTTAGAGTTAATTAGGTTTAAAGAATGGTTAGATAATGGGCTGCTGTAAATTGGTTTTGGGCCGGGTCCTTTGGGCCAACTCCTCAATTAAAACAAAAGCTGAATGTTAATTAATCACCCGGAACCGTTAAAGGTACAGAAATAAATTACGGGATTATTTACAGAATAATTTACTAAATTATATAAGTTATCATTTTACGTGAATCAAGGTCACATAAAATGATAGAATTTATTAACGTTTATTTTTACTTAAAAGAATAAAGATTGGTGGATCGGAAATCCGATTTGATCCGGTATTTAACAAAGTTTAAATTTTTCGGTTATTACACCAAGGGACTATGCCTTCTGTGGAAAAATTATCTTCTAATAAATGAAAGAATTGAGATTGTTACGAAAGAAAAAAGTTTTGTGACTATAAAACATACCAATATTTCCACTAATGTGAGTATATGCATCACATTTATATATGCCCCGCCAAATGAGCAACAAACGGACGGATTTTGGAATAAATTAGAGAATCATATCAAATCGAATTGTATTCCAACAATTGTCATTGGAGACTTCAATGATCTACTCAATGTCTCGGATAAGATGGGTGGAGCCCAAATTACAAATAATAAGCTTAAAAGACTTTAAACGTTCACACAAAGCTGTAACATGATCGACCTAACCACTAAGGGTAACGAGTTTATGTTAGCATGAAATATTGTGATATTTTAGGCACGTTTTCTAAACGTATTTGATTCATATCGATAGTCTTTGATTGAACTTTATGCATATTTGAGCTAGTATTACCTATATTGTCGATATGGATGTCTACACTAGTTCTATGTTGATTTTTAGGTGATTTAGAGCTATTTCCGAACGGAATCGAGCAAAGGAGAGTTGAGTAGATATGTCCATAGATTGAGGATGTTCTTTGGAAGCAAATTTGAGTTTTAGCTTGAGGAATGCACGAGGCTAGGGAAGAATCACGTTCTTGCCATAAATTACGCCCTAAAATACGGCCGGAATCCAAACCACGTTCAGAATTACGGCCGTGGATTCAGAGTCAGAAATTGATGTTCATTCCAGAGGATATTACGGCCGTGGAACATATGGTGCAAACCGTATTTGTTTCCACGACCTAAATTACGGTCGTGGAACACTTCCACGACCGTGATCTTGGCGAATCTTTTTGCCACACTTTGAAGCCACGATCTTTTGATGATTGGGCCGGGCCGACACTTTGCCCTACATTATAAAAAGACGGGAAAAAGGAGATTCCGTCATCTTCGCTTACATCCTCGCTTAGGCTCGCTTACAATTCGCATATCTCCGCATACGTTCGGGAGGATTGTTGAGCGCTAGTTTGGAAGCTTTGATATCTCATTGGAGATTGAAGGTTCGCATCGGAGAATTGCCCTAATCTCACACTTTTGGTGGAGATTGTTGCTGAGATTTCCGGATTGGCGGAAGATCGAAGTTTTCGAAAGATTTTGCAAGAAGATCTCTCTTCTTGTTTAGGTTTGATTTGGAAAACGGATTGACATCCCGTTTCCCTTTTTTTCCCTAAGTTTGTGATTGTTTGCTTTACTTTGAATCTTTTGACAATACTTGTTCTTGATTGTGACTTTGAGATTGTTTTGAAGGTTATTGAAAATTCTTGAAAGTTTCCATCTTTCTATCTTTTAAATTCTTGAATTGATATCAACATGACTATTATTGGCTAAAAACCCTTAACAATTCTAAGGTGAAGGGTTGATAGTTGTGGCTTAGATAATGATAGATCGATCGCAAACAGATTAGACCCTGAGAGTTAGAGAGAATCGCCGACAACCTTAAATTACGGCCTGTTCTTGAGTCCACGGCCGTGGAACCTCAAGAACCAACCGTGATTTCCTTTAAGTCCACGAACTTGCTTTTACTTTAATCCAAAGTTAAAGATTTGCTTTAACTTAGTTTAGACTTGTCTTTTCTAGGTGGTAGTGAAGCCTCAACAACCTCTACCTCGATTGTGAGCCTCAACAACCTCAATCGGTTAAGCTAGTCTTGATCTTTAGGTTATAAGTTTGGGTATTTGACACTAATTCTCATCTTTAGAATCTTTCTATATTGAGTCTCAACAGCCTGTATAGAGAGTGCCTTGTAGATGAGTTATATAAGGTTTTTGGAACTTCACCGTACGATTGCCTTACATTAGTATACCTTTGCATATCTCGACTCTGTCTTTACATCATTTAGTATATCTTGAATCGATTGCCACAGCTGGATACTCGGATCTTTAGGATTGTTGTTTTCCCAATATTTGCAAAACTCTCATATTTATTCGCTTGATAACCTACTATCGAATTTGTTCCCACCCAAATCCCTGTATTCGATATTCTGGAATTCTTGCTTAGCTACGTCGATCCGTACACTGCGGGTTCGCTGCTTGATTCTAGTTTTATAAATTTAAAGCTTATTTGCACACACCTTTAGGGGCGAACAAGTTTTTGGCGCCGTTGCCGGGGATTTGGTTTCGGCCGAATTCGGTAACCGGTTGTCAAGCTTGGGAGCTTGCTCTCGTCTTTTGATATTTTCTTAAGTGCATGCGCAGGTCTAAGAACACCGAGGATCTCTTACCTCTTGATCAAGAGCTAGAGAAAACCTTAAGGCAAAAGCGCAAGGAAAAGAAGATGGCTGAAGAACACGAGCATGATCTTCAGGCGGAATTAGCGGAGAAGGAAGCTCAACTCCATTGGAATGAGAACCTCCGCCGGGATGAGATGGATCGCCATCAATCCCAAGTTAATAGTCTACAGGATCAGATGTTCCAAATGAGGTTAGAAATAAGCGACCTTAAGAGTAAGGAGATCAAGAAATCCTCAAGAAGGACATCAAGATCTAGAAGAAGAAGAGGTCATTCATCCGCTGATGATAGTGACTCTTCCATGCCACCATTAGAGGAGATTGATCCTACGGTCAATATGAATCCTTTCCATCCACAAGGAGCTACTAACCGCCGCATTCCACCTAGGAATGTGAGGGTCGAACGTGTGGATAATGAGCCAAGAACTCTTGGCCAGCGGATGGATCCAACACAACAACCACGCCGCTTGGGCGTGAATTTTGATGCCGAAGATGTGCAAGGGTTTAGCTTTAACCCTCAAGTTATTACTCTTGTTCGCCAAAACCAATTTGGCGGTACAAGCGCTGAATCTCCACACCAACACTTGCAAAACTTCGAGTGTATGATGGAGACGATGAGACCGAAGAGCGCTACTACCAACAGTTACAAGCTTAAACCCTTCTTCTTCTCCTTGAAGGGGAAGGCGTTGTCATGGTATCAAGCTCTTCCTAGTGGGAAACTAGACACGTGGGAAGACCTTTCCGCGGAATTTCTCACCAAATTCTTTCCGCCTTCCAAAACGGCGGAACTTAGAGGTAAGATTAATGCTTTTTCTATGAGACCTAACGAAAGTTTGTTTCAATCATGGGAAAGGTTTCAGGATTTGCTCTTGGATTGCCCTCATCATGGCGTATCCAAACTTGCCTTGCTGGAGATTTACTACAAGGGGCTGGATGCGGGAACGCAGTTCAACCTCCAATCCCTCTCATGTGGAACGTTCATGGATATGAGAGAAGATGACGCTTGGGACTTCATTGAGAAGCAAGCAAGAGTCATAGAGAAATATTCCCACCGGAAAGTGGAGGGAAATCGTGTGGAGCAAGGAGCAAAGCTCACACATGAAGCTCAAAATCAGATTTTCTCCCTCAACAATGAGATCAAAGAATTGAAGGAGGCTATCAAGACCAACTTCCCAAAGCAACAAGGGAAGGATGTTGGTTATTTGGGCAACAATAATGGTGGCAACAACAATAACCGGGGTAACAACCGGAATAACAACTGGAATGGAAACAACAACAGCCGGTACAATGATTGGAACAACAATAGGGGTTCAAACAACAACAATTGGCGCCCCAATCAACAAAATTCCAGTAACTCTTATCCTTCCAATTCTAATTCACTTACTCCACCTTCCTCTTCCTCTACTCCTTTGAAAAGTCAGGGGCAATCATCTAATGGAGGAAACACTTCGGGGAAGGAGAAGCCCGATCCCATATTGGAAACGATCATGGGAAAGCTTCAAGGGTTGGAGAACTGCCTCATCAAGGTTGACGATCAAGTTTCTAAGGTTGACAAGGCTCAAAAGGTTTTGGAAAACCAAATGTTCAACCACGCGGAGGAAGTTCCTAGAAACCAAGGGAAACTTCCAGGAAAGACGGAGGATAACCCTAAGGGAATGGTGATGGCGATTACAACTAGGAGCGGAGTGACCACTACCGATCCGCAGCCTACGTTCGTTGAAGTCCCCGTAGAGAAGGACAAAGGAAAGGGGAAGGAGAAGGAAGATGTCTATGTTCCTCCTCCAGCTTACAAACCTCCCCTACCATTCCCTCAATCTAGAGCGCAAGCGCGCCTAGACAAACAATTCGGTAAGTTCATAGAACTCATGAGTAAGCTGCATATTAATATACCTTTCATTGATGCTATTGTAGGTATGCCGGCTTATGGCAAGTTCTTGAAGGAGCTCCTCTCCAACAAGAGGAAGCTAGAAGATTTCGGAGAGGTCAAGATGAGTTCGGATTCTTCGGACCTCATCAAGACTATGAAAGAGAAAATGCCCCCAAAGTTGAAGGATCCGGGGTCATTTTGCATTCCCATTGGAGTGGGAGATGTCACATATGACGCTTTATGTGACTTAGGAGCAAGTGTGAGCATCATACCACTTGCGTTGTGCAGGAAGATCGGTTTAGGCGATCCTAAACCGGTAAAGATGACGTTATACATGGCGGATCGATCCATCACTCGTCCCGTCGGTATTGTAGAAGACGTCCCGGTCAAGCTAGGTAAATTCTTTGTCCCCATTGATTTTGTCGTGCTTACATTCCTGCAGATAGCCCGGTCCCGATCATACTCGGAAGACCGTTTCTTGCAACTTCCGGCTGCATGGTCGATTGCAAGAATGGAAGACTCGCTTTTGATATTGGAGAAGAGAAAGTAGAGTTCGTTCTTTCCACTCTAGTGAAGGAGCCAATCTTTGACGAGGATATTTACGATATCCAAGACGAAGAAGGTTTGTCTAGGGAGGAGGTGATAGCATGAATTATAGTCTATATTTTAGGGTTTGTTTGGACGTTTTATCTTTCATAATCTGCATGTTTGTATGTACATTATGTGATTTTACTACCATTTCATCTACCTTTGCAAGAATCGAGGTCTACACCTAGTTTCGTTGTAATTGCAGGTAATATGATACGTTTTGCATCAAAAAGGAGCAAAAGGAGTCAAGAGCCATTTGGAGCTACATTCAGGAAGCATAGCCATGGATTAAAGATTTACTTTGGACCAGTTTTGAGAGATTCTACATTCATTTATGATCACCTCGGTTGACCAGAGATTCATCTCGACCGAGGCGATCCAGAGACGCCGACTCGACCGAGGCGAATACCTAGGACGCGGCGAGAATATTTTATTCTTGGAAGAGATCTTTTAATTTTGGAAAGTGATCTTATATTTTTGGGCTGAGCTTCTGGAAGGAAGGAGATATGCAGAATCATATATTTTACCTAATTTTATGGGAATATATCTTCTTAAGATTTATTATCTTTGGAGGTTTATTTTTCCTATAAAAAGGGTTGGATTTCCACAATTCGATAACCCCGCCTACACCGAAATAGAGGCTGCATACATCGATACAATCTCGCACATACGACGCAGCCGCAGTATACTCCAAGTTGGGAGAGTTGTTGAAGAACCTTTTTGAAGGTTGAAGGAAGTTGAAGATCATAGCTTTTTATAGCTTTTTGAAGGGTTTTGTAAGATTGTCTTCAATTCCTTCCTTGATTGTCTTGTCTTGTTGGATTGCTATCCAAGGAACGCTTTTGTGTGATATTTGATTCAGTTATTGAAGTCTTTTCATTAAATTCTTCTTTGTTCAAATATTCACCTTCTTCCCATATATTTTAATACTTTCATAATGATGATGAGTGGCTAATTTCCTTGTGTGATTCTAGGGTGATTGGCTGAAGGTTGTGGGAAAAACAATGATAGAATAATCTTAGATTCCAGTAGGATCCTGAAAGTTCGAGTCTTTAACCTTAACCCTAAGCATCTCGTTCGGTTGATGAACATCTCGGCCGGGGTGGAATTCTTCTGACCGAGGTGACTTATCCGACCTAAAACAGAAAGTTAAGTGTTAGAGTTTGCCAAAACCTATTCTTATTACACCTTTCTGGTTCAAAGCAAGCTTAGGATGAGACTTACCCGGTAATTCCTTAGTTTGTGTACCAACGATCATAAGTGTAGGTAATAAAGGTTTGTCCTTTATTGGGGTTTGAGTGTGCTTTCATCCCATCTTTGTGAGTTAGCCTGAGACTTACCCGGTAAAGGTTGATTCTATTCCCTTAGATGGTGTGTTAGTTTGAGGTTATAGTTCTTTATCTTAATTCCTTGAGACTTACCCGGTAATAGGAGTTACGGTTTAGGATTAGTGTGTAGTGAGACTTACCCGGTGATCTACTCCACTTTAGAAACACCTTCCCCACGCAAAAATCTCAGCTTTGTCCGCTTATCTATTTGATCTTGAGTTGGAACCACAACTAGATGCTTTAATCCCTAGAATTGCATGTTTGCTTTATTTGACATCTTATTCATCTTTGATTGTGTTAATTGCTCTTGTGGTTAGAATTAACAGTAGCAAACCGTGTTGACTTTGTTTCACTAAGTCCCTGTGATCGACCCCTTGAATTTTCTTGCTTTTACTACGATTGACCCGTACACTGCGGGTTCGCATCCTTGTTTTAAGCTTAAGTCTAGGGTTATAAATTTAAAGCTTGCACACACCGTTTGGAGCGAACAAGTTTTTGGCGCCGTTGCCGGGGACTTGGTCTAGACCGAGCCGGTACGGTTTGCTTTCGGGGCACTTGCCCCTGTTGATACTAACTACTCTTTCTATGAGTTTTGTAGTTTTCAGGATTTCCGATGACTACATTTGATCCAGCCTGGATAGCAAGACAAAGTGCTAGGGCGGACCAATTATGAATACTTGGAGGAAAAGTACTCCTTCTATTGGTTCAACAATGAATGGGAAAGAGAAGAAGCCATTCAACATGAACTTGCGATATGGGATGAGAAGAATGTCCCTAAAAACATTTATGAGCAACCTTTTGAAGACTCTCTCGAATCAAGATTGGAGAAGTTGATGAAGAAGGTGGAGGAGCTCAAGGAAAGCACCCTATCCTATGCTAAGCCGAAAGAGGAGCATAAGGAAGTGTTGCACGTTCCAAGCATTCCTTTGGTCGAACCGGAAGTTTCTCCTGAAGCTTTTGTAGAAGAGGGGGATGTGGAAGAATTCGATCTGACTGTTGAGACCTCGGTCGAGGTGGAAGAGATTTCGGCCGAGATGGAAGAAGAATCTACAAAATCAGAAGTGGAAGATGCAGAGAACCTTGGCCAAATTACTGAGATTGTGGTCAAGGTGGAAGAAAGACCAGCGGAACTGAGAGAGGTTTCGTGGGTGGATTATCAACCCAACACGAAACTTGTCTCAAGCTTTGGAGAACTTTGCAAGGTACATTCTCCTACTTCATTTGAATTCCCTATTAAAATTTTTGAATTTTTCAGGAATGCACCGGAGAGTTGGAGGTCTCTTCCGAAAGAACCTCCTAAAATCAAGATGAAACCTCCCATGAAACTGTTGGAAGAAGATGCTCCTTGGATTATAAGGAGTGAAGTTTGCAAGCACTACACCGTTAAGGCGATGAAGTGTCTCTTGTTCAAGTATGGGGTCCCTCGCATGCTAAGGACCTTGTACCATCCCCAAGCTAAAGATGGGGAAGCTACTAGGATTCTCGAGAAGCTGTTTTCTCGATCAAGGAAAGGATGGGACACAAGGCTAGATTATGTCCCATTGAAGTGCAGGAAGGCTAGAAGGATTCCGGTGAGAATCAAACCGTACAAGCTTGTACGTGGGAGATCTTACCATTTGCCGGTGAAGTTAGGAACCGGAACCTTCTTGGAAGATTTTTACGGATGTGATGAGCACTCCATGACATTCGAAGTGCATTGAGTAATCCCATGCCGTAGGGTCCAGCTAGCGACCTTAAACCAAGCGCTTCTTGGGAGGCAACCCAAGGTATTGCTTTCTTCTCCTTTTTCTAGTTTAGTTTAGATAGTTGCTTTGTTTTTGTTTTCCTCTAGACAACAACCAGGTATTCCAAAAGGAAGGATCACAGTTCAGGAGCTACACTAGAAGAACAAAATTTCGAGAAGTTGAGGAAACGAGCTTTACTGAGATACATCTCGGGTACTGTCAGAACACCTCGACCGAGATGTACTTCGCCAACCGAGATGGTCTTATCTGGGAGTTGTTTCTTACTTCTTCATGCAGTTTAGCTATGTTCGGTGAGTATCCTGTCCTTAGACTTATTTTAACCCACTGGGACAGTGTGCCTCAAGTATGGGGTATTTGTGTATTATTTGACACTTATGTGATGGATGACTCTATCTTATCGGATATTTTATTTATGCTTCACTTATGCATTTATATGATTATCTGATATTACATGCATACCTACATGTTAATTGATTGAGAAAAACGTCGAAACTGAAATAAAACTGGTTTTAAAAAAAAAAAATTTGACCTCGACCGAGTCAGTATTGGCCAAACGAGGCGTTTCACCTCGGTTGACCTAAGAACATCTCGACCGAGGTGCGTAACAGAAATTTTTCGAAAACGATTTTATGCTACTTATCTGGATATGATCTCAGTGAAGATTTTGTTTACCGACTGGTTTTAAATTCTTTATGTGTTTGAAAGGTTTTATAATATGTTTAAGTTGCTAAATGCTTTGTTTGAAATTATTAGCATGTTTGATACTTTGTTTTTATCCAAATTATGTTGAATTTGAAGGTTGACACCGCAGGTTAAGTTCTCTCACTTTCTTCTTGGAAAGACCAAGGCAAATCATTCTCTTCTTCTTCTTCTTCTTGATCATGCTTAGCCCCTCATATACATTTTGCCTCCCTTTACCTATCCGGGAATTTGGAAGCAAGCGAAGTAGTAAAAGCAAGTGGAGTTAAAGTTGAGAAAGTGGCTGGAAGTGAAAGTGTTAGAAAGCAATAATAGGTTTGGGGAAGTCAATCATGAAGATGAGTAACTCGGCACCATTCACATAGCCGGGTGTTTGTGTCTTGCCAAAGTCGGATTGAGCGATATTCCTAACGGGTCATGGTATGTGCATCAAGGGTTTGATGCATCTCGAGAAATTGATGATTGCAGATTTCCTAGGCTTCGGTTATTGTGCACCTCTGTCCATGCATCCCAAAAAGTAAAGTAAAAAAAAAAAGAGAAAAAGAAAAAGTGTGAAATAAGCAAAGCTTATTGGTGGAAGGTGTTGCAAGTCAAAGTGGAAGTGAAGTTCATCCTTTTCCCGGATTCTAGCACCACATTACCTTACATACATCCCTACCCTACACGTTTCTTGACCTTTTCTTTTGGGAAGCCCTTGAGACCTTGAGCTTGTTGATTGACTTAGCGGTTTAAATTGGATTATACATGATTAATTTTGATAATTATGATTTATTATGCATTCTATGATTTTATGCAAAGATGAACAACTTTCTTATATTTATAAAATGTTTTGAGCATATTAAGTTTTTTTAATTTCAGGAAGTACTCTCTTAGAGTGATCTATGATAGTTGCACACCATAAAATAATTTTTGAAAGACTTTTTCATTGATTTTATTGACTTATAATCCATTCTATCTTGTCTTTTATATGAGGAACTTGCTTGAGGACAAGCAAGGGCTAAGTATGGGGTATTTTGATAGCATGAATTATAGTCTATATTTTGGGGTTTGTTTGGACGTTTTATCTTTCATATTCTGCATGTTTGTATGTACATTATGTGATTTTACTACCATTTCATCTACCTTTGCAAGAATCGAGGTCTACACCTAGTTTCGTTGTAATTGCAGGTAATATGGTACGTTTTGCATCAAAAAGGAGCAAAAGGAGTCAAGAGTCATTTGGAGCTACATCCAGGGAGCATAGCCATGGATTGAAGATTTACTTTGGAGCTGATTCGAGAGATTTCACATTCTGTCGTGAGTCACCTCGGTTGACCAGAGGTTCACCTCGACCGAGGCGATCCAGGGACGCCGACTCGACCGAGGCGAATACCTAGGACGCGGCGAGAATATTTTATTCTTGGCTGAGATCTTTTAAATTTGGAAAGTGATCTTATATTTTTGGGCTGAGCTTCTGGAAGGAAGGAGATATGCAGAATCATATATTTTACCTATATTTATAGGATAATATCTTCTTAAGATTTATTATCTTTGGAGGTTTATTTTCCTATAAAAAGGGTTGGATTTCCACAATTTGAGGAGGCCGCTATCAGCGCAAAGATCCCGCATACGACGCAGCAGCCGCAGCATACTCCAATTTGGGAGTTTTCGAAGAACCTTTTTGAAGGTTGAAGGAAGGTTGAAGATCATAGCTTTTTATAGCTTTTTGAAGGGTTTTGTAAGATTGTCTTCAATTCCTTTCCTTGTTGTCTTGTCTTGTTGGATTATTATCCAAGGAACGCTTTGTTGTGATATTTGATTCAGTTATTGAAGTCTTTTTCATTAAATTCTTCTTTGTTCAAATATTCACCTTCTTCCCATATATTTTAATACTTTCATTATGATGATGAGTGGCTAATTTCCTTGTGTGATTCTAGGGTGATTGGCTGAAGGTTGTGGGAAAAACAATGATAGAATAATCTTAGATTCCAGTAGGATCCTGAAAGTTCGAGTCTTTAACCTTAACCCTAAGCATCTCGTTCGGTTGATGAACATCTCGGCCGGGGTGGAATTCTTCTGACCGAGGTGACTTATCCGACCTAAAACAGAAAGTTAAGTGTTAGAGTTTGCCAAAACCTATTCTTATTACACCTTTCTGGTTCAAAGCAAGCTTAGGATGAGACTTACCCGGTAATTCCTTAGTTTGTGTACCAACGATCATAAGTGTAGGTAATAAAGGTTTGTCCTTTATTGGGGTTTGAGTGTGCTTTCATCCCATCTTTGTGAGTTAGCCTGAGACTTACCCGGTAAAGGTTGATTCTATTCCCTTAGATGGTGTGTTAGTTTGAGGTTATAGTTCTTTATCTTAATTCCTTGAGACTTACCCGGTAATAGGAGTTACGGTTTAGGATTAGTGTGTAGTGAGACTTACCCGGTGATCTACTCCACTTTAGAAACACCTTCCCCACGCAAAAATCTCAGCTTTGTCCGCTTATCTATTTGATCTTGAGTTGGAACCACAACTAGATGCTTTAATCCCTAGAATTGCATGTTTGCTTTATTTGACATCTTATTCATCTTTGATTGTGTTAATTGCTCTTGTGGTTAGAATTAACGTAGCAAACCGTGTTGACTTTGTTTCACTAAGTCCCTGTGATCGACCCCTTGAATTTTCTTGCTTTTACTACGATTGACCCGTACACTGCGGGTTCGCATCCTTGTTTTAAGCTTAAGTCTAGGGTTATAAATTTAAAGCTTGCACACACCGTTTGGAGCGAACAAGTTTTTGGCGCCGTTGCCGGGGACTTGGTCTAGACCGAGCCGGTACGGTTTGCTCTTGGGGCATTTGCCCCGTTTCATCTTACCACTCTACTTGAGTGACTTTTGCAGGTTCTTTCTTAGGTATATGCGAAGAACCCGCACTGGGAAGGAAATCGTTCCTTACGATCCCGAACCAGAAAAGACATACAAGAGACGCTTAAGAGAAGCGAAAATGGCCCAACAAGACGATCACAATCTTGCGGCCCAGTTGAGAGAGACGCAGGAGCTGCTACGTCTCAGTAAAGAAGAGCTAAGGCAAGAGAAAGAAGAGAATCAGGCCAGGACTGCAGCAATCGAAGCTGAGATTGCAGCCATTCGGAACCAGATTCTACTTCGACCGATGCAGGATCCAGTAGTTGATCCTCGACCGATGCAGGATCCAGTAGTCGATCCTCGACCGAGGCAGATTCCAACACCTGACGCCCCGGTCGATGTACATCAACCTCGGATACCAGTCCGAGGTGTTCTTCTTGCAGAAATCCCGCAAACCCTAGGTCAAAGGATGGACCCTAATCAGCAGCTGAGGCGTCCAGGGGTGAACCTAGGAGATCCAGCGGATCATGACTACGAACTTCGACCGCAAGTGCTAGCCATGATTCGCCAATGTCAATTCGGAGGGCTAGAGAAGGAGTCGCCGCATCAACATCTTCAAAACTACGAGATCTTGATGGAGACCTTGCGACCTCCCAGAATTGAAAATAACAACTACAAGCTAAGACCTTTCTACTTTTCTCTTAAAGATAGAGCTCTTACTTGGTATCAATCTCTACCTGCAGGAAAGATCAGCACATGGGAAGAGATGACTACGGAATTCTTGACCAAATTCTTTCCCCCCTCAAAGACTGCTGAAATGAGAGGGAAGATCAATGCTTTCATCATGAAGGACAAGGAGAGCTTGTCCAAATCTTGGGAGCGGTTCAAGGATATCCTTTTGGATTGCCCACATCATGGGATTCCAAAGATCGAGTTGTTGGAGATCTACTTCAAAGGGCTGGACGGAAACACCCAGTTCAATCTCCAACTACTCTCCGCCGGTACATTCATGGATATGGCGGTTGACGAGGCTTGGGACTTCATTGAGAAGCAAGCCTTACATATGGAGAAGTATACCCACCAAGGAGCTGAAGGTGGAGTTAAAAGAGTCAACTTTCAAGAGACTCAACCCAACAACAACCAACTCACGTCCTTGAAGAACGACGTGAAGCAATTGAAGGAGCTATTGATGGCTCAAACTAAGAAGGAAGAGCAAGGGCAAAGGAACAACAACAACGGGTACCGTAACAACAACAACGGACCCCGAAACAACAACTACAACAACAATAGGGGATCCAATAGCAACAATTGGAGGGCGAATAACCAAAACAACGGTAACAATCATTCAAACTCCAACTCTAATGATTCCTCTAACCCTTTCCTCTCTTCTCCTTCTTCTTCTTCTACTCCATTGAAGAGCCAAGGGCAAGGATCAAGTTCGTCTCAGCCGGAAAAGAAGGACGCAGTCCTAGAGGCAATCTTGATCAAGCTTAGTGCTATGGAGAATTCTATGACTTCATTTTCGAGGGCCCAAAAGTCCTTCGAACAACAACTTGCTAATAGGGCGAATGAAGCGCCAAGAGATCCAGGGAAGCTTCCAGCAAAGACGGAAACTAACCCTAAGGGCCAGTGCATGGCCATCACGACGAGGAGTGGACTCAAAACTGCAGATCCAGTACCTCGCTCGACGCAGACCACCTCGGTCCAGATCCAGTCGAAGAACACCTCGACCGAGATGCCAACCGAAGCGGCGCAACAGAAAGCAGGAGGAACGACAGAAGCTTATGTTCCACCTCCTGCATATAAACCACCACTTCCATTCCCCCAGTCCAGAGCCAGAGCACATCTTGACAAGCACTTTGGTAAGTTCCTTGACTTGATGAATAAGCTCCATATTAACATTCCCTTCCTTGATGCTATTCTAGGTATGCCCGCCTATGGGAAGTTCTTAAAAGAAATCTTATCAAGGAAGAGGAAGCTGGAGGATGTTGGTGAAGTTAGGATGACATCTAAGTCTTCGGAACTCATAAAGATCATGAAGGAGAAGATGCCACCTAAATTGAGAGATCCCGGCTCATTTTGCATTCCCATTCAAGTTGGGGATGTTACTTGTGAAGCCCTTTGCGATCTAGGAGCCAGCGTGAGCATCATCCCGCTGGAGCTATGCACTAAGATCGGTCTTGGCGAGCCCAAACCGGTCAAGTTCCGACTCTACATGGCGGATCGCTCCATCACCCATCCCGTGGGCATTTTGGAGGACGTTCCGGTCAAGTTAGGTAACTTCTATCTACCTATAGATTTTGTCGTGCTTGACATCCCCGCAGATTATCCTGTTCCTATCATTCTCGGGAGGCCATTTCTAGCAACTTCGGGTTGCAATGTGGATTGCAAGAACGCCAAGTTGAAATTCAACGTTGGTGGCGATGAGGTGGAGTTCGCACTACTTGCAGCCATGAAAGGGGAGCAACTAACTGATGATATCTTCAACATCTACGATGAAGAAGAATCAAGAGAATTGGTGAGCTCTATCCTTATTAACGATCCACTCGAAAGAGTTATTAGCTTCAGTTTAATGGAGGAAGGTATAGATGCTTCTTGTGATGCAGATATACGGAGCTTGAAGGCACTGGAAGAAGATCCAGGAGCTAAAACTGAGAAGCTAGTCCAGGAAACGAAGATTTCCAGCTTCGGATCCAGTAGCAGTACCTCGACCGAGGCACTTTCTGGACAGAGCGAGGCGTCTGAAGAACACCTCGGTCAACACCTTTGCGCCTCGACCGAGGTCGACAGCGAGACGATTCAAACTGAGACTGCATCTAGTCCAGTTTCTGACACCACTCCACTGGAAAGAGGAAGCACAGATCCCTCTCGGAAAGCACCCCCAGTTGTGGAGCTTAAACAACTCCCTAGTCACTTGAGGTATATCTTTCTTGGACCGGATTCTACTTATCCCGTTATTGTTAGTGCTTCCCTTTCCGATTCTGAATTAACTAAGCTATTGCATGTCCTGAGAAAGCATCGAAAAGCCATAGGTTACACCACGGATGATCTTATTGGCATTAAACCTTCTTTCTGCATGCATAGAATTCTAATGGAGGATAATCATAAGACTTCACGGGAACCTCAAAGACGGTTAAATCCGATCATGAAAGAGGTTGTGAAGAAGGAAGTTCTTAAGTTGTTGGATGCAGGTATTATTTATCCTATCTCGGACAGCAAGTGGGTTAGCCCGGTGCATGTCGTTCCGAAGAAAGGAGGGATGACCGTTGTGACGAATAAGAACAACGAGTTGATCCCAACAAGGACCGTTACGGGCTGGAGAGTTTGCATCGACTATAGGAAGCTGAACACGGCTACTAGGAAGGATCATTTTCCGCTTCCTTTTATTGATCAAATGCTCGAACGGTTGGCCCAGCATTCACACTTTTGCTACTTGGACGGCTATAGTGGATTCTTCCAGATTCCTATCCATCCGGATGATCAGGAGAAGACCACTTTCACTTGTCCATGGGGGACGTTTGCCTATCGGAGGATGCCATTTGGATTGTGCAATGCACCAGCTACCTTCCAGCGATGCATGATGGCTATCTTTTCCGAGTACATAGAGGAGATCATGGAGGTATTTATGGATGATTTTTCTGTATATGGTTCCTCTTTTGATGATTGCCTATCTAACCTTTCTCTAGTGCTTAAAAGATGTGAAGACACTAACCTTGTTTTGAATTGGGAGAAGTGTCATTTTATGGTTAACGAAGGCATTGTGCTAGGACACCTCGTTTCTAATCGAGGTATTGAGGTCGATCGAGCTAAGATCGAGACTATTGAGAAACTCCCTCCTCCTTGTTCTGTTAAAGGTGTGAGGAGTTTTCTCGGGCATGCAGGTTTCTACAGGAGATTCATCAAGGACTTTTCCAAGATTTCTAAACCTCTAACTAACCTCTTGAATAAAGATGTTGTTTTTGAGTTTTCGCAGGAGTGTCTTGATGCTTTTTACAGGATTAAGGAAGCGTTGATCTCCGCTCCCATTATCCAGCCTCCTGATTGGACCTTGCCCTTTGAGGTCATGTGTGACGCTAGTGATGTAGCCGTAGGAGCGGTGCTTGGACAGAAGAAAGATGGACGGACCACCGCCATTTATTATGCTAGCAAGACGCTAGATGAAGCACAACGCAACTACGCTACCACCGAGAAAGAGTTATTGGCGGTTGTATATGCTTTCGAGAAGTTTCGTTCCTATCTAGTAGGGGCGAAAGTCATTGTCTACACCGACCATGCGGCCATTCGTTACTTGTTGGCTAAGAAAGATGCAAAGCCGCGCCTTATTCGATGGATTCTCTTGCTTCAAGAGTTTGACCTAGAGATCCGCGATAAGAAGGGATCCGAGAATTCAGTTGCGGATCACCTCAGCCGGCTACCGGAATCCTCCCGCGAGACGGATAGCCCACCCATAGACGATTCATTCCCCGATGAGCACTTGCACATCTTGGAGCATTTGATGGATCTACTTACTTCACCCCACGATGGAGGTGAAGTATGGGGTGAGGGAACCTCCTACCTCGTTTGAGACGCATTATGGTCCAGCTAGCGACCTTAAATCAAGCGCTTCTTGGGAGGCAACCCAAGGTATTGCTTTCTTTCCCGTTTTCTAGTCTAGTTTAGATAGTTTTTGTTTTTGCTTTGCTTTGCTTTGTTTTTGGCGTTCTGGACAGACAACAGGAAGGAGCACATCTGGATGGACAGAAGTTCGAGATTCTGAGAAGAAAGAGGCACCTCGGTCACTGTCAGAACACCTCGACCGAGTTGATTCTTGAAGCAACCGAGGCGACTAGGGTTTCTGCAGAACCGCCTCGGTCCGTACCACCTCGGTCCAGTCGAGACCATCTCGACCGAGGTGACAGCAGATCTCGTGACAGTATAAAAAGAAGAAAATTTTTTTTTACTTTTCACTTTCACCCATTTCGACCGCGGCGCACAGAGGCACCTCGCTCCTCCATTTCTCGCTCGTTTTCGACGATTTCTCCTTCCAAATTGCAATTAAAGGGTAGAAGGATCGATTGCAACTACGGATCTGCAAAGAATCTGAGCGTTTCGACCGAAACGAGGTAAAAACCGTTCGAAAAACCCTAACTCGTCGTTTACTGCGTATTGGGCTTTGGTTGCCCTTGTTTCTGTTGAGGAAATACATAAGTACCCCTTAGGAAGCATTTGTAGTGATTTTAGGGGGAAAAGAACTGAAATTCTGAGAATTGGAATCGCAACTGCTACGCCTCGGTCCGGTCGAACTGCATCTCGACCGAGGTGATTTCTGAGGCTTGTCAGCAACCGAGGTGGCCTGACAGTGTGTTTGTGAAGATGAGTTCCGATCGCCGTTTAGCTCTGAGAGATAGATCTTCCCCTTCCCCTTCTCCTTCCTCATCCCGTCCCTACCGCCCGGTTATCCACGAGAGATGCCGGGTAGATTATGAGAGGATAGCTGGACGTCCAGTCATCGCACCGCGATTTCTGGATGTGTCAGCCTTTGACTGCCTAGGGTTAGATGCTGACCTTAGGAGGATGATTGCTACCGTTGGGCTAGACCAGTTCACTGAGGTCCGAGCCCCAGCCTACATAGAGCCGACACTAGAGTTTGTTAGCTCCTTCTCCTACCTTCCCACAGACGGATCTGTGAAGTACCGGCTGATGAGCCGGAACTTCATAGTTCCATTAGAGATCTGGAGAGAGATATTTGGCTTTCCTGCCCCCACCGCTGTAGACTTCCCCTCCCGATCAGTAGCTAGGGAGTTCTGGGGACAGATAGCCCACATTACCACACATGCAGACAGATGGCGCCCTGGAGATTCCAGGGAGAAGGTCATCTTTCACCCGGCCTTCAGACTTGCCCACCGGATTTTTAGTGAGATGCTTCTGGCGCGTACTGAGACGCCCCAGAAGATCAGACAGGGGGAGCTCTTTTCGCTTTACTGCATGGTCACGGGCGGCTTCCCGGACTTTGGCTTGCTCTTGGCAGAGGATCTGCACAAGATCAAGGCCAAAGGGAAGGGAGATATTTGCTGTGGAGGTCTAGTCACCCACATCGCCACTTACCATGGGATGGACCTCAGCGTGTGCACATTAGCGGCGGCTCCGAAGCCGCTGGGTCTGCAGGAGATGATCACGCGGAGGATTCTAGTTCCCCGTGGGTTGACCACTCCATACGTCGCCATGCCATGGGAGCGGACTGCACCTCAGGGCATCAGATGGTCTGCACAGTTCTCTGTCTACGACCCACATTTCTGGCAGACAGCATGGGCTCCGCTTATGGAGGATCACAGAGAGGGAGCAGCTGCCGCTGCTGAGGCTGCTGAGGCTGAGGAGGCTGCTGATGAGGATGATGACGACGACGAGACTGTTGATGAGAGAGGAGGCGGCGTCCCGATGGACACAGGGACAGATACTGCTGGGACGAGCGCGCCTCCCATTATTGATCTAGATGAGGATGAGGAGGACACTGAGCCGGCGCCAGCTGAGACTTCTCCAGTCAGGCCCGCTAGGCGCAGGAGACAGAGAGTTAGGGACAGAGCAGCACACCGACGGATCGACGACCTGACGGATCAGGTTATCGACACTTATGCTGCACTTTCATTGGATATCCGGGAGATGCAGGAGCGGCAGCATCATCAGCACATGATGGCTCAGCTACAGTTCCAGCATGTCATGGGCTATCCCTATGATCCTACTCAGTTCCCCTACATTCCACCACCACCACCGGATCGAGACTACTGAGGAGCTGCAGGGTTTTATTTATTATATTTTTATGCAGTTCGGCTCTTTATCCGGTGAGTCCTCTTTCATTTAGACTTTTATTATACCCACTGGGACAGTGTGTCTCAAGTATGGGGTATTTGATGTACTTATTTGACTACGTGACTATTCGATGTATTATTTGACTTTTGATGTATTATATCGGATATTTTCATATTTATGCTTCATTCTGCATTTATATGTTTATCTGAGATTGCATGCATACTTACAGGTTATTTGATTGAGAAAAACGTCGAAACCGAAAAAAAAAAATGGTTTTAAAAAAATTTTTCGACCTCGACCGGGACAGTTCTGGCAAAACGAGGTGTTTCACCTCGGTTGAACCAAGAACATCTCGACCGAGGTGGGTTAACTGAGAGTTTTCGAAAACGATTTTGTGTTACTTATCTGGACATGATCTCAGTGAAGATCTTGTTTACCTACTGTTTTTAAATTCTTTGTGTGTTTGAAAGGTTTTATAATATGTTTAAGTTGCTAAATGCTTTGTTTGAAATTATTGGCATGTTTAATACTTTATTTTTATCCAAATTATGTTGAATTTGAAGGTTGACACCGCAGGTTAAGTTCTCTCACATTCTTCTTGGAAAGACCAAGGCAATTCATTCTCTTCTTCTTCTTCTTCTTGATCATGCTTAGCCCCTCATATACATTTTGCCTCCCTTTACCTATCCGGGAATTTGGAAGCAAGCGAAGTGGTGAAAGCAAGTTAAAGTTGAAGGGGCTGGAAGTGAAGTGTTAGAAAGTAATTTTAGGTTTGGGGAAGTCAATCATGAAGATGAGTAACTCGGCACCATTCACATAGCCGGGTGTTTGTGTCTTGCCAAAGTCGGATTGAGCGATATTCCTATCGGGTCATGGTATGTGCATCAAGGGTTTGATGCATCTCGAGAAATTGATGATTGCAGATTTCCTAGGCTTCGGTTATTGTGCACCTCTGTCCATGCATCCCAAAAAGTAAAGTAAAAAAGTAAAAGAAAAAGAAAAAGTGTGAAATAAGCAAAGCTTATTGGTGGAAGGTGTTGTAAGTCGAAGTTGAAGTGAAGTTCATCCTTTTCCCGGATTCTAGCACCACATTACCTTACATACATCCCTACCCTACACGTTTCTTGACCTTTTCTTTTGAGAAGCCCTTGAGACCTTGAGCTTGATGATTGACTTAGCGGTTTAAACTGGATTATACATGATTAATTTTGATAATTATGATTTATTATGCATTCTATGACTTTATGCAAAGATGAACAACTTTCTTATATTTATAAAATGTTTTGAGCATATTGAGTTTTTAATTCCAGGAAGTACTCTCTTAGAGTGATCTATGATAGTTGCACACCATAAAATAATTTTTGAAAGACTTTTTCATTGATTTTATTGACTTATAATCCATTCTATCTTGTCTTCTATGTGAGGAACTTGCTTGGGGACAAGCAAGGGCTAAGTATGGGGTATTTTGATAGCATGAATTATAGTCTATATTTTAGGGTTTGTTTGGACGTTTTATCTTTCATAATCTGCATGTTTGTATGTATATTATGTGATTTTACTACCATTTCATCTACCTTTGCGAGAATCGAGGTCTACACCTAGTTTCGTTGTAATTGCAGGTAATATGGTACGTTTTGCATCAAAAAGGAGCAAAAGGAGTCAAGAGTCATTTGGAGCTACATCCAGGAAGCACATCCATGGATTAAAGATTTACTTTGGACCAGTTTTGAGAGATTCTACATTCAGTTATGATCACCTCGGTTGACCAGAGATTCATCTCGACCGAGGCGATCCAGAGACGCCGACTCGACCGAGGCGAATACCTAGGACGCGGCGAGAATATTTTATTCTTGGAAGAGATCTTTTAATTTTGGAAAGTGATCTTATATTTTTGGGCTGAGCTTCTGGAAGGAAGGAGATATGCAGAATCATATATTTTACCTAATTTTATGGGAATATATCTTCTTAAGATTTATTATCTTTGGAGGTTTATTTTTCCTATAAAAAGGGTTGGATTTCCACAATTCGATAACCCCGCCTACACCGAAATAGAGGCTGCATACATCGATACAATCTCGCACATACGACGCAGCCGCAGTATACTCCAAGTTGGGAGAGTTGTTGAAGAACCTTTTTGAAGGTTGAAGGAAGTTGAAGATCATAGCTTTTTATAGCTTTTTGAAGGGTTTTGTAAGATTGTCTTCAATTCCTTCCTTGATTGTCTTGTCTTGTTGGATTGCTATCCAAGGAACGCTTTTGTGTGATATTTGATTCAGTTATTGAAGTCTTTTCATTAAATTCTTCTTTGTTCAAATATTCACCTTCTTCCCATATATTTTAATACTTTCATAATGATGATGAGTGGCTAATTTCCTTGTGTGATTCTAGGGTGATTGGCTGAAGGTTGTGGGAAAAACAATGATAGAATAATCTTAGATTCCAGTAGGATCCTGAAAGTTCGAGTCTTTAACCTTAACCCTAAGCATCTCGTTCGGTTGATGAACATCTCGGCCGGGGTGGAATTCTTCTGACCGAGGTGACTTATCCGACCTAAAACAGAAAGTTAAGTGTTAGAGTTTGCCAAAACCTATTCTTATTACACCTTTCTCGTTCAAAGCAAGCTTAGGATGAGACTTACCCGGTAATTCCTTAGTTTGTGTACCAACGATCATAAGTGTAGGTAATAAAGGTTTGTCCTTTATTGGGGTTTGAGTGTGCTTCCATCCCATCTTTGTGAGTTAGCCTGAGACTTACCCGGTAAAGGTTGATTCTATTCCCCTAGATGGTGTGTTAGTTTGAGGTTATAGTTCTTTATCTTAATTCCTTGAGACTTACCCGGTAATAGGAGTTATGGTTTAGGATTAGTGTGTAGTGAGACTTACCCGGTGATCTACTCCACTTTAGAAACACCTTCCCCACGCAAAAATCTCAGCTTTGTCCGCTTATCTATAGATCTTGAGTTGGAACCACAACTAGATGCTTTAATCCCTAGAATTGCATGTTTGCTTTATTTGACATCTTATTCATCTTTGATTGTATTGATTGCTCTTGTGGTTAGCATTGACATTAGCACACCGTATTGGACTTTGTTTCACCAAGTCCCTGTGATCGACCCCTGGAATTTTCTTGCTTTTACTACGATTGACCCGTACACTGCGGGTTCGCATCCTTGTTTTAAGCTTAAGTCTAGGGTTATAAATTTAAAGCTTGCACACACCGTTTGGAGCGAACAAGTTTTTGGCGCCGTTGCCGGGGACTTGGTCTAGACCGAGCCGGTACGGTTTGCTCTTGGGGCATTTGCCCCGTTTCATCTTACCACTCTACTTGAGTGACTTTTGCAGGTTCTTTCTTAGGTATATGCGAAGAACCCGCGCTGGGAAGGAAATCGTTCCTTACGATCCCGAACCGGAAAAGACATACAAGCGACGCTTAAGAGAAGCGAAAATGGCCCAACAAGACGATCACGATCTTGCGGCCCAATTGAGAGAGACGCAGGAGCTGCTACGTCTCAGTAAAGAAGAGCTAAGGCAAGAGAAAGAAGAGAATCAAGCCAGGACTGCAGCAATCGAAGCTGAGATTGCAGCCATTCGGAACCAGATTCTACTTCGACCGATGCAGGATCCAGTAGTTGATCCTCGACCGATGCAGGATCCAGTAGTCGATCCTCGACCGAGGCAGATTCCAGTACCTGACGCCCCGGTCGATGTACATCAACCTCGGATACCAGTCCGAGGTGTTCTTCTTGCAGGAATCCCGCAAACCCTAGGTCAAAGGATGGACCCTAATCAGCAGCTGAGGCGTCCAGGGGTGAACCTAGGAGATCCAGCGGATCATGACTACGAACTTCGACCGCAAGTTCTAGCCATGATTCGCCAATGTCAATTCGGAGGGCTAGAGAAGGAGTCACCGCATCAACATCTTCAAAACTACGAGATCTTGATGGAGACCTTGCGGCCTTCTAGAATTGAAAATAACAACTACAAGCTAAGACCTTTTTACTTTTCTTTAAAAGATAGAGCTCTTACTTGGTATCAATCTCTTCCTCCAGGAAAAATTAGCACATGGGAGGAGATGACTACGGAATTCTTAACCAAATTCTTTCCCCCCTCAAAGACCGCTGAAATGAGAGGGAAGATCAATGCTTTCATCATGAAGGACAAGGAGAGCTTGTCCAAATCTTGGGAGAGGTTCAAGGATATCCTTTTGGATTGCCCACATCATGGGATTCCAAAGATCGAGTTGTTGGAGATCTACTTCAAAGGGCTGGACGGAAACACCCAGTTCAATCTCCAACTACTCTCCGCCGGTACATTCATGGATATGGCGGTTGACGAGGCTTGGGACTTCATTGAGAAGCAAGCCTTGCACATGGAGAAGTACACCCACCAAGGAGCTGAAGGTGGAGTTAAAAGAGTCAACTTTCAAGAGACTCAACCCAACAACAACCAACTCACGTCCTTGAAGAACGACGTGAAGCAATTGAAGGAGCTATTGATGGCTCAAACTAAGAAGGAAGAGCAAGGGCAAAGGAACAACAACAACAACAATAACGGGTACCGTAACAACAACAACGGACCCCGAAACAACAACTACAACAACAATAGAGGATCCAATAGCAACAATTGGAGGGCGAATAACCAAAACAACGGTATGCCCGCCTATGGGAAGTTCTTAAAGGAGATCCTATCAAGGAAGAGGAAGCTGGAGGATGTTGGTGAAGTTAGGATGACATCTAAGTCTTCGGAGCTTATAAAGATCATGAAGGAGAAGATGCCACCTAAGTTGAGAGATCCCGGCTCATTTTGCATTCCCATTCAAGTTGGGGATGTCACTTGTGAAGCCCTTTGCGATCTAGGAGCCAGCGTGAGCATCATCCCGCTGGAGCTATGCACTAAGATCGGTCTTGGAGAGCCCAAACCGGTCAAGTTTCGACTCTACATGGCGGATCGCTCCATCACCCATCCCGTGGGCATTTTGGAGGACGTTCCGGTCAAGTTAGGTAACTTCTATCTACCTATAGATTTTGTCGTACTTGACATTCCCGCAGATTATCCTGTTCCTATCATTCTCGGGAGGCCATTTCTAGCAACTTCGGGTTGCAATGTGGATTGCAAGAACGCCAAGTTGAAATTCAACGTTGGCGGCGATGAGGTGGAGTTCGCGCTACTTGCAGCCATGAAAGGGGAGCAACTAACTGATGATATCTTCAACATCTACGATGAAGAAGAATCAAGAGAATTGGTGAGCTCTATCCTTATTAATGATCCACTCGAAAGAGTTATTAGCTTCAGTTTAATGGAGGAAGGTATAGATGCTTCTTGTGATGCAGATATACGGAGCTTGAAGGCACTGGAAGAGGATCCAGGAGCCAAAACTGAGAAGCTAATCCAGGAAACGAAGATTTCCAGCCTCGGATCCAGTAGCAGTACCTCGACCGAGGCACTTTCTGGACAGAGCGAGGCGTCTGAAGAACACCTCGGTCAACGCCTTTGCGCCTCGACCGAGGTCGACAGCGAGACGATTCAAACTGAGACTGCATCTAGTCCAGTTTCTGACACCACTCCACTGGAAAGAGGAAGCACAGATCCCACTCAGAAAGCACCCCCAGTTGTGGAGCTTAAACAACTCCCTAGTCACTTGAGGTATATCTTTCTTGGGCCGGATTCTACTTATCCCGTTATTGTTAGTGCTTCCCTTTCCGATTCTGAATTAACTAAGCTAATGCATGTCCTGAGAAAGCATCGAAAAGCCATAGGTTACACCACGGATGATCTTATTGGCATTAAACCTTCTTTCTGCATGCATAGAATTCTAATGGAGGATAATCATAAGACTTCACGAGAACCTCAAAGACGGTTAAATCCGATCATGAAAGAGGTTGTGAAGAAGGAAGTTCTTAAGTTGTTGGATGCAGGTATTATTTATCCTATCTCGGACAGCAAGTGGGTTAGCCCGGTGCATGTCGTTCCGAAGAAAGGAGGGATGACCGTTGTGACGAATAAGAACAACGAGTTGATCCCAACAAGGACCGTTACGGGCTGGAGAGTTTGCATCGACTATAGGAAGCTGAACACGGCTACTCGGAAGGATCATTTTCCGCTTCCCTTCATTGATCAAATGCTCGAACGGTTGGCCCAGCATTCACACTTTTGCTACTTGGACGGCTATAGTGGATTCTTCCACATTCCTATCCATCCGGATGATCAGGAGAAGACCACTTTCACTTGTCCATGGGGGACGTTTGCCTATCGGAGGATGCCATTTGGATTGTGCAATGCACCAGCTACCTTCCAACGATGCATGATGGCTATCTTTTCCGAGTACATAGAGGAGATCATGGAGGTATTTATGGATGATTTTTCTGTATATGGTTCCTCTTTTGATGATTGCCTATCTAACCTTTCTCTAGTGCTTAAAAGATGTGAAGACACTAACCTTGTTTTGAATTGGGAGAAGTGTCATTTTATGGTTAACGAAGGCATTGTGCTAGGACACCTCGTTTCTAATCGAGGTATTGAGGTCGATCGAGCTAAGATCGAGACTATTGAGAAACTCCCTCCTCCTTGTTCTGTTAAAGGTGTGAGGAGTTTTCTCGGGCATGCAGGTTTCTACAGGAGATTCATCAAGGACTTCTCCAAGATTTCTAAACCTCTAACTAACCTCTTGAATAAAGATGTTGTTTTTGAGTTTTCGCAGGAGTGTCTTGATGCTTTTTACAGGATTAAGGAAGCGTTGATCTCCGCTCCCATTATCCAACCTCCTGATTGGACCTTGCCCTTTGAGGTCATGTGTGACGCTAGCGATGTAGCCGTAGGAGCGGTGCTCGGACAGAAGAAAGATGGACGGACCACCGCCATTTATTATGCTAGCAAGACACTAGATGAAGCACAACGCAACTACGCTACCACCGAGAAAGAATTATTGGCGGTTGTATATGCCTTCGAGAAGTTTCGTTCCTATCTAGTAGGGGCGAAAGTCATTGTCTACACCGACCATGCAGCCATTCGTTACTTGTTGGCTAAGAAAGATGCAAAGCCGCGCCTTATTCGATGGATTCTCTTGCTTCAAGAGTTTGACCTAGAGATCCGCGATAAGAAGGGATCCGAGAATTCAGTTGCGGATCACCTCAGCCGGCTACCGGAATCTTCCCGCGAGACGGATAGCCCACCCATAGACGATTCATTCCCCGATGAGCACTTGCACATCTTGGAGCATTTGATGGATCTACTTACTTCACCCCACGATGGAGGTGAAGTATGGGGTGAGGGAACCTCCTACCTCGTTTGAGACGCATTATGGTCCAGCTAGCGACCTTAAATCAAGCGCTTCTTGGGAGGCAACCCAAGGTATTGCTTTCTTTCCCGTTTTCTAGTCTAGTTTAGATAGTTTTTGTTTTTGCTTTGCTTTGCTTTGTTTTTGGCGTTCTGGACAGACAACAGGAAGGAGCACATCTGGATGGACAGAAGTTCGAGATTCTGAGAAGAAAGAGGCACCTCGGTCACTGTCAGAACACCTCGACCGAGTTGATTCTTGAAGCAACCGAGGCGACTAGGGTTTCTGCAGAACCGCCTCGGTCCGTACCACCTCGGTCCAGTCGAGACCATCTCGACCGAGGTGACAGCAGACCTCGTGACAGTATAAAAAGAAAAAAAATTACAGTTTTCACTTTTTACCCCATTTCGACCGCGGCGACAGCATACCTCGTTCTCCTCCGTTTCTCGCTCGTTTTCGAAGATTTCTGCTTCCAAAACACGATTAAAGGGTAGAAGAGTCGATTGCAACTGCAGATCTGCAAGAAGATTGAGTGTTTTCGACCGAAACGAAGCGCAAAAGGTTCGAAAACCCTAACTCCTCGTTTACTGCGTATTGGGCTTTGGTTGCCCTTGTTTTTGCTGAGGAAATCTATAAGTACCCCTTAGGAAGCATTTGTAGTGATTTTTGGGGGAAAAGAACTGAAATTCTGAGAATTGAAATCGCAACTGCTACGCCTCGGTCCGGTCGAACTGCATCTCGACCGAGGTGATTTCTGAGGCTTGTCAGTCAACCGAGGTGGCCTGACAGTGTGTTTGTGAAGATGAGTTCCGATCGCCGTTTAGCTGTAAGAGATAGAGCTTCCCCTTCCCCTTCTCCTTCCTCATCCCGTCCCTACCGCCCGGTTATCCACGAAAGATGCCGGGTAGATTATGAGAGGATAGTTGGACGTCCAGTCATCGCACCGCGATTTCTGGATGTGTCAGCTTTTGACTGCCTAGGGTTAGATGCTGACCTTAGGAGGATGATAGCTACCGTTGGGCTAGACCAGTTCACTGAGGTCCGAGCCCCAGCCTACATAGAGCCGACACTAGAGTTTGTTAGCTCCTTCTCCTACCTTCCCACAGACGGATCTGTGAAGTACCGGCTGATGAGCCGGAACTTCATAGTTCCATTAGAGATTTGGAGAGAGATCTTTGGCTTTCCTACCCCTACCGATGTAGACTTCCCCTCCCGATCAGTAGCTAGGGAGTTCTGGGGACAGATAGCCCACATTACCACACATGCAGACAGATGGCGCCCTGGAGATTCCAGGGAGAAGGTCATCTTTCACCCGGCCTTCAGACTTGCCCACCGGATTTTTAGTGAGATGCTTCTGGCGCGTACTGAGACGCCCCAGAAGATCAGACAGGGGGAGCTCTTTTCGCTTTACTGCATGGTCACGGGCGGCTTCCCGGACTTTGGCTTGCTCTTGGCAGAGGATCTGCACAAGATCAAGGCCAAAGGGAAGGGAGATATTTGCTGTGGAGGTCTAGTCACCCACATCGCCACTTACCATGGGATGGACCTCAGCGTGTGCACATTAGCGGCGGCTCCGAAGCCGCTGGGTCTGCAGGAGATGATCACGCGGAGGATTCTAGTTCCCCGTGGGTTGACCACTCCATACGTCGCCATGCCATGGGAGCGGACTGCACCTCAGGGCATCAGATGGTCTGCACAGTTCTCTGTCTACGACCCACATTTCTGGCAGACAGCATGGGCTCCGCTTATGGAGGATCACAGAGAGGGAGCAGCTGCCGCTGCTGAGGCTGCTGAGGCTGAGGAGGCTGTTGATGAGGATGATGACGACGACGAGACTGTTGATGAGAGAGGAGGCGGCGTCCCGATGGACACAGGGACAGATACTGCTGGGACGAGCGCGCCTCCCATTATTGATCTAGATGAGGATGAGGAGGACACTGAGCCGGCGCCAGCTGAGACTTCTTCAGTCAGGCCCGCTAGGCGCAGGAGACAGAGAGTTAGGGACAGAGCAGCACACCGACGGATCGATGACCTGACGGATCAGGTTATTGACACTTATGCTGCACTTTCATTGGATATCCGGGAGATGCAGGAGCGGCAGCATCATCAGCACATGATGGCTCAGCTACAGTTCCAGCATGTCATGGGCTATCCCTATGATCCTGCTCAGTTCCCCTACATTCCACCACCACCACCGGATCGAGACTACTGAGGAGCTGCAGGGTTTTATTTATTATATTTTTATGCAGTTCGGCTCTTTATCCGGTGAGTCCTCTTTCATTTAGACTTTTATTATACCCACTGGGACAGTGTGTCTCAAGTATGGGGTATTTGATGTACTTATTTGACTACGTGACTATTCGATGTATTATTTGACTTTTGATGTATTATATCGGATATTTTCATATTTATGCTTCATTCTGCATTTATATGTTTATCTGAGATTGCATGCATACTTACAGGTTATTTGATTGAGAAAAACGTCGAAACCGAAAAAAAAAATGGTTTTAAAAAAAAATTTTCGACCTCGACCGGGACAGTTCTGGCAAAACGAGGTGTTTCACCTCGGTTGAACCAAGAACATCTCGACCGAGGTGGGTTAACTGAGAGTTTTCGAAAACGATTTTGTGTTACTTATCTGGACATGATCTCAGTGAAGATCTTGTTTACCTACTGTTTTTAAATTCTTTGTGTGTTTGAAAGGTTTTATAATATGTTTAAGTTGCTAAATGCTTTGTTTGAAATTATTGGCATGTTTAATACTTTATTTTTATCCAAATTATGTTGAATTTGAAGGTTGACACCGCAGGTTAAGTTCTCTCACATTCTTCTTGGAAAGACCAAGGCAATTCATTCTCTTCTTCTTCTTCTTCTTGATCATGCTTAGCCCCTCATATACATTTTGCCTCCCTTTACCTATCCGGGAATTTGGAAGCAAGCGAAGTGGTGAAAGCAAGTTAAAGTTGAAGGGGCTGGAAGTGAAGTGTTAGAAAGTAATTTTAGGTTTGGGGAAGTCAATCATGAAGATGAGTAACTCGGCACCATTCACATAGCCGGGTGTTTGTGTCTTGCCAAAGTCGGATTGAGCGATATTCCTATCGGGTCATGGTATGTGCATCAAGGGTTTGATGCATCTCGAGAAATTGATGATTGCAGATTTCCTAGGCTTCGGTTATTGTGCACCTCTGTCCATGCATCCCAAAAAGTAAAGTAAAAAAGTAAAAGAAAAAGAAAAAGTGTGAAATAAGCAAAGCTTATTGGTGGAAGGTGTTGTAAGTCGAAGTTGAAGTGAAGTTCATCCTTTTCCCGGATTCTAGCACCACATTACCTTACATACATCCCTACCCTACACGTTTCTTGACCTTTTCTTTTGAGAAGCCCTTGAGACCTTGAGCTTGATGATTGACTTAGCGGTTTAAACTGGATTATACATGATTAATTTTGATAATTATGATTTATTATGCATTCTATGACTTTATGCAAAGATGAACAGCTTTCTTATATTTATAAAATGTTTTGAGCATATTGAGTTTTTAATTCCAGGAAGTATCCTCTTAGAGTGATCTATGATGGTTGCACACCATAAAATGTTTTTGAAGGACTTTTCATTGATTTTCTTGACTTATAATCCATTCTATCTTGATTTCTATATGAGGAACTTGCTTAGGGACAAGCAAGGGCTAAGTATGGGGTATTTTGATAGCATGAATTATAGTCCATATTTTGGGGTTTGTTTGGACGTTTTATCTTTCATAATCTGCATGTTTGTATGTACATTATGTGATTTTACTACCATTTCATCTACCTTTGCGAGAATCGAGGTCTACACCTAGTTTCGTTGTAATTGCAGGTAATATGGTACGTTTTGCATCAAAAAGGAGCAAAAGGAGTCAAGAGCCATTTGGAGCTACATTCAGGAAGCATAGCCATGGATTAAAGATTTACTTTGGACCAGTTTTGAGAGATTCTACATTCAGTTATGATCACCTCGGTTGACCAGAGATTCATCTCGACCGAGGCGATCCAGAGACGCCGACTCGACCGAGGCGAATACCTAGGACGCGGCGAGAATATTTTATTCTTGGAAGAGATCTTTTAATTTTGGAAAGTGATCTTATATTTTTGGGCTGAGCTTCTGGAAGGAAGGAAATATGCAGAATCATATATTTTACCTATTTTTATGGGAATATATCTTTCTAAGATTTATTATCTTTGGAGATTTATTTTCCTATAAAAAGGGTTGGATTTTCACAAATCGAGGAGGCCGCATACAATCCGCTTACAGCTGGAAATACCCCTCACACGCAGCAGCCGCATTACACTCCAAGTTGGGAGTTGTTGAAGAACCTTCTTGAAGGTTGAAGGAAGATTGAAGATCATAGCCTTATAGCTTTTTGAAGGGTTTTGTAAGATTGTCTTCAATTCCTTCCTTGATTGTCTTGTCTTGTTGGATTGCTATCCAAGGAACGT
Source organism: Fagopyrum esculentum (assembly GCA_033239045.1). Taxonomy (NCBI): domain Eukaryota; kingdom Viridiplantae; phylum Streptophyta; class Magnoliopsida; order Caryophyllales; family Polygonaceae; genus Fagopyrum; species Fagopyrum esculentum. The sequence continues at coordinate 141,528,853 of BSUD01000002.1, read as the reverse complement.
TTTTGTGTGATATTTGATTCAGTTATTGAAGTCTTTTCATTAAATTCTTCTTTGTTCAAATATTCACCTTCTTCCCATATATTTTAATACTTTCATAATGATGATGAGTGGCTAATTTCCTTGTGTGATTCTAGGGTGATTGGCTGAAGGTTGTGGGAAAAACAATGATAGAATAATCTTAGATTCCAGTAGGATCCTGAAAGTTCGAGTCTTTAACCTTAACCCTAAGCACCTCGTTCGGTTGATGAACATCTCGGCCGGGGTGGAATTCTTCTGACCGAGGTGACTTATCCTATCCTAAAACAGAAAGTTAAGTGTTAGAGTTTGCCAAAACCTATTCTTATTACACATTTCTGGTTCAAAGCAAGCTTAGGATGAGACTTACCCGGTAATTCCTTAGTTTGTGTACCAACGATCATAAGTGTAGGTAATAAAGGTTTGTCCTTTATTGGGGTTTGAGTGTGCTTCCATCCCATCTTTGTGAGTTAGCCTGAGACTTACCCGGTAAAGGTTGATTCTATTCCCTTAGATGGTGTGTTAGTTTGAGGTTATAATTCTTTATCTTGATTCCTTGAGACTTACCCGGTAATAGGAGTTACGGTTTAGGATTAGTGTGTAGTGAGACTTACCCGGTGATCTACTCCACTTTAGAAACACCTTCCCCACGCAAAAATCTCAGCTTTGTCCGCTTATCTATAGATCTTGAGTTGGAACCACAACTAGATGCTTTAATCCCTAGAATTGCATGTTTGCTTTATTTGACATCTTATTCATCTTTGATTGTATTGATTGCTCTTGTGGTTGGCATTGACATTAGCACACCGTATTGGACTTTGTTTCACCAAGTCCCTGTGATCGACCCCTGGAATTTTCTTGCTTTTACTACGATTGACCCGTACACTGCGGGTTCGCATCCTTGTTTTAAGCTTAAGTCTAGGGTTATAAATTTAAAGCTTGCACACACCGTTTGGAGCGAACAAGTTTTTTAGTTCCCCGTGGGTTCGACTTTGGCTTGCTCTTGGCAGAGGATCTGCACAAGATCAAGGCCAAAGGGAAGGGAGATATTTGCTGTGGAGGTCTAGTCACCCACATCGCCACTTACCATGGGATGGACCTCAGCGTGTGCACATTAGCGGCGGCTCCGAAGCCGCTGGGTCTGCAGGAGATGATCACGCGGAGGATTCTAGTTCCCCGTGGGTTGACCACTCCATACGTCGCCATGCCATGGGAGCGGACTGCACCTCAGGGCATCAGATGGTCTGCACAGTTCTCTGTCTACGACCCACATTTCTGGCAGACAGCATGGGCTCCGCTTATGGAGGATCACAGAGAGGGAGCAGCTGCCGCTGCTGAGGCTGCTGAGGCTGAGGAGGCTGTTGATGAGGATGATGACGACGACGAGACTGTTGATGAGAGAGGAGGCGGCGTCCCGATGGACACAGGGACAGATACTGCTGGGACGAGCGCGCCTCCCATTATTGATCTAGATGAGGATGAGGAGGACACTGAGCCGGCGCCAGCTGAGACTTCTTCAGTCAGGCCCGCTAGGCGCAGGAGACAGAGAGTTAGGGACAGAGCAGCACACCGACGGATCGATGACCTGACGGATCAGGTTATTGACACTTATGCTGCACTTTCATTGGATATCCGGGAGATGCAGGAGCGGCAGCATCATCAGCACATGATGGCTCAGCTACAGTTCCAGCATGTCATGGGCTATCCCTATGATCCTGCTCAGTTCCCCTACATTCCACCACCACCACCGGATCGAGACTACTGAGGAGCTGCAGGGTTTTATTTATTATATTTTTATGCAGTTCGGCTCTTTATCCGGTGAGTCCTCTTTCATTTAGACTTTTATTATACCCACTGGGACAGTGTGTCTCAAGTATGGGGTATTTGATGTACTTATTTGACTACGTGACTATTCGATGTATTATTTGACTTTTGATGTATTATATCGGATATTTTCATATTTATGCTTCATTCTGCATTTATATGTTTATCTGAGATTGCATGCATACTTACAGGTTATTTGATTGAGAAAAACGTCGAAACCGAAAAAAAAAATGGTTTTAAAAAAAAAAATTTTTCGACCTCGACCGGGACAGTTCTGGCAAAACGAGGTGTTTCACCTCGGTTGAACCAAGAACATCTCGACCGAGGTGGGTTAACTGAGAGTTTTCGAAAACGATTTTGTGTTACTTATCTGGACATGATCTCAGTGAAGATCTTGTTTACCTACTGTTTTTAAATTCTTTGTGTGTTTGAAAGGTTTTATAATATGTTTAAGTTGCTAAATGCTTTGTTTGAAATTATTGGCATGTTTAATACTTTATTTTTATCCAAATTATGTTGAATTTGAAGGTTGACACCGCAGGTTAAGTTCTCTCACATTCTTCTTGGAAAGACCAAGGCAATTCATTCTTCTTCTTCTTCTTCTTCTTGATCATGCTTAACCCCTCGTATACATTTTGCCTCCCTTTACCTATCCGGGAATTTGGAAGCAAGCAAAGTGGTGAAAGCAAGTTAAAGTTGAAGGTGGCTGGAAGTGAAAGTGCTAGAAAGTAATTTTAGGTTTGGGGAAGTCAATCATGAAGATGAGTAACTCGGCACCATTCACATAGCCGGGTGTTTGTGTCTTGCCAAAGTCGGATTGAGCGATATTCCTATCGGGTCATGGTATGTGCATCAAGGGTTTGATGCATCTCGAGAAATTGATGATTGCAGATTTCCTAGGCTTCGGTTATTGTGCACCTCTGTCCATGCATCCCAAAAAGTAAAGTAAAAAAGTAAAAGAAAAGGAAAAAGTGTGAAATAAGCAAAGCTTATTGGTGGAAGGTGTTGCAAGTCAAAGTGAAAGTGAAGTACATCCTTTTCCCGGATTCTAGCACCACATTACCTTACATACATCCCTACCCTACACGTTTCTTGACCTTTTCTTTTGAGAAGCCCTTGAGACCTTGAGCTTGATGATTGACTTAGCGGTTTAAACTGGATTATACATGATTAATTTTGATAATTATGATTTATTATGCATTCTATGATTTTATGCAAAGATGAACAACTTTCTTATATTTATAAAATGTTTTGAGCATATTGAGTTTTTAATTCCAGGAAGTACTCTCTTAGAGTGATCTATGATGGTTGCACACCATAAAATGTTTTTGAAGGACTTTTCATTGATTTTCTTGACTTATAATCCATTCTATCTTGTCTTCTATGTGAGGAACTTGCTTGGGGACAAGCAAGGGCTAAGTATGGGGTATTTTGATAGCATGAATTATAGTCTATATTTTAGGGTTTGTTTGGACGTTTTATCTTTCATAATCTGCATGTTTGTATGTACATTATGTGATTTTACTACCATTTCATCTACCTTTGCAAGAATCGAGGTCTACACCTAGTTTCGTTGTAATTGCAGGTAATATGATACGTTTTGCATCAAAAAGGAGCAAAAGGAGTCAAGAGCCATTTGGAGCTACATTCAGGAAGCATAGCCATGGATTAAAGATTTACTTTGGACCAGTTTTGAGAGATTCTACATTCAGTTATGATCACCTCGGTTGACCAGAGATTCATCTCGACCGAGGCGATCCAGAGACGCCGACTCGACCGAGGCGAATACCTAGGACGCGGCGAGAATATTTTATTCTTGGAAGAGATCTTTTAATTTTGGAAAGTGATCTTATATTTTTGGGCTGAGCTTCTGGAAGGAAGGAGATATGCAGAATCATATATTTTACCTAATTTTATGGGAATATATCTTCTTAAGATTTATTATCTTTGGAGGTTTATTTTTCCTATAAAAAGGGTTGGATTTCCACAATTCGATAACCCCGCCTACACCGAAATAGAGGCTGCATACATCGATACAATCTCGCACATACGACGCAGCCGCAGTATACTCCAAGTTGGGAGAGTTGTTGAAGAACCTTTTTGAAGGTTGAAGGAAGTTGAAGATCATAGCTTTTTATAGCTTTTTGAAGGGTTTTGTAAGATTGTCTTCAATTCCTTCCTTGATTGTCTTGTCTTGTTGGATTGCTATCCAAGGAACGCTTTTGTGTGATATTTGATTCAGTTATTGAAGTCTTTTCATTAAATTCTTCTTTGTTCAAATATTCACCTTCTTCCCATATATTTTAATACTTTCATAATGATGATGAGTGGCTAATTTCCTTGTGTGATTCTAGGGTGATTGGCTGAAGGTTGTGGGAAAAACAATGATAGAATAATCTTAGATTCCAGTAGGATCCTGAAAGTTCGAGTCTTTAACCTTAACCCTAAGCATCTCGTTCGGTTGATGAACATCTCGGCCGGGGTGGAATTCTTCTGACCGAGGTGACTTATCCGACCTAAAACAGAAAGTTAAGTGTTAGAGTTTGCCAAAACCTATTCTTATTACACCTTTCTGGTTCAAAGCAAGCTTAGGATGAGACTTACCCGGTAATTCCTTAGTTTGTGTACCAACGATCATAAGTGTAGGTAATAAAGGTTTGTCCTTTATTGGGGTTTGAGTGTGCTTCCATCCCATCTTTGTGAGTTAGCCTGAGACTTACCCGGTAAAGGTTGATTCTATTCTCTTAGATGGTGTGTTAGTTTGAGGTTATAGTTCTTTATCTTAATTCCTTGAGACTTACCCGGTAATAGGAGTTACGGTTTAGGATTAGTGTGTAGTGAGACTTACCCGGTGATCTACTCCACTTTAGAAACACCTTCCCCACGCAAAAATCTCAGCTTTGTTCGCTTATCTATTTGATCTTGAGTTGGAACCACAACTAGATGCTTTAATCCCTAGAATTGCATGTTTGCTTTATTTGACATCTTATTCATCTTTGATTGTGTTAATTGCTCTTGTGGTTAGAATTAACGTAGCAAACCGTGTTGACTTTGTTTCACTAAGTCCCTGTGATCGACCCCTGGAATTTTCTTGCTTTTACTACGATTGACCCGTACACTGCGGGTTCGCATCCTTGTTTTAAGCTTAAGTCTAGGGTTATAAATTTAAAGCTTGCACACACCGTTTGGAGCGAACAGGAGGTAAGTGCGATTCTCTTTAAAGATCCTTTACAAAAAGTTATTACCATGAGTCTAACAAATGTAGGGGAAGAAGAAGAGTGCAAAGAGGAAATTGAAGCCTTAGAAGCACAAGAAGAGATCCATGAAGAGGAGTTTGAGAAACTACACGATGAGGCTGAGAATATAAGAATCCACGGTCATACCCTGTATTCCACGGCCGTGGATTTCACAACCAAAATCGACCTCCATTCCAGGGGATTACACGGCCGTGGAACACATGAGGAGGCCGTAATCCTGACCGTGGAAGAGGGTGACCGGCATACTTCTTGAACTTCTTCTAATTCTTCTCCAAGCCACTCAACACCCTTAGAAACTTCTAAGGAAACGTCGGATGCTCCTCAAGGATCATTGGAAACTCCGAAAGTGATGGAACTCAAACCACTTCCTACTCATCTAAGGTACGCTTTTCTTGGATCTAATTCTACCTTTCCGGTTATCGTTAGCTCCGAATTGAGCATAGATGAACATGAACAGCTCATGATTGTCCTTAGGAAACATAGAAAAGCCATAGGCTACACTATTGAGGACTTAGTAGGAATTAAACCCTCCCTATGTATGCATAAGATACTAATGGAGGAGGATTTTAGAACTTCAAGACAACCTCAAAGGCGGTTGAATCCGACCATGAAGGAGGTTGTCAAGAAGGAAATCCTTAAACTTCTTGATGCAGGTATCATCTACCCTATCTCCGATAGCAAGTGGGTGAGTCCGGTTCAAGTAGTTCCGAAGAAGGGAGAAATGACGGTCATCACCAACAAGAACAACGAACTCATTCCTACCCGAACCGTGACTGGATGGCGGATGTGCATAGACTACCGCAAGCTCAATAACGCAACGCGGAAGGATCACTTTCCATTGCCATTCATCGATCAAATGCTTGAAAGGTTAGCACAACATTCACTTTTTTGCTACCTTGATGGTTATAGTGGCTTCTTTCAGATCCCAATACATCCGGATGATCAAGAGAAGACCACATTCACGTGCCCTTGGGGTACGTTCGCCTATAGGAGAATGCCGTTCGGGCTTTGCAACGCCCCAGCCACCTTTCAACGGTGCATGATGGCCATCTTCTCCGAATATGTAGAGGAAATCATGGAAGTCTTCATGGACGACTTCTCCGTTTACGGTTCCTCTTTTAACGATTGTCTTTCTAACCTTTCTCTTGTTTTGCAAAGATGTGAAGACACTAACCTAGTTCTTAATTGGGAGAAGTGTCAATTCATGGTTAAGGAAGGAATCGTATTAGGTCACTTAGTCTCTAGTAGAGGGATAGAGGTAGACAAGGCTAAGATAGAGACCATAGAGAAACTTCCTCCCCCAATCTCAGTGAAAGGGATAAGAAGTTTCCTAGGACATGCTGGATTTTATAGACGTTTCATTAAGGACTTTTCTAAGATATCAAAACCTCTCACTAATCTATTGATGAAGGATGCGGTTTTTGAATTTTCACAGGAATGTTTGGATGCGTTTAACACCATCCGGCAAGCTCTAATTTCAGCACCTATTATCCAACCTCCAGATTGGACTCTCCCCTTCGAGATTATGTGCGATGCTAGTGACGTAGCTATTGGAGCTGTTCTTGGACAACGAAAGGAAGGGCGAACCCATGCCATATACTACGCTAGCAAGACGCTAGACAAAGCGCAACTCAACTACGCCACTACAGAGAAAGAATTTTTAGCCATTGTCTACGCTATTGACAAATTTCGCTCTTATCTTGTAGGTGCAAAGGTGATTGTCTACACGGATCATGCTGCGATCCGGTACCTCCTTGCAAAGAAAGATGCGAAACCAAGGCTGATTAGATGGATTCTTCTCCTACAAGAATTCGATCTTGAGATCCGCGACAAGAAAGGCTCGGAAAATTCTGTTGCGGATCATTTGAGTCGTCTAACACATCTAGAGGACGACCATCTACCCATTGATGACTCCTTTCCGGACGAACACCTACACATCATAGAGGAGTGCATCAACGTGATCTCCGAAGGTAACGAACCATGGTTTGCTGATTTTGTTAACTATTTGGTTTGCTAGGAGATACCGCCCGGACTATCCTACGCACAAAGGAAGAAGTTCTTTAAGGACGTCCGGGAATACTATTGGAACGAGCCTCTCCTCTTTAAGAGAGGTCCGGATGGCATCATTCGGCGATGTGTGCCGGAAGATGAGATGCAAAGTGTCATCCGTCGTTGTCATTCACTACCTTGCGGAGGACACGCTAGTTCGAACAAGACTAGCGCAAAGGTATTGCAATCTGGATTCTATTGGCCTACTTTATTTAGAGATGTGCAATCCTTTGTTTCTTGCTGCGATGCTTGTCAAAGAACAGGCAATATTTCTAGACGGAACGAGATGCCCCTCAACAACATCCAAGAGGTGGAGATTTTCAACGTTTGGGGAGTTGATTCCATGGGACCATTCCCATCTTCTTGTGGAAATCAATACATACTATTGGCGGTAGATTACGTTTCTAGATGGGTGGAAGCAATTGCCTCTCCCACAAATGATGCCATGGTGGTGGTTAAGTTCTTCAACAAGACCATTTTTCCGCGATTCGGGACACCAAGGACGATCATTAGTGATGGAGGTTCTCACTTCATAGCCCGTCGCTTTGAAGCTCTTCTAGCTAAGTATGGGGTTACTCACAAGATCGCTACCCCTTACCATCCACAAACGAGTGGACAAGTTGAGATCTCAAATAGGGAGATCAAAGGAATTCTAGAGAAGACGGTTTCAAGGACTAGGAAGGATTGGTCCTTGAAGCTAGATGATGCTTTATGGGCGTACCGGACTGCGTACAAGACTCCCATAGGAACCACACCATACAACCTTGTGTATGGGAAGTCTTGTCACTTGCCGGTGGAGCTGGAGCACAAAGCGTTTTGGGCTATCAAGTGGCTGAATTTCGGCATGAAAGAAGCGGGAGAGAAGCGTCTCCTAGACATCAACAAGCTGGATGAACTCCGTTTGAACGCCTATGAAAACGCCAAGATCTACAAGGAAAGAGCAAAGCGTTGGCATGATAAGCATATCATTCCAAAGGACTTCAAAGAAATAGATCAAGTTCTCCTCTTCAATTCAAGACTTCGCCTCTTTCCAGGTAAGCTTAAATCCCGTTGGACCGGACCCTTTCTAATTAAGCGTATTTTCCCCCATGGTGCAGTTGAAGTATGGGGTGAAGCTAGCGGAAATTTTAAGGTGAACGGCCAACGACTCAAGAAGTATACGCCGGAACTCCAAGCTGAGGAGTTCGCGCCTACCGCACTCGAATAAGTGCGAGATTGGTCTAGCTACGGACCTTAAACAAAGCGCTTCTTGGGAGGCAACCCAAGGTATTGCATTTTCGTTTTCGTTTTTCGATTCATAGATTAGTTTAGAATAGACGTTTTCGCTTTGTTTTGCCTCGATTTCTTCCGGTATGTTCGTGTTTTTGGCTGTAGGATCGATGGAAAAGGAGAAAGGGAAGATAATGTCGAAGAAGAGTGACGAAATCTGGACTTTGAAGCTTTACAGAAGGTTCCACGGTCTAAATTACGGTCGTCATAGCTACAGTGGCCGTAATTCTCAAAAGCCTTTGAAAAATCACCAAAACCACGGTTCCGTACACTTCCACGGCCGTGGAACACCCCGACAGACCGTGATTTTCAAAATTTTGCCTGCGAGTATATAAGCCACATTCTTCACAAAATTACCCAAAAACTTACCCCTTTCCACGACCTAAACGCCTAAAATCCCACGACCCCCTCCAATTCTTCGTTTTCTAATCGTTTTCAACGATTCTTCATCCTAAACTGCAGCAAATCCAACCACGAACAAGATCCAAGCAACAAACCGAGCGGAAATCCATCAACAAACGCGCATTTCGGGTTTTTCAATCCGAAAAAGAGGTTTATTCTTTCTTCTTGAATTTCGCGGATTTAGTTCGTTTTTGCTATAGATTTTTAGGAAGAACTGACAAAGACTGGAAGGAATTAGATTATGACTGCTTGTTGTGGTGATTGTTGGTGAATTTGCTGAAATTCACGAGATTTTGAGACGAATCACGGTCTCTGGGTAAACCACGGCCGTGGAACCTGAAGAACAGACCGTAATTTTTGAGAAAAATGGATTTTGTAAGGAGAGTGTCGGGAAGGATAAAGGAGAAGAAAGGAGAGCAGAATAAGAAAAGGAAAGGCAATCCCTCCACCTCTAGGGCACCACCACCCTCATCCCCTTCACCTCCATCATCCCCTTCACCTCCATCTTCACCCCCTCACCCTAGCATTCCGACCATACACGAGAACCACCTTGCTGCATTTGAGAAGATACAGAAGAGGGCAGTGATTGGCCCTAGGTATTTGTTGTTGGAGGATCTACATCCTCTCAACATAGTTGATGATCTTACATGGCTCTTGGATAGAGCCGGATTACTTGTCTTCACGAACATTCGTGAAGACGCCTATGAGGAGATTACCCGAGAGGTTGTGACGTCTTTCGAGCACAGCCACGTCGATAGGACCGTCTCTTTCCGTCTCATGGAACGAGACTACCATTTGAGTATTGTTGAGTTTGGGACCATTTTCGGGTTCCATGAGACCTACAATGGTCGATTCCCTAGTGGTATCAAGGCTACCATTTGAGTATTGATGATTTACGCTGACGAGGACCGTTGGCAGCCCGCCGATACCAAGGCTAAATTGATGTACCATTTAGCCTTGAAGATAGCCCACCACGTTCTTTCGGAGTGTCTCTTTCCTAGGACGGAGACGCCCCAAAAGATCAAGACGGATGAGCTATTCTTGCTCTATTGTATGCTGTATGGACGCCGCGCAGATTGTGCTACTCTCTTGGTTGCTACGATGAGTAAGCTCAAGAACAAGTCGAAGGGGAACATCGGATATGGTGGGATAGTTACCCACATTGCTAGGAGTTTTGGTGTAGATTTTTTTAGCTTGCACCCGCATACCAGCCGTACCTTTAGGATTACATGCATTCATGGTTAGGGGACTCATTTTCCCCACACATAGAGGTCCGACTTATGCGGGCATGCCTTGGGAGAGCAGGACAGGCAGGGGTATTGAGTGGCTGCCGGAGTATTCCATTGTGGCAGGACGCCACAATTGAAAGGAGACGTTCGCTGTGATGCACGCGAACAGGCTAGTAGCTCCCCCTTACGTCCCACCACCAGTTGTGGAGGAGGAGGAGATGGGAGATCAGTACGAGAGTGGTGGAGGAGCGGAGCAGGAGTTTGGCACGTTTCCGGACCAGCCGGAGGCGGCCCCAGATGTACCCAGACGCTCTCCACGCCCAGCTAGAGCCTCAGGCTCGTCATCTCGCCGCGCTAGCGTGAGTGAGAGGCCCACGTGGATGACTACACCTCCCACTTGGTATGACACCCCCCCTCCTTGGTCCACGCAGCAGCCAGCAACACCACCACCAGCACCAGCACCATACGATCACACCCCGGGATGGTACGAGCAGATGCCGGATTGGGCCACCGGACTTTTTGAGAGAGTTGGAGCGCTAGAGATCCGGGCGGACGCTAGAGACGGACGTTTAGACGACCTTGACCACATGATGAGGGACGTCTACCGCCAGCAGTTTGGGCGGCCATACGACTCCAGCTTCTCCCCATTCCCACCTCCACCGGCGCCGCAGTGATTCGTGCATGACCGTTCGTTTAGACATTCCCGCCACCATTTTGTGAGTTTCTTTTTCTTTTCTTTCTTTTGTTCTTTCTTTTGAACATTAGGGACAATGTTCGTCCTAAGTATGGGGTGGGATGTACTAAAAATTTTGTAATAACTCTACTCTCTATGTTTGCTTCATTTGAGACTATCGTTGCATGTTCATTATGTGTCACACGTTTCCTTATTGCATTGCATGAAAAAGAACTTTAAAAACCCATAAAAATTGAAAAATTTTGAAAATTTTGTGCTTCTAATGAATTGAGATGATTTCCATGATAATCATTACTTGTGGATGGAGTTTGATAACAATTGCATGCTCAAAAGAATAGTGAATTGAAAAGAATTTGAATGAGTGATTTTTACCTCTTTTGCAAGTTTTATAATGTGAAAATGTTACCTAAATCATGTTGAGAAATTGAAGTTGAAATCACATTATAAGTTCCTATACTTCTTGTTGAAATGATTAAGGCAATTCGATACTTTCTTTCTCCTTTCTTTGATCATCTAGCTCCTCATTGAAATATTAGCCTCCTTTACCTATCCGGGAATTTGGAGAAGTGAACGAAAAAGGCATGTTTGATGTGGGAGGGCCATGAGAGCAATTATTTGCAATCAATTGAATAGAAAGAAATTGTAGGTTTGGGGAAGTCAATCATGACGATGAGTAACTCGGCACCATTCACATAGCCGGGTGTTTGTGTCTTGCCAAAGTCGGATTGAGCGATATTCCTAGCGGATTATGGTATGTGCGCTAAGGGTTTGAGGCATCTCTTGCAAATTTGAGAAACGCCGATCTCCTAGGCTTCGGTTTTTGTGCACCTCTGTCCATAACTCCAAAAGTAAAGTCGAAAAATGAAAAGAAGAGAGCGAAGCTCTAAAGTGTTGTGGAAACCGCGTAAGAAGAAGAAGGTAGTTGTCCACTTTTCCGGATTTATGCACCACTTTCCCTTAAAGTTTTCCCTTCCCTTCCATATTCTAGACCTTTTCTTTGAAAGTCCTTAAGATCAAAAGAATGTTATATGACTTGGTGATCTAAATTGAAGTTTCTTGTGATTGATTTTGATAATGTTTGAGGGTTATAATGCTTGTTTTGAAGTTAAATTGATTCATGAACTCTCTTTGCCTTTTTACTCTTCAATTAAGTGTGTGAAAGTTTGATGAACGATTGAAGCAAGGTTTGAGAATGATCTATTCTTTAGAAGTCACATTCACCCAAAAGAAGGTACACATATTTCATCCTAACTCCTGTTTAAAGCTTTTTTGAAAAACCTTGCTTAGGGACAAGCAAGTGTTAAGTATGGGGTTATTTGTTAGCATGAAATATTGTGATATTTTAGGCACGTTTTCTAAACGTATTTGATTCATATCGATAGTCTTTGATTGAACTTTATGCATATTTGAGCTAGTATTACCTATATTGTCGATATGGATGTCTACACTAGTTCTATGTTGATTTTTAGGTGATTTGGAGCTATTTCCGAACGGAATCGAGCAAAGGAGAGTTGAGTAGATATGTCCATAGATTGAGGACGTTCTTTGGAAGAAAATTTGAGTTTTAGCTTGAGGAATGCACGAGGCTAGGGAAGAATCACGTTCTTGCCATAAATTACGCCCTAAAATACGGCCGGAATTCAAACCACATTCAGAATTACGGCCGTGGATTCAGAGTCAGAAATTGATGTTCATTCCAGAGGATATTACGGCCGTGGAACATATGGTGCAAACCGTATTTGTTTCCACGACCTAAATTACGGTCGTGGAACACTTCCACGACCGTGATCTTGGCGAATCTTTTCGCCACACTTTGAAGCCACGATCTTTTGATGATTGGGCCGGGCCGACACTTTGCCCTACATTATAAAAAGACGGGAAAAAGGAGATTCCGTTATCTTCGCTTACATCCTCGCTTAGGCTCGCTTACAATTCTCATATCTCCGCATACGTTCGGGAGGATTGTTGAGCGCTAGTTTGGAAGCTTTGATATCTCATTGGAGATTGAAGGTTCGCATCGGAGATTTGCCCTAATCTCACACTTTTGGTGGAGATTGTTGCTGAGATTTCCGGATTGGCGGAAGATCGAAGTTTTCGAAAGATTTTGCAAGAAGATCTCTCTTCTTGTTTAGGTTTGATTTGGAAAACGGATTGACATCCCGTTTCCCTTTTTTTCCCTAAGTTTGTGATTGTTTGCTTTACTTTGAATCTTTTAACTATACTTGTTCTTGATTGTGACTTTGAGATTGTTTTGAAGGTTATTGAAAATTCTTGAAAGTTTCCATCTTTCTATCTTTTAAATTCTTGAATTGATATCAACATGACTATTATTGGCTAAAAACCCTTAACAATTCTAAGGTGAAGGGTTGATAGTTGTGGCTTAGATAATGATAGATCGATCGCAAACAGATTAGACCCTGAGAGTTAGAGAGAATCGCCGACAACCTTAAATTACGGCCTGTTCTTGAGTCCACGGCCGTGGAACCTCAAGAACCAACCGTGATTTCCTTTAAGTCCACGAACTTGCTTTTACTTTAATCCAAAGTTAAAGATTTGCTTTAACTTAGTTTAGACTTGTCTTTTCTAGGTGGTAGTGAAGCCTCAACAACCTCTACCTCGATTGTGAGCCTCAACAACCTCAATCGGTTAAGCTAGTCTTGATCTTTAGGTTATAAGTTTGGGTATTTGACACTAATTCTCATCTTTAGAATCTTTCTATATTGAGTCTCAACAACCTGTATAGAGAGTGCCTTGTAGATGAGTTATATAAGGTTTTTGGAACTTCACCGTACGATTGCCTTACATTAGTATACCTTTGCATATCTCGACTCTGTCTTTACATCATTTAGTATATCTTGAATCGATTGCCACAACTGGATACTCGGATCTTTAGGATTGTTGTTTTCCCAATATTTGCAAAACTCTCATATTTATTCGCTTGATAACCTACTATCGAATTTGTTCCCACCCAAATCCCTGTGTTCGATACTCTGGAATTCTTGATTAGCTACGTCGATCCGTACACTGCGGGTTCGCTGCTTGATTCTAGTTTTATAAATTTAAAGCTTATTTGCACACACCTTTAGGGGCGAACAGTTTACATAGAGGAAACGAAAAGAGGGCGATCATAATACTATGGAGAAACTTGACAAAGCCATGGCACAACCAGATATTCTTCAGGCCTATCCATAAATTTTCACATGGAACCATGTATTTACAACTTCGGACCACTGTCGCATATCTATGGAACTCCATACCCCAAGTCACAGACCAAAAAACAAACCCTTCAGATTCGAAATGATGTGTACACAAAGAAGGGACTGTGAAAACCTTGTTAAACATACTTGGAGAGCCTAGTATCAGGGAAGCCATATGTACAATCTAGTCAGAAAAATAACCCTATTAAAAGCAAAGTTGAAAATCTGGAGTAGAGCAAATTTTGGAAACATAAATAGGCAAATATGTGAGGTTGACACAAACATTGAGAGGCTTCAAGTCCTAGTCTATAGAAATTTCTCGATGCAAGTCAACGAGAAACTTAAAAAACTTAATAGGAAAAGATAATGCCTAATTGAATACCGGCAAAGGTATTGGATGCAACGAGCCAAATCTAACTCAATTAATTTAGGTGACCGAAATACAAAATTCCATCATCGGAAAGCAACGGGAGAAGAAATCATAAGAACATTTCAGCAATTATACGGAATGATGGAACCGCTCTAGTTCAAGAAGAAGACATTGGAAACGAATTCATTGCAGACTTTGAATCCAGATTCAAAGCTACAACTATCAATGCTACAACACTCCACAAGCGATTAGAAACGATACATCAGGAAATCACTAAAGCTGATAATACAAAAATAATTGTCCTTTCACAAATAAGGATATAAAAAATACGGTGATGGAAATCGGCAGTGATAAATCACCGGGACCAGATGGGATGCCAGCTGATTTCTTTCATAAATATTGGCACATTGTGGGACCTTCGGTCATCTGTGTAGTTAAAAGTTTTTACAGAACTGGGAGGATACTCAAACAAATTAACCATACATTTATCGCCCTTCTTCCAAAAATTGACAACCCATCCGCTACAACACATTACAGACCAATTAGCCTCTGTTCAACCATATACAAAATCATTGCAAAAATTCTGACTAACCGATTGAAAGAAGTCCTACCAAAACTAATTCACCCATTACAAGGGGCTTTCACTAAAGGTATATCGATACATGACAATATACTGATAGCCCACGAGATCTTCCATGGATTCAGATCGAAAAAAAGGAAAGGAAGGATATGTGGCAATCAAGTTGGATATGGAGAAAGCATATGACAGAATAGAATGACCATTCATTATGGCCATTCTAAAGAAGTTTGGCTCTTCGAGCAAATTCACTGGTTGGATCAAGGAATGGATTTCCACAACCTTATACTCAATCTTGATTAATGATAATCCTACCAGGATTTTCTCTCCAGAACGTGGTCTTCGTCAAGGAGACCCACTTTCACCACTAATATTTAACCTTGTCGCGGAAGTACTTGCCAGAAATATCCAAAAGGCAAGCTACGAGAACAGAAAAAATATTGGCTTTCCAATCTCAAGAGCAGGAACTAATATTCATTTTCTTGCATTTGCGGATGATATTATTATCTTTGCAAAACACAAATTCACCATGCAATAAAGTGATTGAAATCATTTCAGAATACTGCCAAGTCTCAAGGCAAAAGGTTAACTACCATAAGTCGGCTTTTCAAACATCCGGTAATGTTGATCAGGACAAAAAGGATGATCCAACAAAACACGAGTATCTCTCCAAGCACATGTCTTGAAAAATACTTAGGATGCCCAATCATTAATGGGCGTACAAGTAAGTTTATGTTTGAGGATGTCATTTTGAAATCAAGACAGCAACTCAATAAATGGAAGGCTAATTCCCTTTCATAGGAGGGTAGAGCGGTCTTGATTAAAGCAAATCTTAATGCTAAACCTAGTTTCATTATGCAAAGTTTTATGCTACCATTGTCCATCCACAAGGAACTAGACCAAATTAACCACCAATTTTTCTAGAATAAGGATGAAAGGCACCATCCACTTATTAGTTGGGATAAAATCTGTAAACCGAAAGAATACGGTGGTGCTGGAATTAGGAAATCTGAAGACATGAATAAGGCACTCCAATTGAAACTTCTGTGGAAAATCATGGCACAATTTGAAAATATTTGGGTAAAAGTAATAGAGGAAAAATATCTTAAAGGGAATCGACTATGGAACTACAAAACTAAAAAAAATACCTCATGGCAATGGAAGAAATTGATGAAACTAATCAGAATTTGAAATGGGATTAAAATAGAACGTAGGAGACGGGCAAACTATCAGAATATGGAAAGACATATGGATTGACGACTATCCATTAGAGCAAAAGGTAACAAACAAGGACCTCATTGGTAAGATTGAGGATACGGTAAGCACTCTCATTAATAATGGTACATGGGACCAAAGGAAGATTAAGAACCTTATTGAACCACTAACATCGCAAGACATAACGACTAAAATCGCCAACTTACCGCTTCCTACATGTTACATCCAAGATAGAGTGTATTGGGCACCTAGTAGGGATGGATGGTTCTCCACTAGTGATGCAATGTTGTTGATTCATAAATCAAAAGGACCGATATTATATGATAACATGTGGATTTGGAAGTTGAATACTATGCCAAAAATAAAAATTTTTGCATGGAAGCTCTCGATTGACAGACTCCCAACTAAGGAGAACTTGGAAAAACAAAGAGTCGTTGTTCCGATGAGTTGTGTGCTCTGTCAACACCCATATGAAAGTGCTGAACATATTTTTCTCAAATGTCCCTGTACGATTAATAACATCAGCAGTAGTGAAACTAAAAAAATTTTACAAAGCACGAACACAACAATTAAAAAGCTATCGGAAATTCTTCCCACTCTAAGAGGGAAACTAGATGACAACAATATTACCACGCTTGTTATTACCTGGTGGTATGTCTGGAACATGAGAAACAAAAATATTTTTAAAGACTCTAACATCACAAACATCACACATCTAGTAGACACTCAAATCCAAGAATGGAAGAACCACAGCTCTGAAGAAACTGTAAAACGTCCTAAAGTACGACACCCCGGCAGACCACTACCGTCTGGATCACTCGGCATCTGCTCTAACCTGTGGCAAATCTACACAACATATCAACCATTAGCTAACTATCCAAATATAAGTAGAATGACAACAGCACAAACACAAGCAGAAACAAAAATAAACAAACATCATGCTGGCACTCAACTGTTTATTATCTATTATTTAAGTGATTCACATTATTCAATTTAAGTTGTGGCACGAGAGCTATTAACAGCTCTCGCCTCCGTTCCTTATCCAACTGGGTGTAGGTCTAGCTGACCTCCGCCGGTAGCATCACTACAAACCGAGTATGGACTAGTTCCTAAAGAAACCCCCAGCGCTCGCAAGCTAACTGAGCAGAATGCCACCGCCCGTTACTCTTAGGCCAAGTATAGGTCGGTAATTATATATCACAACCTATCTCTCTAAACATTTCAATCACACACCACTATCATCATTCATGCTCATATTTAGAAGTCAGCTAAGTAAGCCCAAAGGACTTACCTAATATAAAGCTCGACTCTTTGTAAACCAACTCGCTCTGTAAACTGTAGCAACTCAGTTGCCTGCCAAAGGGATAAGTGCATTAGCACACTCCCACGTAGTTAGAAGTCTAAGACTTCTAAAATAGAATAATGTATTAAGACATAACTAGTTGCAGTATTAATTTAGGGTAAAATGACCATTTTACCCTTGGTCCCGAAATTCCCGAAAATTTTAAAATTCATGTCTAAACTCCTATTTGAGATTCTAAAATCATATTCTAACTCCCAAAGCTTCGTTTGGTTCCAAGCTAACATTTTTCCTATGTTTCTATTTTCCGGAAGATCGTAAAGGTCTAACTTCGATTCCAAATATAAAATTCGTAACCGCTTATAAAAATTCCGACTTAAATCCCTAGATTATCTATGATGTCCTATCTAACTTTAGGAGAAAGAATTTCTCTAAACTGTTCATTCAACAGTTTTATAAAAATTCCTAAAGTTGACTACTCCCTTTACAAATTCTATACTTAGCCAAAATGCTAAGGTTTACAAAACTGCTCAACTACCCAACTTCGGAAGTCTATAACTTCTAATCCGACCGTTCATTTCTTCTCAAATTTTTATACCCTATACTACGTATAACCTTCTACAACATATCCAAAATTCAACGGTGGATCTTTATCCAAACGCTCAAACATTAATCCTCAACATCGACCATTACTCACTTACCAAGCTGAGTTCTAAAATGAGTTTTTCACTTCTATTTCTAGGGCAGTCTAAACTACTCTCATTATCATCCAGTTATTATCAATTGGACCTACAGGAGACTTCAACAAACTCGCTTACTATCCCTCTATTTCCTTGGTTTGATCTCCGTTCATAACGAAACCGAAAACATATATCATCTATACAATTATAATATCTAGAGGGCAAGCATTGGACTGCAGAAAAGAGATGGCTCACCTTTTCCACAGCTGCTGGACTGAGGCGCCTTCAGACGTTCCCGCTGGCCCTCCGGCTTCCTCGGCGTGACAGATCAGGAGGAGGAAAGTGAGGGTTCGGCTTGGCTCTACTGCTGCAGTGATTGGAAACTCTTCCCAGCCTCACTGCTGTTACGGAGTGATCGAGATGAAGGTTGTCATTACAGGTACGGAGATGTGAGTCCTCATGATCGACCAATTAAAGAGATAAAGATGAATAGGTATATGGATCCTTACCGGAATAGACAGAAGGAGACCGAGTTCAGTCCGATCCAGAGAAGGCTGCGTCGGACGTTGATGGCTGCAAGGGACGGTTGGTAAGTGTGGTAGGACGGAAGGAATGGATTCACTGCTGCTGCTCTAACGGTTGTACGAGTGTGGAAGATGACGTTCACAAGCAAGGCAAAAATCAGAAGAGGCGAGGTGTAGTGATGAATCTGGACGGATGGAGTGTGTGCAGCGCATAAGGAAGGAGATCAGAAGATGCAATCTGGCGTGGAATTAGGGCAGTTACGGATCCCTTACCTTATTAACACAATAGTTATGCGGAAATTTATGGCCAATTAATTTCTGCAGATCATTCTTCCAGCTGGCTTAAATTGTCGTGGGTATGCAGAAGGTAAAGAGCTGCTCTTTCCTGGGCTGGAGTAGGCGTGGGCTGGCGCTGGCGAGCTGCTGCTGTTGGGCTGAAGCTGATGCTGTGGCCAAGGCAAGCAGTGGGCTGTTGGAGCTGGGCTAGCTGGCGCTGCAGAGGCGAGCTGTGGGCTGCTCGAGCTGGGCTAGTAGGGCTGGATCCATTGGCTGAAATATGGAGTAATAGATGGGCTGAAACTGGCTGTGGACAAGCTCCTTAAACTGGCGAGTTTCTGAGTTGGACAAGATCCCGACCCATGAATATACGGACTAGACGGATACGGAGTTTGTTATAGTTTAGGATCGGTTAAGAATTCTATCATTTTATGCGGAAGTAAGTTACATAAAATGATAAACTATTTAAAAGATTCTATCATTTTATGTGAAGGAATCTACATAAAATGATAGATTCTATAATAATATGTCTGACTAAGTAGACGGATATGAATCAACTGATCGAGATCGGGTTTATAACAGAAATAGACGGAATAAAAATTCCGGATTTTACATCAGTACCCCCTTAAAATAAGTTTCGTCCCGAAACTTAGAATAAGGTACCTACCCCATACCTTTCCCTTCAAGAGTTATATTCTAGCATGCAACTACTCACGTCATCACGCACATAAACATAAGCAATCATTTAAACATATAATCACATAAGTCATATAAGGTATCGTCTTAGTACTAACCCGTCGGTACTGAGGTAGCGGCTAACTCCGCAAAGAACTCAGGGTAGTTACGTCTAATACTCTCCTCTGTCTCCCAGGTAGCCTCATCGGCTCCTCGTCTAGACCACTGAATCCTCAGTATCGGTATGTCCTTAGAACGCAGACACCTAATACTACGCTCTAGGATGGCCACTAGATACTCCACAAAAGTGTGGTCTGACTCGACTATCAGATCCTCATGACTGATGACGTGTTTAGGATCCGGTATGTACTCTCTCAGCTGAGATACATGAAAAACTGGGTGGACTCCTTCCAGTCTCGGTGGCAGTGCTAGTCGGTAGGCAACCTCTCCGACTCTCTCTAAGATCTCAAATGGACCGAAATATCGGGGACTCAGCTTCCCCTTAATGCCGAAACGTCTAACTCCTCTCGTAGGTGACACTCTCAACCACACCTGTGCACCTACTCTAAACTCCAAAGGTCGACGCCTTTTGTCGGCGTAGGACTTCTGACGACTCTGAGCTGCTAACATCCTCTCCCGGACTAAGGCAATCCGGGCGATGTCATCCTGTATCTGGTTTGGTACTACCCCTTCAGCCTTGCTAGGCTCATCCCAACACAACGGCGTACGACATCTCCGTCCGTACAAAGCCTCATAAGGTGCCATCCCAATAGAAGCATGCCACCTGTTATTATATGAAAACTCTACCAATGGGAGATGATCTGGCCATACCTGTCCCCAATCTAGCACACATGCCCGTAACATGTCCTCTAAGGTCTAAATGGTCCTCTCAAACTGACCGTCTGTCTGTGGGTGGTAGGCAGTGGTAAAGTGGAGACTCGTCCCCACGGCAGTATGTACCTGCTGCCAAAACCTCGAGGTAAAACGTCCATCCCTGTCGGAGACGATAGTCCTCGGTACTCCATGGAGTCTCACAATGTATCTGGTGAACTCCTCTGCTAGACGACTTACCGGCCACGTTTCCTTGATCGGAATGAAACGTGCGGTCTTCGTCAGCCGGTCTACCACTACCCAAATGGCATCAAAACCTCTGTTGGGCCTCAATCCGGTAACAAAATCCATAGATATATCTTCCCACTTCCAATGCGGTACTAGAAGTGGGTGGAGCTCTCCTCCGGATCTACGATGCTCAATCTTGACCTGCTGACAGGTCGCACACTGGGCTACATATCGGGCCACATCAGGCTTCAAACACCCCACCAGAAGGAACGTCTCACGTCCTTATACATCTTACTCGCTCCTGGATGTACGGAGTAAGGGGTAGCATGAGCCTCACCTAGTATCCT
This sequence comes from Fagopyrum esculentum, assembly GCA_033239045.1. Taxonomy (NCBI): domain Eukaryota; kingdom Viridiplantae; phylum Streptophyta; class Magnoliopsida; order Caryophyllales; family Polygonaceae; genus Fagopyrum; species Fagopyrum esculentum. The sequence continues at coordinate 141,507,894 of BSUD01000002.1, read as the reverse complement.
CTGTCTCAGCTCACTGTCTGATGGCACACAGATACGGTCCTGCCGTCTCATCACTCCGTCGGCACCGATAGTGAACTGAGGTGCCTCATCTCGCGACATCCGGTCTCGGATCCGGGTCAAAGGCGGACAGGTCTCCTGCTTCTGTCGGATCTCACCCAAGAGGTCAGGAAGTAACTCTAAGAAGGCTAACTGATGAGCTGTATCGGGGAACTGGATCTCTACCTCCAACCAAGCTAAGTCTCTCTGTAACTGTGGCTGTACTGTCAACCGAGCTATCGCCTTCTCCCGAGGCGTCTTCCGACTCAAAGCGTCCACAACTACATTCGCCTTTCCGGGGTGGTAGAGAATCTCAAGGTCAAAATCCTTGATCAACTCTAGCCACCATCTCTGGCGGTTATTCAACTCCCGCTGAGTGAATATGTACTTCAGACTCTTATGGTCTGTGAAGATCTGACAGGTCGCTCCATAGAGATAATGACGCCAGATCTTAAGAGCATGCACTACCGCTGCTAACTCCAGGTCATGAGTGGGGTAGTTCTCCTCATACGTCTTTAGTTGTCGAGACGCATAGGCTATGACCTTACCCTTCTGCATCAAGACACACCCCAAGCCCAGCTTGGACCCGTCACTGTACAGTACAAAGTCCTCTGTACCCTCAGGCTGTGTTAAGATCGGAGCAGACGTCAATCTCCTCTTCAGCTCCTCAAAACTCTGCTGACACGGCTCAGACCAGACGAACTGAGTAGTCTTCCTTAGGAGAGAAGTCAGTGGTCGGGCGATCAGGGAAAACCCTTCCACAAACCGACGGTAATAACCTGCCAATCCAAGGAAACTGCGAACCTCCTTAACATTCTTCGGAGGTTGCCAAGAGGACACTGACTCAATCTTCGCCGGGTCGACCTTAATCCCCTCAGCAGTCACTACATGGCCTAGGAAAGCCACCTCTGACATCCAGAACTCACACTTGGATAGCTTAGAATATAGCTGGCTATCCTGTAGAATCTGTAGCACTGTCCTCAAGTGTCCGGCATGCTCCTCTCGACTTCTAGAGTAAACTAGAATGTCGTCAATGAAGACCACTACAAACTGGTCTAAGAAGTCGATGAAAATTCCGTTCATCAACTCCATAAATACTGCAGGCGCATTAGTGAGCCCGAAGGGCATCACTACAAACTCATAGTGACCATACGTAGTCCGGAATGCCGTCTTAGGTATGTCCTGATCTCTCACCCTCAGCTGGTGATAACCCGATCTCAAATCTATCCTCGAGAACACCGACGCTCCATGGAACTGGTCCAGCAGATCGTCTATGCGAGGCAGTGGATACTTATTCTTGATGGTAACCTTGTTCAACTCCCGGTAGTCGATACACAGCCTCATCGATCCATCCTTCTTCCTCACAAATAACACTGGTGCGCCCCAGGGAGAAACACTAGGGCGTATGAAGCCCTTCTCTACTAACTCCTCTAACTGCTTCTTCAGCTCAAGCAGTTCTATCGGGGCCATGCGGTACGGGGCCTTCGAGATCGGTCTCGTGCCCGGCTCTAACTCGATGCTAAAGTCCACACTCCTCTGTGGAGGTAGCCTTGGTAAGTCGTCACTGAATACCTCTGCAAACTCGCAGGCGACTGATATCTCCTCTACTGTCAGGCTCCTGCGCTCCTTCATGGCATAACACCAGAAGGCCTCGCAACCCTGTGCTATCAATCTGGCTGCTCTCACTGCACTGATAATTGTGCCGGACTTTCCGAGGTCCCAACCTTGGAATATCACTCTATGACCCTCCTCAGTGGCGACAGTCACAGTTCTCCTACCAATATCCAAGACTGCGCCATGTCTAGTCATCCAATCTATCCCCAATATCACGTCCTCATGTGCTAAGGGCATGACTAGAAAATTTACTAACCAAATCCGGCCTCCCAGGTGAATAGGACAATCATAAATCTATCGAGATCCTCTAACCTTACCCCCATCTGGTAACCCAACCACAAAAGGTACACCCTCTACTGTAGCTAAGGACAACCTATCTACACATGCATCTGATATAAAGGAGTGCGTAGCACCCGTATCAAATAAAACTCGCACAGGTAAGTCATGGATCCAAATAGTACCTGTGGTCGCAGGTGCTGCAGGCTGCTCAGTGTTCCTCAGCTCAAACACTCTCGATGGTCCTCCTCTGGTGTCAGTGGTACTACTACATCCTCTGCCACGACCTGATCCCTGTGCAGTACTGTATGAAGCAGGATGTCCTGGAGCCCGGTACTGTTGCTGCTGCTGACTCGGAGCTCGGTACTGAGGAGGTCTCTGTACACTCTTCTCAGCACCCGCAGGCGAAGATCCCTGCTAAGAAGGAGCCCTACCCTGACGGCAGAAGGTGGCTCTGTGACCCGGCTTCCCACAAGTGAAGCAAGTGATAGGTGGTCTCTGGCAATCTGTCTTAATGTGATCGCGGCTACCACAGTTAAAACACTGCCGATCTCTATTGGGAGTCTGGACTGTAGAGTGGTAGCTGGACCTCCCCTGAGTCTGTCCTCGACCATAACCTGTTACTGCTGCACTGCTACCAGCATGTCCTGTCCTCTGCCGCTTATCCGGCCCACTAGACTGAACTGCTTTCCTTGAAGCTGGCCTATCTCTCTCATAAGCAGAAGCCCTATCCTGATAATCAGACAAGGTCTCACAGCGGAATCCAGCCAGATAGGATCGGGTACTCTCTCTCAACCTCCTGGAGAAAAGGTAAACATGCTGCTCTTCTGGAGGTGCAGATGGTCCAAGTAAGGTCAACTCTTTCTGAAACTTCTTTATGGCTGCACCAATCGGGATATCCTCAAATCCCGCCTCAATGAAATCCTAGAATCTCTCCCTCCTCAGCGAAACTGGACAGTACCTGTCCCTAACAATGATCCTCATCTGCTCCCAACTAGTGACTCGGCCACGAATGGTACGCCACCATGAATGAGCATCATCTGTGAAACGGGTCTGCACCAAATCCACCTGTCGATCCTCGGGACAACGTATTGCTTCCAAAGCAGTCTCTATCTTCCCTATCTAGTGCTCCACTTCTAGCCCTATTTCTCCACTGAATGAAGGAACCTTCTGAGAGTTGAAAGCCTTCAACCACTCATCCGGTCTCGGTGCTCTAGACCTAGTAGGCGCTCTATCAGCATTAGCCCTCCTCTCATATACAGCCGGCACCTGAGACACTCCCTGTGTCACCTGAGCTGACCTAGCCGGTACCACCGGTGGTACCTGGGTAAGCCTCTCAACTCTGGCAGCTTCCTCCATGCGCTCGACGTAGGCTCTGTACTCCCTATACTCCGATGCTCCAATAGAAACATGTCCTGACTCAGTAGAACGTGCTCCTTGCGCTCCAAACCTAGCGGCGGTCTCAGGCCTGACCTCGGGGCCTACACTCTCAGCTACTTCTTCTACAGCAGACTCTGGTATGCTTGCTGCAGGTGGGTCCTCTCGAGGAACTTGTCCTCGACCTCTCCCTAGTGGAGGTCTACCCCCACGACCACGCCCTCTAACAGCAGGGGTGCTATCAGCTCGATCTTGTCTGACTGGGGGAAGGGGGGGACGACCCCTACCTCGGCCAGTCACTTGTGCAGCCCTAGTACGTGCCATCTGCATGAATAGTAATAACTACAGTTATAAACTAGCTAATCTATCATACAGTAAAAGTCTATAATTATTCTAAGAATACCGAGATCCGCAGAGGTAGTGGTGGTCATCCGTACTTTCTATCCCAACCCGACTCTGTATGCATTTTAAAACCAAAATTCTCTTTGGAAAACTCAGACCCATTTCGGGTTCTGTTTATTTACTTATATGACCTTTTTGAAGATTTCTAGTGCCATTGTTGCCAACCTAGAGCTCTGATACCATGTTGTAACACCCCAAATTTTACAACTTAGGGAGTTACTGGTTAGGACCGCACAGTGGGTCCCGACCTTAGTTTGACAACTTAACAAGATCTTACAACAAGGCACAGATAAGGAAAACCAGAAATCATAAAATAGTTCTTAACAATGTATGAATGTGACCAGAACAACTAACAGCCGGAAAACGTAATATAACAAAGTACGAAAAGAACGAAAGGAAGCAAGGTCCAACTGTAAATCCCACAAATGAAGAAACTGTAAAACGTCCTAAAGTACGACACCCCGGCTGACCACTACCGTCTGGATCACTCGGCATCTGCTCTAACCTGTGGCAAATCTACACAACATATCAACCGTTAGCTAACTATCCAAATATAAGTAGAATGACAACAGCACAAACACAAGCAGAAACAAAAATAAACAAACATCATGCTGGCACTCAACCGTTTATTATCTATTATTTAAGTGATTCACATTATTCAATTTAAGTTGTGGCACGAGAGCTATTAACAGCTCTCGCCTCCGTTCCTTATCCAATTGGGTGTAGGTCTAGCTGACCTCCGCCGGTAGCATCACTACAAACGAAGTATGGACTAGTCCCTAAAGAAACCCCCAGCGCTCGCAAGCTAACTGAGCAGAATGCCACCGCCCGTTACTCTTAGGCCAAGTATAGGTCGGTAATTATATATCACAACCTATCTCTCTAAACATTTCAATCACACACACTATCATCATTCATGCTCATATTTAGAAGTCAGCTAAGTAAGCCCAAAGGACTTACCTGATATAAAGCTCGACTCTTTGTAAACCAACTCGCTCTGTAAACTGTAGCAACTCAGTTGCCTGCCAAAGGGATAAGTGCATTAGCACACTCCCACGTAGTTAGAAGTCTAAGACTTCTAAAATAGAATAATGTATTAAGACATAACTAGTTGCAGTATTAATTTAGGGTAAAATGACCATTTTACCCTTGGTCCCGAAATTCCCGAAAATTCTAAAATTCATGTCTAAACTCCAATTTGAGATTCTAAAATCATATTCTAACTCCCAAAGCTTCGTTTGGTTCCAAGCTAACATTTTTCCTATGTTTCTATTTTCCGGAAGATCGTAAAGGTCTAACTTCGATTCCAAATATAAAATTCGTAACCGCTTATAAAAATTCCGACTTAAATCCCTAGATTATCTATGATGTCCTATCTAACTTTAGGAGAAAGAATTTCTCCAAACTGTTCATTCAACAGTTTTATAAAAATTCCTAAAGTTGACTACTCCCTTTACAAATTCTATACTTAGCCAAAATTCTAAGGTTTACAAAACTGCTCAACTACCCAACTTCGGAAGTCTATAACTTCTAATCCGACCGTTCATTTCTTCTCAAATTTTTATACCCTATACTACGTATAACCTTCTACAACATATCCAAAATTCAACGGTGGATCTTTATCCAAACGCTCAAACATTAATCCTCAACATCGACCATTACTCACTTACCAAGCTGAGTTCTAAAATGAGTTTTTCACTTCTATTTCTAGGGCAGTCTAAACTACTCTCATTATCATCCAGTTATTATCAATTGGACCTACAGGAGACTTCAACAAACTCGCTTACTATCCCTCTATTTCCTTGGTTTGATCTCCGTTCATAACGAAACCGAAAACATATATCATCTATACAATTATAATATCTAGAGGGCAAGCATTGGATTGCAGAAAAGAGATGGCTCACCTTTTCCACAGCTGCTGGACTGAGGCGCCTTCAGACGTTCCCGCTGGCCCTCCGGCTTCCTCGGCGTGACAGATCAGGAGGAGGAAAGTGAGGGTTCGGCTTGGCTCTACTGCTGCAGTGATTGGAAACTCTTCCCAGCGTCACTGCTGTTACGGAGTGATCGAGATGAAGGTTGTCATCACAGGTACGGAGATGTTAGTCCTCATGATTGACCAATTAAAGAGATGAAGATGAATAGGTATATGGATCCTTACCGGAATAGACAGAAGGAGACCGAGTTCAGTCCGATCCAGAGAAGGTTGCGTCGGACGTTGATGGCTGCAAGGGGCGGTTGGTAAGTGTGGTAGGACGGAAGGAATGGATTCACTGCTGCTGCTCTAACGGTTGTACGAGTGTGGAAGACGATGTTCACAAGCAAGGCAAAAATCAGAAGAGGCGAGGTGTACTGATGAATCTGGACGGATGGAGTGTGTGCAGCGCATAAGGAAGGAGATCAGAAGATGCAATCTGGCGTGGAATTAGGGCAGTTACGGATCCCTTACCTTATTAACACAGCAGTTATGCGGAAATTTATGGCCAATTAATTTCTGCAGATCATTCTTCCAGCTGGCTTAAATTGTCGTGGGTATGCAGAAGGTAAAGAGCTGCTCTTTCCTGGGCTGGAGTAGGCGTGGGCTGGCGCTGGCGAGTTGCTGCTGTTGGGCTGAAGCTGATGTTGCGGCCAAGGCAAGCAGTGGGCTGCTGGAGCTGGGCTAGCTGGCGCTGCAGAGGCGAGATGTGGGCTGCTGGAGCTGGGCTAGCTGGCGCGGCAGAGGCGAGCTGTGGGCTGCTCGAGCTGGGCTAGCAGGGCTGGATCCGTTGGCTGAAATATGGAGTAATAGATGGGCTGAAACTGGTTGTGGACAAGCTCCTTAAACTGGCGAGTTTCTGAGTTGGACAAGATCCCGACCCATGAATATACGGACTAGACGGATACGGAGTTTGTTATAGTTTAGGATCGGTTAAGAATTCTATCATTTTATGCGGAAGTAAGTTACATAAAATGATAAACTATTTAAAAGATTCTATCATTTTATGTGAAGGAATCTACATAAAATGATAGATTCTATAATAATATGTCTGACTAAGTAGACGGATATGAATCAACTGATCGAGATCGGGTTTATAACAGAAATAGACGGAATAAAAATTTTGGATTTTACATCAGTATAGAAAGGATCTAAAGACAAGAATTAATCTCAAATACCCAAACTTGTAACCCAAGGATCAAGACTAACTAAACCGATTAAGGTTGTGACACTCGAAATCGAGGTAGAGGTTGTTGAGGCTTCACTACCACCTAGAAAAGGCAAGCAAAGACTAAGTTAAAGCAAATCTTTAACTTTTGATTAAAGTAAAAGCAAAGTTCGTAAACTAAGGGAAATTACGGTTGGATCTTGAGATTCCACGGCCGTGGAACTCAAGAACACACCGTGATTTTGGGTTCGTCGGCGATTCTCTCTAACTCTCAGGGTCCAATCTGTTTACGATCGATCTATCATCATCTAAGCCACAACTATCAACCCTTCACCTTAGAATTGCTAAAGGGTTTTAACCAACAACAGTCATTATGATATCAAATTCAAGATTTAAAAGAATGAAAGATGAAAACCTTCGAAAACCTTGAATAAATCTCAAATCAATCTCAAATCCACAAATAAGAGCAATGATGTAAACAGATTCAAAATAACACAAATAATCACAATCCTTGATAAGAACGAAGAACGGGATGTCAATCCGTCTTCTAATCAAACCTAAGGACAAAGCGTAACTTCCAAATCTCCAAGTATTTCGCAAATCTCCGTTGCGAAATAGCAATCTCCACACATCCAACCTGAAACCCTAGTCACGTGCAATCAGCGTAAGCGAAGTCTAAGCAGAGGTGTAAGTGAAGGTGACGGAATCTCTCTCTTTCCGTCCTTTTATAGGGTAAGATAAAATATGTGTCCAGCCCATTGTGTAAAAGATCGTGGCTTTAAGTTGTACATTAAAAGATCGCCTAAATCACGGTTCCTTGGGATTCCACGCCCGTGGTTTAGAGCGTGGTTTAGAGCGTGGAAATTCATCACGGTGCTTCACAACTTCCACGGCCGTGTAACCCTCTGGAATGCTCCACGCTTGTGTTACCAAAGTTCCACGGTCGTGGTTTTGAGCGTGGATTCTAGTACGGCCGTATTTTAGAGCGTGGAACACAAGTAGCTCGTAATTCTCCTTTGTTTTGTGTCATTCTTCATCCTAGCATCTTTCTTATCTCCTTTGTGGCGTCCTCAATCCTTGGACATGATCAATCCAACTCCATTCTCTTCTAATCCGTTCGGTTTTAACTCTTATTTGCCTACAATCAACACAAAGCTTATGTAGACCTCTATATCGACAATGTAGATAAACTAACTCACAATTGCTTCAATGCTTTATCAATGAACACCAATATGGATGAAATACACTTAGAAAACGTGCCTAAAATATCACAATATTTCATGCTAATAAATAACCCCATACTTGCCACTTGCTTGTCCCTAAGCAAGGTCTTTCAAAAGCTTTAAAACTCAAGTTAGGATGAAATATGGATACACTTTCAAAAACAAAACTTCTTTTAGATGAATGTGCTTTCTAATCAATAGATCATTCTCAAATCTTGCTTCATTCGTTTATAAGACTTTCATACACATAATCAAAGAGTAAAGAGTAAAGAAAGCTCATAAAATGATCAAACTTCCATGTAAACATTATAACCTTCAAACATTATCAAAATCAATCATAAGAAACTTCAATTTAGATCACCAAGTCATATATCATTCTCTTGATCTTAAGGACATTCAAACAAGGTCTAGAATGCGGAAAGGAAAGGAAAACTTTAAGGAATGTGGTGCATGAATCCGGGAAAGTGGATAACTAACTCTTTTCTTTTTTCTCTTGCGGTTTCCGCAACACTTTCAACTTAGAGCTTCGCTCTCTTCTTTTCAATACATTTTTCGACTTTACTTTTGGAGTTATGGATAGAGGTGCACAAAAACCGAAGCCTAGGAGATTGGCGTTTCTCATTTTTACGAGATGCCTCAAACCCTTGATGCACATACCATAATCTGCTAGGAATATCGCTCAATCCGACTTTGGCAAGACACAAACACCCGACTATGAGAATGGTGCCGAGTTACTCATCGTCATGATTGACTTCCTCAAACCTATAATTTCTTTCTATTCTTTTGAATGCAAAATATTGCTTTCATGGCCCTCCCACATCAAACATGCCAAATATCAACTCCTCCAAATTCCCGAATAGGTAAAGGAGATCATTATTTCATTGAGGGGCTAAATGATCAAAGAAAGAAGAAAGAAAATCGAATTGCCTTAATCATCTCAAAAAGAAGTATAAGAACTTATCATGTGATTTCAACCTTGATTTCTCAACATGATTTAAGTAACATTCATCACATTATGAAACTTGCAAAAGAGGAATAGTCAACTCATTCAATTTCTTTTCAACTCACTATTTGTTTAAGCATACGATTGTCATCAAAACTCAATTCACAAGTAGTGATTATCATAGAAATCATCTCTATCCTTAGAAGCACAAAATTTTCAAAATTTTTCAATTTTTTATGGGTTTTTCAAAAGCTTTTTCATGCAATGTAATAATGAAACGTGTAACAATAGAATGAGCATGCAAGGTAGTCTCGATAAAAGCATACAAAGTGAGTAAGAGTTATTACAAACTATTAGTTACACCCCATCCCATACTTGGAACAAACATTGTCCCTAATGTTCAAAAAGAAAAAGAAGAAAAGAAAGAAAGAAAAAGGACTTGTTCGCTCCAAACGGTGTGTGCAAGCTTTAAATTTATAACCCTAGACTTAAGCTTAAAACAAGGATGCGAACCCGCAGTGTACGGGTCAATCGTAGTAAAAGCAAGAAAATTCCAGGGGTCGATCACAGGGACTTGATGAAACAAAGTCCAATACGGTATGCTAATGTTAATGCTAACCACAAGAGCAATCAATACAATCAAAGATGAATAAGATGTCAAATAAAGCAAACATGCAATTCTAGGGATCAAAGCATCTAGTTGTGGTTCCAACTCAAGATCTATAGATAAGCGGACAAAGCTGAGATTTTTGCGTGGGGAAGGCGTTTCTAAAGTGGAGTAGATCACCGGGTAAGTCTCACTACACACTTAATCCTAAACCGTAACTCCTATTACCGGGTAAGTCTCAAGGAATCAAGATAAAGAACTATGACCTCAAACTAACACACCATCTAAGGGAATAGAATCAACCTTTACTGGGTAAGTCTCAGGCTAACTCACAAAGATGGGATGAAAGCACACTCAAACCCCAATAAAGAACAAACCTTTATTACCTACACTTATGATCGTTGGTATACAAACTAAGGAATTACCGGGTAAGTCTCATCCTAAGCTTGCTTTGAACCAGGAAGGTGAAATAAGAATAGGATTTGGCAAACTCTAACACTTAACTTTCTGTTTAAGGTCGGATAAGTCACCTCGGTCAGCCAAATTCCACCCCGGCCGAGATGTTCATCGACTGAACGAGATGCTTAGGGTTAAGGCTAAAGACTCGAACTTTCAGGATCCTACTGGAATCTAAGACTATTCTATCATTGTTTTTCCCACAACCTTCAGCCAATCACCCTAGAATCACACAAGGAAATTAGCCACTCATCATCATCATGAAAGTATTAAATATATGGGAAGAAGGTGAATATTTGAACAAAGAAGAATTTAATGAAAAACACTTCAATAACTGAATCAAATATCACACAAAAATCGTTCTTTGGATAATAATCCAACAAGACAAGACAACAAGGAAAGGATTTGAAGACAATCTTACAAAACCCTCCAAAAAGCTATAAGCTATAGTCTTCAATCTTCCTTCAACCTTCAAAAAGGTTCTTCAAATCTCTCCCAAATTGGAGTAGGATGCGGCTGCTGCACTTGATCTCCGCTGTAATCGGATTGTATGCGGCCTTATCGAATTGTGGAAATCCAACCCTTTTTATAGGAAAAATAAACCTCCAAAGATAATAAATCTTAAGAAGATATATTCCCATAAAAATAGGTAAAATATATGATTCTGCATATCTCCTTCCTTCTAGAAGCTCAGCCCAAAAATATAAGATCACTTTCCAATTTTAAAAGATCTCAGCCAAGAATAAAATATTCTCGCCGCGTCCTAGGTGTTCGCCTCGGTCGAGTCGGCGTCTCTAGATCGCCTCGGTCGAGATGAATCTCTGGGCAACCGAGGTGATCATAACTGAGTGTAGAATCTCTCAAAACTGGTCCAAAGTAAATCTTTAATCCATGGCTATGCTTCCTGAAGGATTCCTTTTTGCTCCTCAATGTAGCTCCAAATGACTCTTGACTCCTTTTGCTCCTTTTTGATGCAAAACGTACCATATTACCTGCAATTACAACAAAACTAGGTGTAGACCTCGATTCTCGCAAAGGTAGATGAAATGGTAGTAAAATCACATAATGTACATACAAACATGCAGATTATGAAAGATAAAACGTCCAAACAAACCCCAAAATATAGACTATAATTCATGCTATCAGGACTCACAAAACGGTGGTGGAGCGGCTAAAACGTCGATCGTCCATGTCATCACTGAGGTGGAGGCGGTGGTGAAAACGGGAAGAAGCCTGGATCATAGTTCTGCCCAAACTGCTGGCGGTATATATCTCTCATCATGCGGTCATGATCATCGGCTCGTGCATCCCTAGCATCTGCTCGGATCTCCAAGGCTCCGACCCTATCGGAAAGGTCGGTGGCCCACTCTAGCAACTGCTCATACCAACCAGGCGGCTGGCTGTACCACGCCGGTGCATCTGAAGGTGCTGGTGCAGGTGGCGGCTGTGCATGCCAAGGTGGTGGAGCTCCCATCCAATCCAGCTGAGTGCTATACCATGTAGGAGGATCAGCCATCCATGTAGGCCTCTCGCTCACACTAGCACGGAGAGAGGAAGAACTTGAAGCTCTAGTAGGACGGGGAGAGTGTCTAGGAAGGTCAGGAACTGCATCCGGCTGATCCGGGAATATACCAAAGTCATGATCACCTCCTCCTCCCTCAAACTCGTTATCCCCTCTCATCTCCTCCTCTACAACTAGTGGTGGTGGAACATAGGGAGGGGCTACTAATCTGTCCGCATGCATGGCAGCGAACGTCTCCTTCCAGTTATGGCGTCCAGCCATAATGGAATACTCAGGAAGCCACTCAATGCCTCTCCCAATCCTACTCTCCCAAGGCATAGCAGCATACGGTGGACCTCTATGTGTGGAGAAGATGAGGCCTCTAGTCACGAGGGCCTGAAGTCCTAGGGGTCTAGCTGTAATGCGGGTGCAAGCGGAGAAGTCTACCCCTAACTGTCTAGCGAGGTGGGTGACCATCCCACCGTATCCAATGTTGACTGCCCTCTTATTCTTTAGCTTGCTCATAGTAGCAGCTAAGAGGGTGGCGCAGTCAGCTGGCCTGCCATACAACATACTGTAGAGAAGAAACAGCTCGTCTGTCTTAATCTTCTGAGGTGTCTCTGTCCTAGGGAAGAGACACTCAGAAAGCACTCTATGGGCAATCTTCAAGGCTAAGTGGTAGATCAACTTAGCCTTGGTATCAGCAGGTTGCCAGCGGTCCTCGCTGGTGTAAATCATGGCAATCTCCTCCCAGAAATCCTTGGCGTATACGCCACTGGGGAATCGACCATTGAAGGTCTCCTGAAACCCAAAGAAGGCTCCAAACTCTCTAATAGAGAAATCATAGTTTCTCTCCATCAACCGGAAAGAAACTGTCCTGTCAACATGATTGTGCTCAAAGAAAACTACAAACTCCTTAGTAATCTCCTCATAAGCATCTTTCCGAATAGCAGAGAAGATGACTAAACCGGCTCTATCCAAAAGCCATGTGAGATCCCCAATCACATGCAAGGGCTCTAGCTCCTCAAGCAGTAAGTATCTAGGTCCTATGACCGTCCTCTCCTCGATCCTCTCTAAGGCATCTAGATGATCCTCATGGATAGTAGGGATCCTAGGGGGAGGTGGTGATGGTGATGATGGAGGTGATGGAGGCTCAGCGGGTGGTGCTCTAGAAGAGGAAGCATTGTTGCCTTTCCTCTTCTTGTTCTTATTTCTATTCGAAACTCTCCTTACAAAAATCCATTTCTGCTGAAAACCACGGCCTGTTCTTCAGGTTCCACGGCCGTGGAATGTCCAGAAACCGTGGTTCGTCTCGAAAATTCTCAAAACTCAGCAAAATCACACCAAACTCAACAACAAGCAGCCCCAGACTAATTTCCGTCCAATTCCAATCAGTTCTCCTAAAAACTCTAGCAAAAACGAAGCCGAATCGACAAAGAGAAGGAAAGAACGAAAAACCTAGGTTTTCGGATTTTGGAATCTGAATTCCGTCTTCTCCGGTGATTTGCCGCTCGAATTGTTGCTTGGATCTTGTTGGTGATTGGATTTGCTTCAGTTTTGGCCAAAGAATCGTCAAAAACGATTAACGAACGAGGAGTTGAGAGATGGGGAGAGATTACGGTGAATAGGGGCGTGGAATTGGGTTTGTTTTGTGGTGTTTGTGAAGAAACGTGGTTTATATAGTGGCCGTAAAAATTTTTGAAAATCACGGTCTATCGGGGGGTTCCACGGCCGTGGAAATGTACGGAACCGTGGTTTTGGTGATTTTTCTCAGGCTTTTGAAAATTACGGTCACTGTAGCTGTCACGGCTGTGGTTTTGGCCGTGGAACTCTCTGTAATGTGTCAAAGTCCAAGTTTCGTCAATTTTCTTCAAACTTTTCCTTTCCCCTTTCTTTTTCACTGTTCCTACATCCAAAAACACGAACATACCGGAAGGCATCGAAGGCAAAACAAAGCAAAACGTCTAAACTAAACTAATCAATGAATCAAAAACAAAAACGTAAGTGCAATACCTTGGGTTGCCTCCCAAGAAGCGCTTTGTTTAAGGTCCGTAGCTAGACCATATTCGCACTTATTCGAGTGCGGCGGGCGCGAACTCTTCAGTTTGGAGTTCCGGTGTATACTTCTTGAGTCGTTGACCGTTCACCTTAAAGCTTCCGCCCTTTTCACCCCATACTTCAACTGCACCATGGGGAAAAACACGTTTGATTAGAAAAGGTCCAGTCTAACGAGATTTAAGCTTACTTGGAAAGAGACGAAGCCTTGAATTGAAGAGGAGAACTTGATCTCCTTCTTTGAGGTCCTTTGGGATGATATGCTTATCATGCCAACGCTTCGCTCTTTCTTTATAAATCTTGGCGTTTTCGTAGGCATTCAAGCGAAGTTCTTCAAGCTCATTAAGGTCTAAGAGACGCTTCTCTCCCGCTTCCTTCATGTTGAAGTTCAACCACTTTATTGCCCAATACACCTTGTGCTCCAACTCTACTGGTAAGTGACAAGACTTCCCATACACAAGGTTGTATGGTGTAGTTCCGATGGGAGTCTTATATGCAGTCCGGTATGCCCACAATGCATCATCTAGCTTCAAAGACCAATCCTTCCTAGTCCTTGAAACCGTCTTCTCTAAGATTCCTTTGATCTCCCGGTTAGAGATCTCCACTTGTCCACTAGTTTGTGGATGATAAGGAGTGGCGATCTTGTGAGTCACCCCATACTTAGCTAGAAGAGCTTCAAAACGGCGGGCAATGAAGTGAGAACCTCCATCACTAATGATAGTCCGTGGTGTCCCAAATCGTGGGAAGATGGTCTTGTTAAAGAACTTAACCACTACCATGGCATCATTGGTGGGAGAGGCAATTGCTTCAACCCATCTTGAAACATAATCGACTGCTAAAAGTATGTATTGTTTTTACAAGATGATGGGAAAGGTCCCATGAAGTCTACTCCCCAAACGTCAAAGATCTCCACCTCTTGGATGTTGTTGAGAGGCATCTCATTCCTCCTAGATATATTCCCTGTTCTTTGACAAGCATCGCAACAGGAAACAAAGGTTTGCACATCTTTAAATAGAGTAGGCCAAAAGAATCCAGATTGCAATACCTTAGCGCTAGTCTTGTTCAAAGTAGCGTGTCCTCCACAAGGTAGTGAATGACAATGACGGATGACACTTTGCATCTCATCTTCCGGCACACATCGCCGAATAATGCCGTCCGGACCTCTCTTAAATAGGAGAGGTTCATTCCAAAAGTATTCCCGAACATCCTTAAAGAACTTCTTCCTTTGTGCGTAGGATAATCCGGGCGGTAATTCCTGACAAACCAAATAGTTAACAAAATCAGCAAACCATGGTTCGTTACCTTTGGTGATCACATCGATGCACTCCTCTATAATGTGTAAATGCTCGTCCGGAAAGGAGTCATCTATAGGTAGATGGTCGTCCTCTAGATGTGTTAGACGAATCAAATGATCCGCAACAGAATTTTCCGAACCCTTCTTGTCGCGGATCTCTAGATCGAATTCTCGTAGGAGAAGAATCCATCTAATTAGCCTTGGCTTCGCATCCTTCTTTGCAAGTAGATACCGGATCGCAGCATGATCCGTGTATACAATCACCTTTGCACCTGCAAGATAAGAGCGAAATTTGTCAATTGCATATACAATAGCTAAGAATTCCTTTTCGGTAGTGGCGTAGTTGAGCTGCGCTTCATCTAGCGTCTTGCTCGCGTAGTAGATAGCGTGGGTTCGTCCTTCCTTTTTTTGCCCAAGAACAGCTCCTATAGCTACGTCACTTGCATCACACATAACCTCAAAGGGAAGATTCCAATCCGGAGGTTGGATAATCGGGGCTGATATTAGAGCTTCCCGAATCATATTAAACGCATCTAAGCATTCCTGCAAAAACTCAAAAACTGCATCCTTCATCAATAGATTAGTAAGCGGCTTTGATATCTTAGAAAAATCCTTTATGAAACGCCTATAAAATCCAGCATGTCCTAGAAAACTTCTTATCCCTTTCACCGAAGTTGGGGGAGGAAGCTTTTCTATTGTCTCTATCTTAGCTTTATCCACCTCAATCCCTCTACTAGAGATTAAGTGTCCTAATACAATGCCTTCTTTCACCATAAATTGACACTTCTCCCAATTAAGAACTAGGTTAGTGTCTTCACACCTTTGTAATACAAGAGCAAGGTTAGAAAGGCAATTGTCAAAAGAGGAACCATAAACGGAGAAGTCATCCATAAAAACCTCCATGATTTCCTCTATATATTCCGAGAAGATGGCCATCATGCACCTTTGAAAGGTGGATGGGGCGTTGCAAAGCCCAAACGGCATCCTCCTATAGGCAAACGTACCCCACGGGCACGTGAATGTGGTCTTCTCTTGATCATCCGGGTGTATCGGAATCTGAAAGAAACCACTATAACCGTCAAGATAGCAAAAGTGTGAATGTTTTGCTAACCGTTCAAGCATTTGATCGATGAAGGGTAGTGGGAAGTGATCCTTCCTCGTCGCGTTGTTTAGCTTGCGGTAGTCTATGCACATCCGCCATCCTGTTACGGTTCGTGTAGGAATGAGTTCATTGTTTTTGTTGGTGATGACCGTCATTCCTCCCTTCT
The DNA here is from genome assembly GCA_033239045.1 of Fagopyrum esculentum. NCBI lineage: Eukaryota > Viridiplantae > Streptophyta > Magnoliopsida > Caryophyllales > Polygonaceae > Fagopyrum > Fagopyrum esculentum. The sequence goes on along the minus strand of BSUD01000002.1, from coordinate 141,491,702 downwards.
TCGGAACCACTTGTACGGGACTCACCCACTTGCTATCGGAGATAGGATAGATGATACCTGCATCAAGTAGTGATAGCATGAATTATAGTCTATATTTTGGGGTTTGTTTGGACGTTTTATCTTTCATAATCTGCATGTTTGTATGTACATTATGTGATTTTACTACCATTTCATCTACCTTTGCGAGAATCGAGGTCTACACCTAGTTTCGTTGTAATTGCAGGTAATATGGTACGTTTTGCATCGAAAAGGAGCAAAAGGAGTCAAGAGTCATTTGGAGCTACATTGAGGAGCAAAAAGGAATCCTTCAGGAAGCATAGCCATGGATTAAAGATTTACTTTGGACCAGTTTTGAGAGATTCTACACTCAGTTATGAATCACCTCGGTTGCCCAGAGATTCATCTCGACCGAGGCGATCCAGAGACGCCGACTCGACCGAGGCGAACACCTAGGACGCGGCGAGAATATTTTATTCTTGGCTGAGATCTTTTAAAATTGGAAAGTGATCTTATATTTTTGGGCTGAGTTTCTAGAAGGAAGGAGATATGCAGAATCATATATTTTACCTATATTTATGGGATAATATCTTCTTAAGATTTATTATCTTTGGAGGTTTATTTTTCCTATAAAAAGGATTGGATTTTCCACAAATCCGATCATGCTTAGAGGCTGCATACATCACGATATACCACCGATCAGGGTTTACAAGCGCAGCAGCCGCATCCTACTCCAATTTGGGAGAGAGTTGAATAACCTTTTTGAAGGTTGAAGGAAGATTTGAAGACTATAGCTTTATAGCTTTTTGGAGGGTTTTGTAAGATTATCTTCAATTCCTTTCCTTGTTGTCTTGTCTTGTTGGATTATTATCCAAGGAACGATTTTGTGTGATATTTGATTCAGTTATTGAAGTGTTTTCATTAAATTCTTCTTTGTTCAAATATTCACCTTCTTCCCCTATATTTAATACTTTCATTATGATGATGAGTGGCTAATTTCCTTGTGTGATTCTAGGGTGATTGGCTGAAGGTTGTGGGAAAAACAATGATAGAATGATCTTAATCACAGTAGGATCCTGAAAGTTCGAGTCTTTAACCTTAACCCTAAGCATCTCGTTCAGTCGATGAACATCTCGGCCGGGGTGGAATTCTTCTGACCGAGGTGACTTATCCGACCCTAAACTGAGAGTTAAGTGTTAGAGTTTGCCAAATCCTATTCTTATTACACCTTTCCTGGTTCAAAGCAAGCCTAGGATGAGACTTACCCGGTAATTCCTTAGTTTGTGTACCAACGATCATAAGTGTAGGTAATAAAGGTTTGTCCTTTATTGGGGTTTGAGTGTGCTTCCATCCCATCTTTGTGAGTTAGCCTGAGACTTACCCGGTAAAGGTTGATTCTATTCCCTTAGATGGTGTGTTAGTTTGAGGTTATAGTTCTTTATCTTAATTCCTTGAGACTTACCCGGTAATAGGAGTTACGGTTTAGGATTAGTGTGTAGTAAGACTTACCCGGTGATCTACTCCACTTTAGTAACACCTTCCCCTTGCAAAAATCTCAGCTTTGTCCTCTTATCTATAGATCTTGAGTTGGAACCACAACTAGATGCTTTAATCCCTAGAATTGCATGTTTGCTTTATTTGACATCTTATTCATCTTTGATTGTATACTTGCTCTTGTGGTTAGCATCAACACTAGCATACCGTATTGGACTTTGTTTCACTAAGTCCCTGTGATCGACCCCTGGAATTTTCTTGCTTTTACTACGATTGACCCGTACACTGCGGGTTCGCATCCTTGTTTTAAGCTTAAGTCTAAGGGAATAGAATCAACCTTTACCGGGTAAGTCTCAGGCTAACTCACAAAGATGGGATGGAAGCACACTCAAACCCCAATAAAGGATAAACCTTTATTACCTACACTTATGATCGTTGGTACACAAACTAAGGAATTACCGGTGGTCCGAGCTTGATAGCATGAATTATAGTCTATATTTTAGGGTTTGTTTGGACGTTTTATCTTTCATAATCTGCATGTTTGTATGTACATTATGTGATTTTACTACCATTTCATCTACCTTTGCGAGAATCGAGGTCTACACCTAGTTTCGTTGTAATTGCAGGTAATATGGTACGTTTTGCATCGAAAAGGAGCAAAAGGAGTCAAGAGTCATTTGGAGCTACATTGAGGAGCAAAAAGGAATCCTTCAGGAAGCATAGCCATGGATTAAAGATTTACTTTGGACCAGTTTTTGAGAGATTCTACACTCAGTTATGATCACCTCGGTTGCCCAGAGATTCATCTCGACCGAGGCGATCCAGAGACGCCGACTCGACCGAGGCGAACACCTAGGACGCGGCGAGAATATTTTATTCTTGGCTGAGATCTTTTAAAATTGGAAAGTGATCTTATATTTTTGGGCTGAGCTTCTAGAAGGAAGGAGATATGCAGAATATATATTTTACCTATATTTATGGGATAATATCTTCTTAAGATTTATTATCTTTGGAGGTTTATTTTTCCTATAAAAAGGATTGGATTTTCCACAAATCCGATCAGGCTTAGAAGCCCGCTTACACCAAAATACAGGCTGCATACACCCGCTATCAGCGCAGCAACCGCATCCTACTCCAATTTGGGAGAGAGTTGAAGAACCTTTTTGAAGGTTGAAGGAAGATTGAAGACTATAGCTTTATAGCTTTTTGGAGGGTTTTGTAAGATTGTCTTCAATTCCTTTCCTTGTTGTCTTGTCTTGTTGGATCATTATCCAAGGAACGATTTTGTGTGATATTTGATTCAGTTATTGAAGTGTTTTCATTAAATTCTTCTTTGTTCAAATATTCACCTTCTTCCCCTATATTTAATACTTTCATTATGATGATGAGTGGCTAATTTCCTTGTGTGATTCTAGGGTGATTGGCTGAAGGTTGTGGGAAAAACAATGATAGAATGATCTTAATCACAGTAGGATCCTGAAAGTTCGAGTCTTTAACCTTAACCCTAAGCATCTCGTTCAGTCGATGAACATCTCGGCCGGGGTGGAAACTGGCTGACCGAGGTGGCTTATCCGATCCTTAACTGAGAGTTAATGTGTTAGAGTTTGCCAAATCCTATTCTTATTATACCTTTCTGGTTCAAAGCAAGCTTAGGATGAGACTTACCCGGTAATTCCTTAGTTTGTATACCAACGATCATAAGTGTAGGTAATAAAGGCTTGTCCTTTATTGGGGTTTGAGTGTGCTTCCATCCCATCTTTGTGAGTTAGCCTGAGACTTACCCGGTAAAGGTTGATTCTATTCCCTTAGATGGTGTGTTAGTTTGAGGTTATAGTTCTTTATCTTAATTCCTTGAGACTTACCCGGTAATAGGAGTTACGGTTTGGGATTAGTGTGTAGTGAGACTTACCCGGTGATCTACTCCACTTTAGAAACACCTTCCCCATGCAAAAATCTCAGCTTTGTCCGCTTATCTATAGATCTTGAGTTGGAACCACAACTAGATGCTTTAATCCCTAGAATTGCATGTTTGCTTTATTTGACATCTTATTCATCTTTGATTGTATACTTGCTCTTGTGGTTAGCATCAACACTAGCATACCGTATTGGACTTTGTTTCACTAAGTCCCTGTGATCGACCCCTGGAATTTTCTTGCTTTTACTACGATTGACCCGTACACTGCGGGTTCGCATCCTTGTTTTAAGCTTAAGTCTAGGGTTATAAATTTAAAGCTTGCACACACCGTTTGGAGCGAACAAGTTTTTGGCGCCGTTGCCGGGGACTTGGTCTAGACCGAGCCGGTACGGTTTGCTCTTGGGGCATTTGCCCCGTGTTGTCTTACCACTCTACTTGAGTGACTTTTGCAGGTTCTTTCTTAGGTATATGCGAAGAACCCGCACTGGAAAGGAAATCGTTCCTTACGATCCCGAACCAGAAAAGACGTACAAGAGACGCTTAAGAGAAGCGAAGATGGCCCAACAAGACGATCACGATCTTGCGGCCCAGTTGAGAGAGACGCAGGAGTTGCTACGTCTCAGTCAAGAAGAGCTAAGGCAAGAGAAAGAGGAGAATCAGGCCAGGACTGCAGCAATCGAAGCTGAGATTGCAGCAATTCGGAACCAGATTCAACCTCGACCGATGCAGGATCCAGTAGTTGATCCTCGACCGAGGCAGATTCCAGTACCTGACGCCCCGGCCGATGTGCATCCGCTTCGGATGCCAATCCGAGATGTTCTTCTTGCAGGGATTCCACAAACCCTAGGTCAAAGGATGGACCCAAATCAACAGCTGAGGCGTCCAGGAGTGAACCTAGGAGATCCAGCGGATCATGACTACGAACTTCGACCGCAAGTTCTGGCCATGATTCGCCAATGTCAATTCGGAGGGCTGGAGAAGGAGTCGCCGCATCAACATCTTCAAAACTACGAGATCTTGATGGAGACCTTGCGACCTCCTAGAATTGAAAATAACAACTACAAGCTAAGACCTTTCTACTTTTCTCTTAAAGATAGAGCTCTTACTTGGTATCAATCTCTTCCTGCAGGAAAGATCAGCACATGGGAAGAGATGACTACGGAATTCTTGACCAAATTCTTTCCCCCCTCAAAGACTGCTGAAATGAGAGGGAAGATCAATGCTTTCATCATGAAGGACAAGGAGAGCTTGTCCAAATCATGGGAGCGGTTCAAGGATATCCTTTTGGATTGCCCACATCATGGGATTCCAAAGATCGAGTTGTTGGAGATCTACTTCAAAGGACTGGACGGAAACACCCAGTTTAATCTCCAACTACTCTCCGCCGGCACATTCATGGATATGGCGGTTGATGAGGCTTGGGACTTCATTGAGAAGCAAGCCTTGCACATGGAGAAGTACACCCACCAAGGAGCTGAAGGTGGAGTTAAAAGAGTCAACTTTCAAGAGACTCAAACCAACAACAACCAATTCACATCCTTGAAGAACGACGTGAAGCAGTTGAAGGAGCTATTGATGGCTCAAACTAAGCAGGAAGAGCAAGGGCAAAGGAATAACAACAACAACAACAAGAACGGGTACCGTAACAACAACAACGGACCCCGAAACAACAACTACAACAACAATAGAGGATCCAATAGCAACAATTGGAGAGCGAATAATAACCAAAACAACGGTAACAATTATTCAAACTCCAACTCTAATGATTCCTCTAATCCTTTCCTCTCTCCTCCTTCTTCTTCTTCTACTCCATTGAAGAGCCAAGGGCAAGGATCAAGTTCGTCTCAGCCGGAAAAGAAGGACGCAGTCCTGGAGGCAATCTTGATCAAGCTTAATGCCATGGAGAATTCTATGACTTCATTTTCGAGGGCCCAAAAGTCCTTCGAACAACAACTTGCTAATAGGGCGAATGAAGCGCCAAGAGATCCAGGGAAGCTTCCAGCAAAGACGGAAACTAACCCTAAGGGCCAATGCATGGCCATCACGACGAGGAGTGGACTCAAAACTGCAGATCCAGTACCTCGTTCGACGCAGACCACCTCGGTCCAGATCCAGTCGAAGAACACCTCGACCGAGATGCCAACCGAGGCGGTACAACAGAAAGTAGGAGGAACAACTGAAGCCCATGTTCCACCTCCTGCATATAAACCACCACTTCCATTCCCCCAGTCCAGAGCCAGAGCACATCTTGACAAGCACTTTGGTAAGTTCCTTGACTTGATGAATAAGCTCCATATTAATATTCCTTTCCTTGATGCTATTCTAGGTATGCCCGCCTATGGGAAGTTCCTAAAAGAGATCCTATCAAGGAAGAGGAAGCTGGAGGATGTTGGTGAAGTTAGGATGACATCTAAGTCTTCAGAGCTTATAAAGATCATGAAGGAGAAGATGCCACCTAAATTAAGAGATCCCGGCTCATTTTGCATTCCCATTCAAGTTGGGGACGTCACTTGTGAAGCCCTTTGCGATCTAGGAGCCAGCGTGAGCATCATCCCGCTGGAGCTATGCAATAAGATCGGCCTTGGAGAGCCCAAGCCGGTCAAGATTCGACTCTACATGGCGGATCGCTCCATCACCCATCCCGTGGGC
>BSUD01000002.1:141428396-141484780 GCA_033239045.1 Fagopyrum esculentum | reverse complement strand
CTCGGGAGGCCATTTCTAGCAACTTCGGGTTGCAATGTGGATTGCAAGAACGCCAAGTTGAAATTCAACGTTGGTGGCGATGAGGTGGAGTTCGCACTACTTGCAGCCATGAAAGGGGAGCAAATAACTGATGATATCTTCAACATCTACGATGAAGAAGAATCAAGAGAATTGGTGAGCTCTATCCTTATTAATGATCCACTCGAAAGAGTTATTAGCTTCAGTTTAATGGAGGAAGGTATAGATGCTTCTTGTGATGCAGATATACGGAGCTTAAAAGCACTGGAAGAGGATCCAGGAGCTAAAACTGAGAAGCTAATCCAGGAAACGAAGATTTCCAGCCTCGGATCCAGTAGCAGTACCTCGACCGAGGCACTTTCTGGACTGAGCGAGGCGTCTGAAGAACACCTCGGTCAACGCCTTTGTGCCTCGACCGAGGCCGACAGAGAGACGGTTCAAACTGAGACTGCATCTGGTCCAGTTTCTGACACCACTCCACTGGAAAGAGGAAGCACAGATCCCTCCCAGAAGGCACCCCCAGTTGTGGAGCTTAAACAACTCCCTAGTCACTTGAGGTATATCTTTCTTGGGCCGGACTCTACTTATCCCGTTATTGTTAGTGCTTCCCTCTCCGATTCTGAATTAACTAAGCTAATGCATGTCCTGAGAAAACATCGAAAGGCCATAGGTTACACCACGGATGATCTTATTGGCATTAAACCCTCTTTCTGCATGCATAGAATTCTAATGGAGGATAATCATAAGACTTCACGGGAACCTCAAAGACGGTTAAATCCGATCATGAAAGAGGTTGTGAAGAAAGAAGTTCTTAAGTTGTTGGATGCAGGTATTATTTATCCTATCTCGGACAGCAAGTGGGTTAGCCCGGTGCATGTCGTTCCGAAGAAAGGAGGGATGACCGTTGTGACTAATAAGAACAACGAGTTGATCCCAACGAGGACCGTTACGGGCTGGAGAGTTTGCATCGACTATAGGAAGCTGAACACGGCTACTAGGAAGGATCATTTCCCGCTTCCCTTCATTGATCGAATGCTCGAACGGTTAGCCCAGCATTCACACTTTTGCTACTTGGACGGCTATAGTGGATTCTTCCAGATACCTATCCATCCGGATGATCAGGAGAAGACCACTTTCACATGTCCTTGGGGGACATTTGCCTATCGGAGGATGCCGTTCGGATTGTGCAATGCACCAGCTACCTTCCAGCGATGCATGATGGCTATCTTCTCCGAGTACATAGAGGAGATCATGGAGGTATTTATGGATGATTTTTCTGTATATGGTTCCTCTTTTGATGATTGCCTATCTAACCTTTTTCTAGTGCTTAAAAGATGTGAAGACACTAACCTTGTTTTGAATTGGGAGAAGTGTCATTTTATGGTTAATGAAGGCATTGTACTAGGACACCTCGTTTCTAATCGAGGTATTGAGGTCGATAGAGCTAAGATCGAGACTATTGAGAAACTCCCTCCTCCTTGTTCTGTTAAGGGTGTGAGGAGTTTTCTCGGGCATGCAGGTTTCTATAGGAGATTCATCAAGGACTTCTCCAAGATTTCTAAACCTCTAACTAACCTCTTGAATAAAGATGTTGTTTTTGAGTTTTCGCAGGAGTGTCTTGATGCTTTTTACAGGATTAAGGAAGCGTTGATCTCCGCTCCCATTATCCAACCTCCTGATTGGACCTTGCCCTTTGAGGTCATGTGCGACGCTAGCGATGTAGCCGTAGGAGCGGTGCTTGGGCAAAAGAAGGATGGACGGACCACCGCCATTTACTATGCTAGCAAGACGCTAGATGAAGCACAACGCCACTACGCTACCACAGAAAAGGAGTTATTGGCGGTTGTATATGCTTTCGAGAAGTTTCGTTCCTACCTAGTAGGGGCGAAAGTCATTGTCTACACCGACCACGCAGCCATACGCTACTTGATGGCTAAGAAAGATGCCAAGCCGCGCCTTATTCGATGGATTCTCTTGCTCCAGGAGTTTGACCTAGAGATCCGCGATAAGAAGGGATCCGAGAATTCAGTTGCGGATCACCTCAGCCGGCTACCGGAATCCTCCCGCGAGACGGATAGCCCACCCATAGACGATTCATTCCCCGACGAGCACTTGCACGTTTTGGAGCGTTTGATGGACTTACTTACTTCACCCCACGATGGAGGTGAAGTATGGGGTGAGGGAACCCCCCACCTCGTTTGAGACGTACCATGGTCCAGCTAGCGACCTTAAATCAAGCGCTTCTTGGGAGGCAACCCAAGGTATTGCTTTCTTTCCCGTTTTCTAGTCTAGTTTAGATAGTTTTTGTTTTTGCTTTGCTTTGCTTTGTTTTTGGGTTTTTGGACAGACAACAGGAAGGAGCACTCCAGGAAAGAGAGAAGTTCGAGATTCTGAGAAGAAAGAAGCACCTCGGTCACTGTCAGAACATCTCGACCGAGTTGATTCTTGAAGCAACCGAGGCGACTAGGGTTTCTGCAGAACCGCCTCGGTCCGTACCACCTCGGTCCAGTCGAGACCATCTCGACCGAGGTGACAGCAGATCTCGCGACGGTATAAAAAGCGAAAATTACTTTTCACTTTTTATTTTTCACCCATTTCGACCGCGGCGACAGAGCACCTCGTTCTCTCTCGTTTCTCGCTCTTTTCCGACGATTTCTGTTCCAAAACTGCAATTAAAGGGAAGAGGAGTCGATTGCAACAACAGATCTGCAAGAAATCTGAGCATTTTCGACCGAAACGAGGTAAACGAAGTTCGAAAACCCTAACTCCTCGTTTGCTGTTTATTGGGCTTTGGTTGCCCTTGATTCTGCTGAGGAAACCCATAAGTACCCCTTAGGAAGCAATTGTAGTGATTTTAGGGGGAAAATAACTGGAAATCTGAGATTTGGAAATTCGAACTGCACGCCTCGGTCCAGTCGGTCTGCATCTCGACCGAGGTGATTTCTGGGACTTGTCAGCAACCGAGGTGGTCTGACAGATTGATTTGTGAAGATGAGTTCAGATAGGATACTAGCCCTTAGAGACAGATCTTCACCCTCCCCTTCCCCTTCTTCTTCCCGTCCCTACCGCCCGGTTATCCACGAGAGATGCCGGGTAGATTACGAGAGGATAGCGGGCCGTCCAGTTATCGCACCGCGATTTCTGGAGGTATCCGCTTTCGACTGCCTAGGGTTAGAGGCTGACCTTAGGAGGATGATAGCCACAGTCGGGCTGGATCAGTTTTCTGAGATCCGAGCCCCAGCCTACATAGAGCCGACACTCGAGTTCGTCAGCTCCTTCTCCTACCTACCCACAGAGGGATCTGTGAAGTATCGGCTGATGAGCCGGAACTTCTTAGTCCCACTAGAGACCTTCAGAGAGATTTTCAGCTTTCCTACCCCTACAGCTATAGACTTCCCCTCCCGATCCGTAGCTAGGGAGTTTTGGGGTCAGATCGCCCACATCACCACTCATGCAGACAGGTGGCGCCCTGGAGATTCCAGGGAGAAGGTCATCTTCCACCCAGCTTTCAGACTCGCCCACCGGATATTCAGCGAGATGCTTCTGGCGCGTACTGAGACGCCCCAGAAGATCAGACGGGGGGAGCTATTCTCACTATACTGCATGGTCACGGGAGGATACCCTGACTTTGGCTTGATGCTGGCAGAGGATCTGCACAGGATCAAGGCCAAAGGGAAGGGTGATATTTGCTGTGGAGGTCTAGTCACCCACATCGCCTCCTACCACGGGATGGATCTCAGTATTTGCACATTGGCGGCGGCTCCGAAGCCGCTAGGTCTGCAGGAGATGATCACGAGGCGGATTCTTGTTCCTCGTGGGCTGACTACACCGTATGTTGCCATGCCTTGGGAGCGGACAGCGCCTCAGGGCATCAGATGGTCTGCACAGTTTTCTGTCGCCGACCCGCATTTCTGGCAGGCTGCATGGGTCCCGCTGATGGAGGACTACAGAGAGGGAGCAGCTGCTGCTGCTGCAGCTGCAGAGGAGGCAGAGGAGGCTGATGAGGAGGATGATGACGAGACAGTTGAGGAGAGAGGAGGCGGCGTCCCGATGGACACAGGGACGGACACTGCTGGGACGAGCGCGCCTCCCATTATTGATCTTGATGAGGACGAGGAGGATACTGAGCCAGCGCCGGCTGAGACTTCTCCAGTCAGGCCCGCTAGGCGCAGGAGGCAGAGGGTTAGAGACAGAGCAGCACACCGACGGATTGATGACCTGACAGATCAGGTTATCGACACTTATGCTGCACTTTCTTTGGATATCCGGGAGATGCAGGAGCGGCAGCATCATCAGCACATGATGGCTCAGCTACAGTTCCAGCATGTCATGGGCTATCCCTATGACCCTACTTTGTACCCTTACATTCCACCACCACCACCGGATCAGGACTTCTGAGGAGCTGCAGGATTTTTATTTATTTTATTTTTATGCAGTTCGGCTCTTTATCCGGTGAGTCCTCCTTTCTTTCAGACTTTTATTACACCCACTGGGACAGTGTGTCTCAAGTATGGGGTAGTTGATGTATTATCTGACTTATTTGACTTATGATGTATTATTCGACTTATGATGTATCGGATATTTTCATATTCATGCTTTATCTGCATTTATATGTTTATCTGAGATTGCATGCATACTTACAGGTTATTTGATTGAGAGAAACGTCGAAACCGAAAAAAAAAAAAAATTGGTTTAAAAAAATTTTTTTCTTTTTTTTGACCTCGACCGGGACAGTTCTGGCAAAACGAGGTGTTTCACCTCGGTTGACCCAAGAACATCTCGACCGAGGTGGGTTAGCTGAGAGTTTTCGAAAACGATTTTTGTGTTACTTATCTGGATATGATCTCAGTGAAGATCTTGTTTGCTGACTGGATTTAAATTCCTTATATGTTTGAAATGTTTTATGATATGTTTAAGTTGCTAAATGCTTTGTTTGAAATTATTGGCATGTTTAATACTTTATTTTTATCCAAATTATGTTGAATTTGAAGGTTGACACCGCAGCATAAGTTCTCTCACGTTCTTCTTGGAAAGACCAAGGCAATTCATTCTTCTTCTTCTTCTTCTTCTTCTTCTTGATCATGCTTAAGCCCCTCATATACATTTTGCCTCCCTTTACCTATCCGGGAATTTGGAAGCAAGCGAAGTGGTGAAAGCAAGTTAAAAGTTGAGAAGCGGCTGAAAGTGAAAGTGTTAGAAAGCAATAATAGGTTTGGGGAAGTCAATCATGAAGATGAGTAACTCGGCACCATTCACATAGCCGGGTGTTTGTGTCTTGCCAAAGTCGGATTGAGCGATATTCCTAACGGGTCATGGTATGTGCATCAAGGGTTTGATGCATCTCGAGAAATTGATGATTGCGGATTTCCTAGGCTTCGGTTATTGTGCACCTCTGTCCATGCATCCCAAAAAGTAAAGTAAAAAGAAAAAGTGTGAAATAAGCAAAGCTTATTGGTGGAAGATGTTGCAAGTCAAAGTGAAAGTGAAGTTCATCCTTTTCCAGGATTCTAGCACCACATTACCTTACATTCATCCCTACCCTACACGTTTCTTGACCTTTTCTTTTGGGAAGCCCTTGAGACCTTGAGCTTGTTGATTGACTTAGCGGTTTAAATCGGATTATACATGATTAATTTTGATAATTATGGTTTATTATGCATTCTATGATTTTATGCAAAGATGAACAACTTTCCTATATTTATAAAATGTTTTGATCATGTTGAGTTTTTAATTTCCAGGAAGTACTCTCTTAGAGTGATCTATGATAGTTGCACACCATAAAATGTTTTTGAAAGACTTTTCATTGATTTTCTTGACTATTAATCCATTCTATCTTGATTTCTATATGAGGAACTTGCTTAGGGACAAGCAAGGGCTAAGTATGGGGTATTTTGATAGCATGAATTATAGTCTATATTTTGGGGTTTGTTTGGACGTTTTATCTTTCATAATCTGCATGTTTTTATGTACATTATGTGATTTTACTACCATTTCATCTACCTTTGCGAGAATCGAGGTCTACACCTAGTTTCGTTGTAATTGCAGGTAATATGGTACGTTTTGCATCGAAAAGGAGCAAAAGGAGTCAAGAGTCATTTGGAGCTACATTGAGGAGCAAAAAGGAATCCTTCAGGAAGCATAGCCATGGATTAAAGATTTACTTTGGACCAGTTTTGAGAGATTCTACACTCAGTTATGAATCACCTCGGTTGCCCAGAGATTCATCTCGACCGAGGCGATCCAGAGACGCCGACTCGACCGAGGCGAACACCTAGGACGCGGCGAGAATATTTTATTCTTGGCTGAGATCTTTTAAAATTGGAAAGTGATCTTATATTTTTGGGCTGAGTTTCTAGAAGGAAGGAGATATGCAGAATCATATATTTTACCTATATTTATGGGATAATATCTTCTTAAGATTTATTATCTTTGGAGGTTTATTTTTCCTATAAAAAGGATTGGATTTTCCACAAATCCGATCATGCTTAGAGGCTGCATACATCACGATATACCACCGATCAGGGTTTACAAGCGCAGCAGCCGCATCCTACTCCAATTTGGGAGATTCGAAGAACCTTTTTGAAGGTTGAAGGAAGATTGAAGACTATAGCTTTATAGCTTTTTGGAGGGTTTTGTAAGATTATCTTCAATTCCTTTCCTTGTTGTCTTGTCTTGTTGGATTATTATCCAAGGAACGATTTTGTGTGATATTTGATTCAGTTATTGAAGTGTTTTCATTAAATTCTTCTTTGTTCAAATATTCACCTTCTTCCCATATATTTAATACTTTCATTATGATGATGAGTGGCTAATTTCCTTGTGTGATTCTAGGGTGATTAGCTGAAGGTTGTGGGAAAAACAATGATAGAATAATCTTAGATTCCAGTAGGATCCTGAAAGTTCGAGTCTTTAACCTTAACCCTAAGCATCTCGTTCGGTTCATGAACATCTCGGCCGGGGTGGAATTCTTCTGACCGAGGTGACTTACCCGACCTAAAACAGAAAGTTAAGTGTTAGAGTTTGCTAAATCCTATTCTTATTACACCTTCCTGGTTCAATGCAAGCTTAGGATGAGACTTACCCGGTAATTCCTTAGTTTGTGTATCAACGATCATAAGTGTAGGTAATAAAGGTTTATCCTTTATTGGGGTTTGAGTGTGCTTCCATCCCATCTTTGTGAGTTAGCCTGAGACTTACCCGGTAAAGGTTGATTCTATTCCCTTAGATGGTATGTTAGTTTGAGGTTATAGTTCTTTATCTTGATTCCTTGAGACTTACCCGGTAATAGGAGTTACGGTTTAGGATTAGTGTGTAGTGAGACTTACCCGGTGATCTACTCCACTTTAGTAACACCTTCCCCACGCAAAAATCTCAGCTTTGTCCGCTTATCTATAGATCTTGAGTTGGAACCACAACTAGATGCTTTAATCCCTAGAATTGCATGTTTGCTTTATTTGACATCTTATTCATCTTTGATTGTATACTTGCTCTTGTGGTTAGCATCAACACTAGCATACCGTATTGGACTTTGTTTCACTAAGTCCCTGTGATCGACCCCTGGAATTTTCTTGCTTTTACTACGATTGACCCGTACACTGCGGGTTCGCATCCTTGTTTTAAGCTTAAGTCTAGGGTTATAAATTTAAAGCTTGCACACACCGTTTGGAGCGAACAAGTTTTTGGCGCCGTTGCCGGGGACTTGGTCTAGACCGAGCCGGTACGGTTTGCTTTCGGGGCGCTTGCCCCTGTTGCTACTAACTACTCTTTCTATGAGTTTTGTAGTTTTCAGGATTTCTTATGGCTATGTTTGATCCAGCCTGGATAGCAAGACAAAGTGCTAGGGCAGATCATTATGAATACTTGGAGGAGAAGTACTCCTTCTATTGGTTCAACAATGAATGGGAAAGAGAAGAGGCCATTCAGCATGAACTTGCGATATGGGATGAGAAGAATGTCCCTAAAAAGACTTATGAGCAACCTCTTGAAGATTCTCTCGAATCTAGGTTGGAGAAGTTAATGAAGAAGGTGACGGAGCTCAAGGAAAGCACCCTATCCTATGCTAAACCGGAAGAGGAGCATAAGGAAGTGTTGCACGTTTCGAGCATACCTCCAGTCAAACCAGAAGTTTCTCCTGAAGCTTCTGAGGGAGAAGATGTGGAAGATCTCGATCTGACTGTTGAGACCTCGGTCGAGGTAGAAGAGACCTCGGTCGAGATGATGGAAGAATCTGCAGAACCGGAAGAGGCAGATGCAGAAGACTTTAGCCAAATTACTGAGATTATGGTCAAGGTGGAAGAAAGACCAGCTGAACTAAGAGAGATTTCGTGTGTGGATCATCGACCCAACATGAAATTTGTCTCAAACCTTGGAGAGCTTTGCAAGGTACATTCTCCTACTTCATTTGAATTCCCTATTAATATTTCTGAATTTTTCAGGAAGGCACCGGAGAGTTGGAGGTCTCTTCCGAAAGAACCTCCTAAGATCAAGATGAAATCTCTCTTGAAATTGTTGGAGGAAGATGCTCCTTGGATTATAAGGAGTGAAGTTAACAAGCGCTTCACCGCTAAGGCAACGAAGTGTTATTTGTTCAAGTATGGGGTCCCTCGCATGCTCAGGACCCTGTACCATCCCCAAGCTATAAATGGGGAAGCTGCTATGATTCTCGAGAAACTATTTTCTCGATCAAGGAAAGGATGGGACGCAAGGCTAGATTACGTCCCATTGAAGTGCAGGAAGACTAGAAGGATTCCGGTGAGAATCAAACCGTACAAGCTTGTACGTGGGAGATCTTACCATTTGCCGGTGAAATTAGGAACCGGAACCTTTTTGGAAGAATTTTATGATGGATGTGATGAGCACTCCATGGTGTTCAAGGTACATTGAGTAATTCTATGGAGAAGGGTCCAGCTAGCGACCTTAAATCAAGCGCTTCTTGGGAGGCAACCCAAGGTATTGCTTTCTTTCCCGTTTTCTAGTCTAGTTTAGATAGTTTTTGTTTTTGTTTTCCTCTAGACAACAACCAGGTATTCCAAAAGGAAGGATCACAGTTCAGGAGCTACACTGGAAGAACAAAATTTCGAGAAGTTGAGGAAACAAGCTTTACTGAGATACATCTCGGGTACTGTCAGAACACCTCGACCGATATGTGCTTCGCCAACCGAGATGGTCTTATCTGGGAGCTGTTTCTTACTTCTTCATGCAGTTTAGCTATGTTCGGTGAGTATCCTGTCCTTAGACTTATTCTGACCCACTGGGACAGTGTGTCCCAAGTATGGGGTGTTTGTACTTATTTGACTACTTGACGTTATTTGACTACTTTTGATGTATGATATTATATTTATCGGATATTTTCATATTCATGCTTTATCTGCATTTATATGTTTATCTGAGATTGCATGCATACTTACAGGTTATTTGATTGAGAAAAACGTCGAAAAAAATTTGGTTTTAAAAAAAAAAAAAAAAAAAATTTTTTGACCTCGACCGGGACAGTTCTGGCAAAACGAGGTGTTTCACCTCGGTTGACCCAAGAACATCTCGACCGAGGTGGGTTAACTGAGAGTTTTCGAAAACGATTTTTGTGTTACTTATCTGGATATGATCTCAGTGAAGATCTTGTTTACTGACTGGATTTAAATTCTTTATATGTTTGAAATGTTTTATGATATGTTTAAGTTGCTAAATGCTTTGTTTGAAATTATTGGCATGTTTAATACTTTGTTTTCATCCAAATTATGTTGAATTTGAAGGTTGACACCGCAGGATAAGTTCTCTCACTTTCTTCTTGGAAAGACCAAGGCAATTCATCTTCTTCTTCTTCTTCTTCTTGATCATGCTTAGCCCCTCATATACATTTTGCCTCCCTTTACCTATCCGGGAATTTGGAAGCAAGCGAAGTGGTGAAAGCAAGTTAAAAGTTGAGAAGCGGCTGAAAGTGAAAGTGTTAGAAAGCAATAATAGGTTTGGGGAAGTCAATCATGAAGATGAGTAACTCGGCACCATTCACATAGCCGGGTGTTTGTGTCTTGCCAAAGTCGGATTGAGCGATATTCCTAACGGGTCATGGTATGTGCATCAAGGGTTTGATGCATCTCGAGAAATTGATGATTGCGGATTTCCTAGGCTTCGGTTATTGTGCACCTCTGTCCATGCATCCCAAAAAGTAAAGTAAAAAGAAAAAGTGTGAAATAAGCAAAGCTTATTGGTGGAAGATGTTGCAAGTCAAAGTGAAAGTGAAGTTCATCCTTTTCCCGGATTCTAGCACCACATTACCTTACATTCATCCCTACCCTACACGTTTCTTGACCTTTTCTTTTGGGAAGCCCTTGAGACCTTGAGCTTGTTGATTGACTTAGCGGTTTAAATCGGATTATACATGATTAATTTTGATAATTATGATTTATTATGCATTCTATGATTTTATGCAAAGATGAACAACTTTCCTATATCTATAAAATGTTTTGATCATGTTGAGTTTTTAATTTCCAGGAAGTACTCTCTTAGAGTGATCTATGATAGTTGCACACCATAAAATGTTTTTGAAAGATTTTTCATTGATTTTCTTGACTTATAATCCATTCTATCTTGATTTCTATATGCGGAACTTGCTTGGGGACAAGCAAGGGCTAAGTATGGGGTATTTTGATAGCATGAATTATAGTCTATATTTTGGGGTTTGTTTGGACGTTTTATCTTTCATAATCTGCATGTTTGTATGTACATTATGTGATTTTACTACCATTTCATCTACCTTTGCGAGAATCGAGGTCTACACCTAGTTTCGTTGTAATTGCAGGTAATATGGTACGTTTTGCATCGAAAAGGAGCAAAAGGAGTCAAGAGTCATTTGGAGCTACATTGAGGAGCAAAAAGGAATCCTTCAGGAAGCATAGCCATGGATTAAAGATTTACTTTGGACCAGTTTTGAGAGATTCTACACTCAGTTATGAATCACCTCGGTTGCCCAGAGATTCATCTCGACCGAGGCGATCCAGAGACGCCGACTCGACCGAGGCGAACACCTAGGACGCGGCGAGAATATTTTATTCTTGGCTGAGATCTTTTAAAATTGGAAAGTGATCTTATATTTTTGGGCTGAGTTTCTAGAAGGAAGGAGATATGCAGAATCATATATTTTACCTATATTTATGGGATAATATCTTCTTAAGATTTATTATCTTTGGAGGTTTATTTTTCCTATAAAAAGGATTGGATTTTCCACAAATCCGATCATGCTTAGAGGCTGCATACATCACGATATACCACCGATCAGGGTTTACAAGCGCAGCAGCCGCATCCTACTCCAATTTGGGAGAGAGTTGAATAACCTTTTTGAAGGTTGAAGGAAGATTTGAAGACTATAGCTTTATAGCTTTTTGGAGGGTTTTGTAAGATTATCTTCAATTCCTTTCCTTGTTGTCTTGTCTTGTTGGATTATTATCCAAGGAACGATTTTGTGTGATATTTGATTCAGTTATTGAAGTGTTTTCATTAAATTCTTCTTTGTTCAAATATTCACCTTCTTCCCCTATATTTAATACTTTCATTATGATGATGAGTGGCTAATTTCCTTGTGTGATTCTAGGGTGATTGGCTGAAGGTTGTGGGAAAAACAATGATAGAATGATCTTAATCACAGTAGGATCCTGAAAGTTCGAGTCTTTAACCTTAACCCTAAGCATCTCGTTCAGTCGATGAACATCTCGGCCGGGGTGGAATTCTTCTGACCGAGGTGACTTATCCGACCCTAAACTGAGAGTTAAGTGTTAGAGTTTGCCAAATCCTATTCTTATTACACCTTTCCTGGTTCAAAGCAAGCCTAGGATGAGACTTACCCGGTAATTCCTTAGTTTGTGTACCAACGATCATAAGTGTAGGTAATAAAGGTTTGTCCTTTATTGGGGTTTGAGTGTGCTTCCATCCCATCTTTGTGAGTTAGCCTGAGACTTACCCGGTAAAGGTTGATTCTATTCCCTTAGATGGTGTGTTAGTTTGAGGTTATAGTTCTTTATCTTAATTCCTTGAGACTTACCCGGTAATAGGAGTTACGGTTTAGGATTAGTGTGTAGTAAGACTTACCCGGTGATCTACTCCACTTTAGCAACACCTTCCCCAAGCAAAAATCTCAGCTTTGTCCTCTTATCTATAGATCTTGAGTTGGAACCACAACTAGATGCTTTAATCCCTAGAATTGCATGTTTGCTTTATTTGACATCTTATTCATCTTTGATTGTATACTTGCTCTTGTGGTTAGCATCAACACTAGCATACCGTATTGGACTTTGTTTCACTAAGTCCCTGTGATCGACCCCTGGAATTTTCTTGCTTTTACTACAATTGACCCGTACACTGCGGGTTCGCATCCTTGTTTTAAGCTTAAGTCTAAGGGAATAGAATCAACCTTTACCGGGTAAGTCTCAGGCTAACTCACAAAGATGGGATGGAAGCACACTCAAACCCCAATAAAGGACAAACCTTTATTACCTACACTTATGATCGTTGGTACACAAACTAAGGAATTACCGGTGGTCCGAGCTTGATAGCATGAATTATAGTCTATATTTTGGGGTTTGTTTGGACGTTTTATCTTTCATAATCTGCATGTTTGTATGTACATTATGTGATTTTACTACCATTTCATCTACCTTTGCGAGAATCGAGGTCTACACCTAGTTTCGTTGTAATTGCAGGTAATATGGTACGTTTTGCATCGAAAAGGAGCAAAAGGAGTCAAGAGTCATTTGGAGCTACACTGAGGAAGCATAGCCATGGATTAAAGATTTACTTTGGACCAGTTTTGAGAGATTCTACACTCAGTTATGAATCACCTCGGTTGCCCAGAGATTCATCTCGACCGAGGCGATCCAGAGACGCCGACTCGACCGAGGCGAACACCTAGGACGCGGCGAGAATATTTTATTCTTGGCTGAGATCTTTTAAAATTGGAAAGTGATCTTATATTTTTGGGCTGAGTTTCTAGAAGGAAGGAGATATGCAGAATCATATATTTTACCTATATTTATGGGATAATATCTTCTTAAGATTTATTATCTTTGGAGGTTTATTTTTCCTATAAAAAGGATTGGATTTTCCACAAATCCGATCATGCTTAGAGGCTGCATACATCACGATATACCACCGATCAGGGTTTACAAGCGCAGCAGCCGCATCCTACTCCAATTTGGGAGAGAGTTGAATAACCTTTTTGAAGGTTGAAGGAAGATTTGAAGACTATAGCTTTATAGCTTTTTGGAGGGTTTTGTAAGATTATCTTCAATTCCTTTCCTTGTTGTCTTGTCTTGTTGGATTATTATCCAAGGAACGATTTTGTGTGATATTTGATTCAGTTATTGAAGTGTTTTCATTAAATTCTTCTTTGTTCAAATATTCACCTTCTTCCCCTATATTTAATACTTTCATTATGATGATGAGTGGCTAATTTCCTTGTGTGATTCTAGGGTGATTGGCTGAAGGTTGTGGGAAAAACAATGATAGAATGATCTTAATCACAGTAGGATCCTGAAAGTTCGAGTCTTTAACCTTAACCCTAAGCATCTCGTTCAGTCGATGAACATCTCGGCCGGGGTGGAATTCTTCTGACCGAGGTGACTTATCCGACCCTAAACTGAGAGTTAAGTGTTAGAGTTTGCCAAATCCTATTCTTATTACACCTTTCCTGGTTCAAAGCAAGCCTAGGATGAGACTTACCCGGTAATTCCTTAGTTTGTGTACCAACGATCATAAGTGTAGGTAATAAAGGTTTGTCCTTTATTGGGGTTTGAGTGTGCTTCCATCCCATCTTTGTGAGTTAGCCTGAGACTTACCCGGTAAAGGTTGATTCTATTCCCTTAGATGGTGTGTTAGTTTGAGGTTATAGTTCTTTATCTTAATTCCTTGAGACTTACCCGGTAATAGGAGTTACGGTTTAGGATTAGTGTGTAGTAAGACTTACCCGGTGATCTACTCCACTTTAGTAACACCTTCCCCTTGCAAAAATCTCAGCTTTGTCCGCTTATCTTTAGATCTTGAGTTGGAACCACAACTAGATGCTTTAATCCCTAGAATTGCATGTTTGCTTTATTTGACATCTTATTCATCTTTGATTGTATACTTGCTCTTGTGGTTAGCATCAACACTAGCATACCGTATTGGACTTTGTTTCACTAAGTCCCTGTGATCGACCCCTGGAATTTTCTTGCTTTTACTACGATTGACCCGTACACTGCGGGTTCGCATCCTTGTTTTAAGCTTAAGTCTAGGGTTATAAATTTAAAGCTTGCACACACCGTTTGGAGCGAACAAGTAGCTTAAAAATTTCCTTCTTGACAACCTCCTTCATGGTCGGATTTAACCGCCTTTGAGGTTGTCGCAAAGTTCTAAAGTCCTCTTCCATTAAGATCTTATGCATGCATAGGGAAGGTTTGATTCCAACTAAATCCTCTATAGTATATCCTAAGGCTTTACTATGTTTCTTAAGGACAACCATAAGCTTACTATGTTCATCTATGCTCAAATCGGAACTAACAATTACCGGGAAGGTAGAATTAGGTCCAAGAAATGCGTACCTTAGATGTGTAGGAAGTGGTTTCAATTCCATCACTATCGGAGTTTCCAATGGTTCTTGAGGAATATCCGATGCTTCCTTAGAAGTGTCTAAGGATGTAGAAGGTGTTGGAGAAGAATCAAGAGAAGTTGTAGAAGAGACACAATTTTCTTCGAATGCACCCAAAATTACGGCATCCCTGCCTTCTCCACGGCCGTGATTTTGGGCGTGGAAAGTAAATACGGTGGCTTTGTTTCCTCCACGGCCGTGAAACTCTCTGGAGTGCTCCACGCTTTTGTTGGTGAAATCCACGGCCGTGGAATAGGCCGTCTGACCGTGGATCCGTACGTTTTCTGCCTCATCGTGGAGTTTCTCGAATTCTTCTTCACACACTTCTTTTTGTTCTTCTAAGGCTTCAGTTGCCTCATTGCACTCCTCTTCTTCCCCTATATCCATTATGCTCATAGAAAGAACTTTTTGCAAGGGATCTTTGAAGAGAATAGAACTTACCTCCTCTCTAGATAGCTCTTCGTCTTGGATATTGAATATATCCTCATCAAAGGCTGGTTCCTTCACCAAAGTGGAAAGAACGAACTCTACCTTTTCTTCTCCTATGTCAAAGGCGAGTCTAGCATTCTTGCAATCGACTATGCAGCCGGATGTTGCAAGAAACGGTCTTCCGAGAATGATCGGGACCGGACTATCTGCAGGAATGTCAAGCACAACAAAGTCTATAGGAACATAGAACTTACCAAGCTTGACCGGGACGTCTTCAACTATACCGACGGGACGAGTTATGGAACGGTCCGCCATGTACAACGTCATTTTCACCGGTTTAGGGTCGCCTAAACCGATCTTCCTGCATAAGGCAAGCGAAATGATGCTCACGCTTGCTCCCAAATCACATAATGCATCATATGTGACATCTCCCACTCCTATGGGAATACAAAATGACCCCGGATCCTTTAGCTTTGGGGGCATCTTCTCTTTAATGGTTTTGATGAGATCCGATGAATCCGAACTCATCTTAACCTCTCCAAAATCCTCTAGCTTTCTCTTGTTAGAGAGGATCTCCTTTAAGAACTTTCCATAAGCCGGCATACCTACAATTGCATCAATGAAAGGTATATTAATATGCAGTTTGCTCATGAGTTCAATAAACTTACCGAATTGCTTGTCTAGACGCGCTCTCGCTCTAGATTGTGGGAATGGTAGGGGAGGTTTGTAAGCTGGAGGAGGAACGTAGACATCTTCCTTCTCTGTTTTTCCTGGAAGTTTCCCTTGATTCCTAGGAACTTCCTCCGCATGACTAAACATTTGGTTTTCTAAAACCTTTTGGGCTTTATCAACCTTAGTTATGTGATCATCAACCTTGATGATACGAGTCTCCAATCCTTGAAGCTTGCCCAAAATTGTCTCCAACATGGGATCGGGCTTCTCTTTCCCCGAAGTACTTCCACCACTAGATGTTTGCCCCTGGCTTTTCAAAGGAGTGGAAGAAGAGGAAGGTGGAGTTAGTGAATTTCCTGAATTGGAAGAATAAGAATTACCGGAATTTTGTTGGTTGGGGCGCCAATTGTTGTTGTTTGAACCCCTATTGTTGTTCCAATTGTTGTTCCGGTTGTTATTGTTGTTCCAATTGTTCCGGTTGTTGTTCCGGTTGTTGCGGTTTGTATTCTCATTCCCGTTGTGGTTATTGTTGTTGCCCAAATAACCTACATCTTGTTCCTTTTGCTTTGGAAAGTTGGTTTTGATGGCTTCCTTCAACTCTTTAATCTCCGTATTGAGAGAAAAGATTTTAGTTTGAGCCGCTTGTGATAGCCTTGCTCCTTGCTCCACATGATTCGCCTCCACTTTCCGATGAGAATACTTCTCAATAACTCGCGCTTGCTTCTCAATGAAGTCCCAAGCGTCATCTTCCCTCATGTCCATGAATGTACCACATGAAAGGGATTGGAGCTTGAATTGTGTCTCCACATCTAGCCCCTTATAGTATATCTCCAATATCGCCAATTTGGATATGCCATGATGTAGGCAATCCAATAGCAAATCCTGAAATCTTTCCCAAGATTGAAACAAACTTTCGTTAGATCTCATAGAAAATGCATTAATCTTACCTCTCAACTCCGCCGTTTTAGATTGCGGAAAGAACTTAGTGAGGGATTCCGAAGAAAGATCCTTCCATGTTTCAAGTTTCCCACTTGGAAGAGCTTGATACCAAGACAATGCTTTCCCTTTCAAAGAGAAAAAGAAAGGCTTGAGCTTATAGCTGTTGGTAGTTGCATTCTTTGGCTTCATTGTCTCCATCATGATCTCGAAATTTTGTAGATGTTGATGTGGAGATTCAGCGCTTGTTTCCCCAAATTGATTTTGGCGGACAATGGTAATAACTTGAGGGTTGAAGCTAAACCCTTGTGCATCATCAGCATCAAAGTTCACACCCAAACGGCGTGGTTGCTGCGTTGGATCCATCCTTTGGCCAAGAGTTCTTGGTTCCTCATCCACACGTTCGACTCTCGCACCTCTAGCTGGAACACGGCGATTAGCAGCTGGCCGTGGAAAGAACGGGTTCACATTGATCGTTGGATCAATTTCCTCTAGTGGTGGCATGGAGGAGTCGCTATCCTCATTGGATGAGTTGGCTCTAACCGATCTTCCCGGTCTCCTTCTTCTCTTTTTCTCCTTGAGGTTGTTTATTTCCAACCTCATTTGGAACATCATGTCCGATAGATCATCAACCTTCGTTTGATGACGATCCATTTCTTCCCTAAGAGTCTTCTCACTCCATTGGAGTTGAGCTTCCTTTTCCGCCAACTCCGTTTGGTAATCACGTTCTCTTTTTTCAGCCATTTTTCTTTCCTTAAGCTTTCTCCTCAAAGTCCTCTCAAGCTCTTGATCAAGAGGTAAGAGGTCTTCGTTGTTCCTAGACCTGCGCATACACTCGAAAAGATATCAAATAACAAGGGAAAAGCTCCCAAGCTTGACAACCGATAACCGAATTTGGCCTAGACCAAATCCCCGGCAACGGCGCCAAAAACTTGTTCGCCACTTAGCGTGCGTGCAATCAAGCTTTAAATTTATAAAACTAGAATAAAAGCAAGCGAACCCGCAGTGTACGGATCGGCGTAGATTAGCAAGTATTCCAGAGTATCGAACACAGGGATTTGGGGGGAACAAATTCAGTTGTAAAGTTGTCAAGCAAGTAAAAGGGTAAAGCTTTGCAAATATATTAGGAAAACAGCAACCCTAAAGATCCAAGTATCTAATTGTGGCAATCGATTCAAGATATACTAAAAAACTAAAGACAGAGTTAAGAGTTGCAAAGGTATACTAATGCAAAGCAATGTACGGTGAAGTTCCAAGGCTTTATATGATCTATCTAGAAATACTCTCTATAAAGGTTGTTGAGGCTTCAGTATAGAAAGGATCTAAAGACAAGAATTAATCTCAAATACCCAAACTTGTAACCCAAGGATCAAGACTAACTAAACCGATTAAGGTTGTGACACTCGAAATCGAGGTAGAGGTTGTTGAGGCTTCACTACCACCTAGAAAAGGCAAGTCAAGACTAAGTTAAAGCAAATCTTTAACTTTGGATTAAAGTAAAAGCAAAGTTCGTAAACTAAGGGAAAATACGGTTGGATCTTGAGATTCCACGGCCGTGGAACTCAAGAACACACCGTGATTTTGGGTTCGTCGGCGATTCTCTCTAACTCTCAGGGTCCAATCTGTTTACGATCGATCTATCATCATCTAAGCCACAACTATCAACCCTTCACCTTAGAATTGCTAAAGGGTTTTAACCAACAACAGTCATTATGATATCAAATTCAAGATTTAAAAGAATGAAAGATGAAAACCTTCGAAAACTTTGAATAAATCTCAAATCAATCTCAAATCCACAAATAAGAGCAATGATGTAAACAGATTCAGAATAACACAAATAATCACAATCCTTGATAAGAACGAAGAACGGGATGTCAATCCGTCTTCTAATCAAACCTAAGGACAAAGCGTAACTTCCAAATCTCCAAGTATTTCGCAAATCTCCGTTGCGAAATAGCGATCTCCACACGTCCAACCTGAAACCCTAGTCACGTGCAATCGGCTTAAGCGAAGTCTGAGCAGAGGTGTAAGCGAAGGTCACGGAATCTCTCTCTTTCCGTCCTTTTATAGGGTAAGATAAAATATGTGTCCAGCCCATTGTGTAAAAGATCGTGGCTTTAAGTTGTACATTAAAAGATTGCCTAAATCACGGTTCCTTGGGATTCCACGCCCGTGGTTTAGAGCGTGGTTTAGAGCGTGGAAATTCATCACGGTGCTTCACAACTTCCACGGCCGTGTAACCCTCTGGAATGCTCCACGCTTGTGTTACCAAAGTTCCACGGCCGTGGTTTAGAGCATGGATTCTAGTACGGCCGTATTTTAGAGCGTGGAACACAAGTAGCTCGTAATTCTCCTTTGTTTTGTGTCATTCTTCATCCTAGCATCTTCCTTAGCTCCTTTGTGGCGTCCTCAATCCTTGGACATGCTCAATCCAACTCCATTCTCTTCTAATCCGTTCGGTTTTAGCTCTTATTTGCCTACAATCAACACAAAGCTTATGTAGACCTCTATATCGACAATGTAGATAAACTAACTCACAATTGCTTCAATGCTTTATCAATGAACACCAATATGGATGAAATACACTTAGAAAACGTGCCTAAAATATCACAATATTTCATACTAACAGAAACCCCAAAATAAAAACTACGACACAAAAGAGGAAAACGAGGAAACTCCGGTGGACCGCGCCAAAGCAAGGAACTATCAAACTGAACTTTGATGGTTCTATAAGAAATAATGATAACTGTGCATTTGGTTATGTCCTTAGGAACCACAAAGCAGAAGTAATTGATTATGACTACGGACGATGTGGAAATACATCTGTACTTTGTGCAGAAGCCCAAGCCCTAAAAAAGGGACTCCTAAAAGCACGAGATCTAGGAATTGAAAACATTGAAATTGAAGGAGATAATTTAACAATTATTAACTTAATAAAGAAGATCTGGAAACCACCATGGAAAATGAACATTGTTATTAATGATATTTCAATCATCCTTTCAGGTTTTCTTCAGACCAATATTAATCATATTTTCAGGGAAGTCAACGGTGTTGCTGATAGACTCGCAACGATAGGCCATGATAACCCTGCTGCTGGAATGGAGTTGCCGAACGACATAGGATGGTCATCCAATAGAGGGTGAACCATTCCTAATCCCTTACCCGGTCATTCAAAAAAAAAAAGAAAGAAAGAAGAAGAAGTATTGACTTAATTAGTGATTTAGCAAAAAAAAAAAACTATCTTGAGAAAAATCGCGAGGCCATCACGTCAACATCGACGTCATCTACTTTAGTAAAGGTGTATAGATATATCATAAGTTATATTTAGTTGTACACAACTAGCTTAAATGTTCACAACTAATTTACATTAACTATTTATCTTATATATCCGGATTACTTTGTTATTAATGAAAAAAATAGATTGGTAATTTTTATTATAAAACAACAGTTTATTTAAATATACCCTTTTTAATTTGAGTGTTTTATTTTAACACCCATTTAAACACCAAACAAGTTTATGTTATTATAGCAAACACAATTTATATGATATTTTCAACATACTCTATTTTATAAGATTGTATTTATAGACAAACAAACACACCCATATCTCATACTCATATTCCTTTGAAAGTTAATTATACATAGTGATTTGAAAAACAACTAGAATATTAATGTGACGGTCTAATATCATATAAATTCACATAATCAGCATCTCAATCATTTTTTAAAATTTTCTATTAAAAAATAATAACATTTTTCATATCAAAATATAGTCTTAAGAAATTACAGAGTTGTTAAACATAATAGATAAAATTCTCAAACAAGTTGTGAGAATAGATGATTACATACTTTATTGGTTCATTACAACGAGAGGATGAAGTGAAACACGAGAGGTGTTTTGACCTTTCGTTGAGTTGAACTTCTACGATTGTTAAAAAGAACGATAATTGTTAACTTGTTCGACTAGGAACCAGATTAACAAGACAACTCATGCACTTATTAATCTTAATTTCAGTTTGTGTTTTAATGGGATAAAAACCATAACTTATAGCGTTTATAGACGATAATGATAGGAAATAAAATAAACTATCTAAAATAATGTGGAATAAAAAAAATAACGAGCTAAAATATCTTAACTAGGTAGGAATAAAATAAAACTAACTTAGTAAATAAATATACTTAACTTGGATATAAAATAAACCAACTAAAATAATAATAATAATAATATTAATAGTAATAGTAATAATAAATCATCAGGCCAAGGAGGCGGACGATCGAATGCAGAATCTCGATTCATGAGCCTTATAACAGCATGCATCGGGTCAAGATGAAGGGAGGGCCGGATAAAGAAACTCGCTCCAAAAAGAAACCTGCAAGAGTTTCGGTTGGTAGTTTATCGGGCATTTTCGAGCATCGTCCCAATGGATTTGGACTTTTTGGCAAACTGAGTGAAAATTTTAGAGCATCAATTATGTCTAACTTATTTCATAACTTAGGCATAATTGATGATTTGATCAATTCTTTCAAGTGCGACTTTATTAATTGGAGTTTCCAAATGGCCTAAATAATACTAGAGGATAAAGATAACTTATTGGAGGAAAAAGTAAAAATTTCCTCGTAAGCTATAGATTGAGTTTAGAGCACAAAGGTGCAAGGAAAATTCGCCCGCTATGCACTGTTTGAAAGTTAGGGTCCACACCCAAGACCTGAACATACATCGAGATCTGATAATCATAGTTAAGCTTAATCAATCACAATTAAGCTTCTTTAGTCACGATAAAATAGGATTGAAAATCCGGGCTTTTACAATATTGACGCTAACAAAACAAAGAGCAACGAAGACAGGGAGGTTCATCACATCCTTATTACATTTCTTTGCTCAAATAACATATTAGCGCCCTAGGATGTCAACTTACCACTGTCATCGGTTCGAATCTACCAAGGTGCTATTATTGTCAACCTACCGGCGTGCTATTATTGTTAACCTATCGGCGTGCTATTATCGCATACAAAACAAAAGAGCAAATAAGGAAGGTCCATCAATTCCTAATTTCATCTTTTCACTTCAATAACCTATCGACGTGTTATTATCACCAACAAAACAAAGAGCAAAGAAGAGAGGGAGATTCATCAAGTCTTCGTTGCACCCTTACGTTCCAACACCCTATTGGTGTAACAAAGAGCAAAGAAGGAAGGGAGGTTCATCAAGTCCTCATTAAATCCCTTCGCTTCAACACCCTATCAGCGTGTTATTATCGCCAATAAAACAAAGAGCAAAGAAGGAATGGAGGTTCATCAACTCATTGCATCTTTTCATTTCAACAATTGTAACACCCCGAATTCTCCGAACTCGGGACATTACTGGTTAGGACCTCACAATGGGTCCCAACCTTAGTTTGACAACAATATTACTAGGATCTTGCAACAAGACAAATAAGAAAAACCGAAATTCATAAAAATGTATTTTTAAAAGGATGAATGCACAAGTCTAACAGCCTGTAGAACTCAACAACGGAAAAGACTAATTGTCTTAACAAAAGGAAAGGACAACAAAGAAAAACCCACACCCCCACTCTAAGGAGAACGGAGACCCGGCTGACCACTACTTCCGGATCACTCAGCTGCTGCTCTAACCTGCGGTAAATCTAAAGACACAACGAAAGAAACCATTAGCTAGTTATCTAAACATTAGAAGAATAATAACAGCACACACACACAAAAGAATAAACACTCATCATGCTTTCAAACAAGTCCATTTATCATCTTCATTTAAGTTATTCACTCTTACTAATGATACTTATTGTGTGACACGAGGGATTCCCAAACCTCGCCTCCACCCCCGTGTAACCATCACGAATGGATCCGATGCATCTCACCTTATACCTGCCTGGTCTGGGTATAGAGAACCTCCCAGTCTCCTGTCAGAGCTGGACAGTGATGTCACGGCCCGTTATAAATACACTTGGGCCTTAAAACAGAATAATAATCGTCGTCCTAATGAGTTGTTATTATAAACACACATTGCACACACCACCATTATCACTCAACTAATATCAAAAACTAGCTAAGTAAGTCGCAAGGACTTACTTGAGTCAAATCACACTCTAACAAGTCTCAAATCGGTTCGTATTCGTGGTAAGTCAAACGCTTGTCAAATAAGGCATGTGGATCAAAATTACATCCAGATGTCCAACCTCATGCAAAGGAATTACGGAAAAAGCTCTCTTACGGTAAAAGACCATTTTACCCTTAATGCCGAAAATTCTCAAAGTTTATTCTTGAATTCTACAAATTTCTTTTAGAACTTGTTTTCCATAAATTGTTTCTCTCTGATAGTTCTTATAAGTTATAAGTTAAAACTCGAAACCACTCCTCAAAGAAAAACACTCCTCCTCTTTCCCGATTACCACTCTACTCTTCTACATGTATATATACGTATGTACATACTCTAACTTTTCCTTCAACTCGTATAATTCCGTAACTACTCGGTATTTATATATAGCTACATAATTTCGTAACTCCCAACTCGCACTTATATACGTAAACTCATTTATCTATCTACATGTGTATATATATATATATATATATAACTTATATATACAGTCGGCATACTATACTCTTATATGTGTAATTTGCTTACTGTGCTCAGGTCTATATATATATATATATATATATATATATATATATATATATATATACGCCTACTGATACTCCTATTTCTTCATTGGAGTATAACTACATATCCACTTTCTATTCGTTTATATGTCCTCTGTTATAACTCTATCTGTACGAGCCTATATCTATGTGATACCTATATACACTATACTAACTTATATTTTTTTTATTTATATCTTTCCGCTTCTACATCTATTTATTTATGCATATAAACTCTACACTGTAATTCTCTATACGATCATGCTTGTGACGCCCCGTTTATTCGGGTGCGTTCCGACTTTGCTTTCCTCCCTTCCATCGATTCTTTATAGTTCGAGTTCTCTTTTTAAAGAATATTTTTATAGATTTAAAAATAACTTTTCCGGGTATTATATTAATTTGGGGATACATGAATGTACTTCCGTATTTTACTATATTAATTTTGTCGGAAAGTCGGGATTTACCGAACTGAAAAATGCCGTTCCGATCATTTAATTGAGTTTTGGCCCTATTTCTTTTTTTTGCTTTTCTTTCTCCTTCTTTTTCCTTTTTTTTTATTCTCTTTTTTATTCTCTCGCGCTTGCTGTCTTGCTCCTGCGCCATCCCCGGCTGGTGAGAGCTGCAACTGCCGCCTAGGCTAGGGCTAGGGCTATCCGCCCCCTCGATCCACCCGTCTGCAGGCCTGCGACCGGCCCTTCGCCACCCTCCAATCTAGTCTACCCCCAAGCCTGCCCAGCCTCAATCCCTCCCTCATATCACTTCTCTCACACGCAGTCTCAATCTCTCTCTCACTTCTCTCTCGCTCTGAACTCTCTCTTCCTCACAGTCGTGCCTGCACTTGGAGCAACGACGCCTTTGGAACCCTGAGGCTGCAATCCAGCCTTCCCTCCCCTCTGCGCCGCTTCGACCCACCAGAAATGACGGCAGTGTGACTGGCTGCCTCTTTCTCTCTACCCTCTATTCCTTCCCTGCTCTTTCTCTCTATTAATGGTGGCCGAATCACCCTCTGTTCTGGTGTAGTAACCGCAGGGAGGAAGT
This sequence comes from Fagopyrum esculentum, assembly GCA_033239045.1. Classification (NCBI taxonomy): domain Eukaryota; kingdom Viridiplantae; phylum Streptophyta; class Magnoliopsida; order Caryophyllales; family Polygonaceae; genus Fagopyrum; species Fagopyrum esculentum. The sequence continues at coordinate 141,460,422 of BSUD01000002.1, read as the reverse complement.
GTTCTGAACCCGACAGCCGCCTTCTTCTGAGCCCACGCCGGTCGAGCCGCCGCCGGCACCGACGCCGGCCTCCTTCCCTCCGCTTGGCAGCCGCTGGAAGCCCTCCCTTACCTCTTCTCTTCTTTCGCGTTTCAACAGAAGGGTGAAGTGTTTTTTTTAGAAATTGTAAATGTGCCCCTCTCTTTTGTAATTAATTCGATTTTAGCCCCTGAAATTGATATAGTTGCAAACTGTACCCACATCTTTATATATATTGCAGTTTTGAACCTACTCTTTTGGAATTTGCAACTTATGCCCCTACTGATTTGCATAATCATGGTCTTGACCCATTGTTCTTGAGATATGCAGTTTTGCCCATGTGAATAAACCATAGTTTTGACCCAAAGCTTTTTTTCGGAAATATGGCCCAAGTTTGATGAGTTTCATAGTTGCCCGGAAAAGTCGATTTCGGATTTTGACCCATGTTTATTAAATGGTATAAATCACCCCGGAAAAATGTTTTGCGGGTTTTTAACCTTGTTTACAAAGAGGGATTTTTTTTCTTAGAATATTATACGTTATATTCCGTTCAATTTAGCATACAAGCTAAATTTCCTTAACTTTGGTTTAGGTCCTGAAGCGGCCGTTATAGACCAACGAATCCAATCTCGACATTCGTAGATCATCTTCAACCTCGGATCGTGTGTGAGTACCTTGTTCCTCGATCTAGTTATGTTTAGTGGTAGAATCATGCTAGGTTGGATTTAGAATAACTTAGGGCAAATGCCAAGTAGTGGTTTGGAACCTTTAGGTGAGTGTTTGAGGTTATTGATATTCTTTGACATGTGGTGTGTTGATCTTTAGTTACTATACGGTTGTGACCCTCGTGGTTGACCTTGTGAGACTTGAGGTGTGTATGTTATCATGTGAACTTTGTTGAGGTTGTGAGTATGAGTTTGTTGAGATTGTGGAGTAAGGATGGAAGTATCCTAGCATGTGGTTATAGGTTAGATCTCATGAGTTTATGAGTGCTAGGAGCGTATCCTAGATTATGAGAGTGTATGACCTAATAAGAGTATATAGTACTAGAATTCTAAGGACTTCTAGCTTTCATGAGTAGTTGTTGATTATCATGCCTTGTTTTGAACAGGCTTTGAATATATTCCTTCGGAGAGTGTTATTGATTTCATTTAGCTTTGAGACGAGGTAAGTCATCGGACTTACTTAGCCGCTTTTATGCCTTATTTGGGTATATATGGTGGTGTGTGTTTACCGCTTTTTAAGCATGAAAATGGATTAGGATTTACTTGACCTTATTTATTGGCCTATCGTTACTACTATTATTATTATCGGGCGGTGACATCACCGCTCAGTTTCCCGAGGGAGACTGGGGGGATCTCTGCGACCAGGCCATACACGGTATACGGGCGGGCTTCTTCATCACTCCCTCAGGGTATACGGGTTGGGCGCCGCCACACTCCTGTTGGTTACACGGGGACAGAGGCAAGAGTTATAAGACTCTTGTGTCACACTTGAAACAAATGAATTAGATATGGAATAACCTAAAAAGATATATTTGGAATGAATGTTCATGTTGTGTGCCTTGTGTTCTCATGTATGTGTTTGTGCCATATTATTCTTATAATGCATAGAATGTGAGCTAACGGTTTAAAACCGTTTGGTGTAGATGCCTTGCAGGTTAGGGATGCCGCCGAGTGAGGTGGAGGAGTGGACAGCCGAGTGGTCTCCGTACATTATAGGACGGGGACGTTTTTGGGGTTTTTCCTTTGTTGTCGGATTATATCTTGTTGCACGTTTGGACTTCTTTACTTTTATGTCGTTTTGAGGACTCGGCTGAGTTTCCAACTTGTATCCCTTCCTTCTTTCTTTGCATACATTACAAACTACTTTGAGTTTTATGCCTTTAATTTGTGCCTTGTTGGAAAGGTCCGGTGAGATTGTTGTCAGGCTAAGGGTCGGGACCCATTGTGTGGTCTCGCCCGTAGCATTTCAATATCCCGCGGATTCGGGGTGTTACAATGCTCCTATACATATGTATAGGTATATACTCAGCACATTATAATCCTCAAAACCATGCATATCTCCCTCTCGATCATACCTATATACATTCCACAAATACACAGCAGTTCCATGACATTGAACTCACCTAAACAGTCTGCAGTAGGCCGTTCTTCTTCAGTTAACGAAGTGCAGCAGGCGTCCTGGACCGGTTCGTATATTGGCTCGAAAGGACTCCCGCACGTCTTGACGAGTCACTACAAGATCCGGGAGGGACAGGGTTCTGTCGGTTACTCACACGAAACATAAGGAAGGGAGGGGATGCACTAGCTGTTGTTTACCTTAGTTACGATGGTACAGACAGGAGCCGAGTTTCGGTGCGGTGTGCAGCGAGGTTCATCACCTACAGCGGAGGTTGCTGGAGTTCCAGGCGGTCTGTGCAGGGGCGGTAGGGAGGCGATGGTGTCGTCACCCACAGCGGCGGCTGTTGGCGTCCCAGGCGGTCCGTGCAGGGGCGGTAGGGAGTTAGAATGTGGTTTGAGAAGGGAGAGGAGGTAGATCAGCGATTCACCTGGTGGTCGGCAGAACCGGCGGCGGCAGCCCTGGGGTGCGGTGTGGCGACCGGATCGTGATCTGGGCTGGTTCGAAGCTTTGCGAAGAGCGGCAGATGTTGGTTGGTGAGCGGCGGTAAGTTTCACCAGAGAAAAGGTAAGCAGCGTTTTACGATCAATTAGGTTAGGGGTAGATTAGAGTTAATTAGGTTTAAGGTAAGGTTAGGGTTAGTGGCTGACTAGATAGGTTGTTGGGCCGGATTCAGTGGTACGGGCCCGAAGTAACTTGGGTCGGGTCTGCTCATCTAACTAATATGGAATATAACTAGATCGTTACTCGCCTGAAACCGCTGTTTTATATTATTTTAAAGGTACGGAATTATTTCCGGTTACATCATTTATCATTTTATGTAAATCAAGATCACATAAAATGATAGAAATTATATTTCGTTTTATTTTATTTTAAAGGATAAAAGTTGACGGATCGGTTTCCGGTTGAATTCGTTATTAAACGGAGTTTAAATTTTCGGGTATTACATCAGTGCCCTCTTAAAAGAAGTTTTGTCCCGAAGCTTAGAATGATGTACCTAAACAGACGACTCTCTTTGTATATTTTAGTTTTCATAACAATTTCCGTTTTCTACCATGCAACTACTCAATCACCATAAGCAAACATGCATCACATAAAACATAATCACCCGATCCAATAATAAAAAAAAACTGAATGGTCAAACAACACAACATCCGAGTACTAACTCGTCGATACAGAAGTAACCTCTAACCCCGCAAAGAACTCGGGATAGTTACGTCTAATACTTTCCTCGGTCTCCCAAGTGGCCTCATCAGCTTCTCGTCTAGACCACTGGATCCTCAACATAGGTATCTCCTTGGACCGCAGACGTCTAGTACTGCGCTCTAAGACAGCTACTGGGTACTCTACAAAAGTGTGATCGGGCTCAACTATCAGATCCTCATGGCTGATGACGTGTCTCGGATCCCGGATGTACTCTCTCAACTGAGATACATGAAAGACCGGATGGACACCCTCTAGTCTCGGCGGGAATGCTAATTTGTAGGCCACCTCTCCAACTCTCTCCAAGATCTCAAAAGGTCCGACATATCGGGGATTCAGCTTCCCCTTAATGCCGAAACGCCGGACTCCTCTCGTAGGTGACACTCTCAACGATACATGAGCACCCACTCTAAACTCCAAGGGTCGACGCCTTTTGTCGGCGTAGGACTTCTGACGACTCTGAGCTGCTAACATCCACTCCCGGACCAGGGCAATCCTAGCGATGTCATCCTGTATCTGATTTGGAACTACTCCATCCGCTCTACTGGGCTCATCCCAGCATAATGGCGTACGGCATCTCCGCCCATACAAAGCCTCATAAGAAGCCATCCCAATAGACGCGTGCCAGCTGTTATTATATGAAAACTCTACCAGTGGGAGGTGATCTGGCCATACCTATCCCCAATCTAGTACACACGCCCGCAGCATGTCCTCTAAGGTCTGAATGGTCCTCTCAGACTGACCGTCCGTCTATGGGTGATAGGCGGTGGTAAAGTGGAGACTCGTTCCCAAAGCAGTATGTACCTGCTGCCAAAACCTCGAGATGAAACGTCTATCTCTGTCGGAGACTATAGTCCTTGGTACTCCATGAAATCTCACAATGTGCCTAGTGAACTCCTCAGCTAGACGACTTACCGGCCACGTTTCCTTAATCGGAATGAAACGTGCGGTCTTCGTCAGACGGTCTACCACTACCCAAATAGCATCAAAACCTCTGTTGAGTCTCAATCCTGTGACAAAATCCATAGATATATCCTCCCACTTCCACTGTGGTACTAGAAGTGGGTGGAGCTCTCCTGCGGACCTACGATGCTCAATCTTAACCTGCTGGCAGGTCGCACACTAAGCTACATACCGAGCCACATCGGGCTTCAAACCACCCCACCAGAAGGACCGTCTCACATCCTTGTACATCTTACTCGCTCCAGGATGTACTGAGTATGGGGTAGCATGAGCCTCACCTAGTATCCTCTGCCTCAACTCCCTATCTGACGGTACACACACGCGGTCCTGACGTCTCATCACTCCATCAGCTCCAATGGTGAACTATGGGGCCTCATCTCGAGACATCCTGTCTCGGATCCTAGTCAAAGTCGGGCAAGTCTCCTATTTCTATCGGATCTCATCCAATAGATCAGGAAGTAACTCCAAGGTAGCCAACTGGCGATCTGTATCGGGAAACTGAATCTCTATCTCTAACCAAGCCAAGTCTCTCTGCAACTGTGGTTGTACTGTCAACCGGGCTATCGCCCTCTCCCTAGGCGTCTTCCGGCTCAAAGCATCAGCTACTACGTTCGCCTTTCCGGGGTGGTAGAGAATCTCAAGGTCGAAGTCCTTGATCAACTCTAACCACCGCCTTTGGCGGTTATGTCGCCCCATAGAGATAGTGACGCTAGATCTTAAGAGCATATACTACTACAGCCAACTCTAGGTCATGTGTGGGGTAGTTCTCCTCATACGTCTTCAACTGCCAAGATGCATAGGCTATGACCTTACCCCTCTGCATCAAAACACACCCCAAGCCTAGCTTGGATTTGTCACTGTATACCAAAAAGTCATCGGTACCCTCAGGCTGTGCTAAAATCGGAGCAGACGTCAATCTCCTCTTCAGCTCCTCAAAACTCTACAGACACGGCTCAGACCAGACAAACCGAGTAGTCTTCCTCAGAAGACAAGTAAGTGGTCGGGCAATCAAGGAGAACCCTTCCACAAACCGGCGGTAATAACCTGCCAAACCTAGAAAGCTGCGAACCTCCTTAACATTCTTAGGAGGTTGCCAAGAAGATACTGACTCGATCTTCGTCGGGTCGACTTTAATACCCTCAGCAGTCACCACGTGGCCTAAGAAAGCCACCTCTGACATCCAAAACTCACACTTGGATAGCTTAGCATACAGCTGGCTATCGTGCAGAATCTGCAATATTGTCCTCAAGTGTCCGGCATGCTCCTCTCGACTCCTAGAGTACACTAGGATGTCGTCAATGAAGACCACTACAAACTGGTCTAAGAAGTCAATGAATATCCCATTCATCAACTCCATGAACACCGTTGGTGCATTAGTGAGCCCAAAAGGAATCACTACGAACTCATAATGACTATACCTAGTCCGGAATGCCGTCTTAGGTATGTCCTGATCTCTCACCCGCAGCTGGTGATAACCGGACCTCAAGTCTATCCTCAAAAACACGGACGCTCCATGCAACTAGTCCAACAGATCATCTATGCGCGGCAGTGGCTACTTGTTCTTGATGGTTACTTTGTTCAACTCTCTGTAGTCTATGCACAGCCTCATCGATCCGTCCTTCTTCTTCACAAATAATACTGGCGCGCCCCAAGGAGACACACTAGGGCGTATGAAACCCTTCTCTGCTAACTCCTCTAACTGCTTCTTCAGCTCAAGCAGCTCTATCGGTGCCATACGGTACGGAGCCTTCGAGATCGGTCTCGTGTCTGGCCCTAACTCAATGCCGAAGTCAACGCTCCTCTGTGGGGGTAGTCCTGGCAGGTCGTCACTGAATACCTCTGCAAACTCACATGCGACGGGTATCTCCTCTATGGCCAGACTCTTGCTTTCCTTCATGACATAACACTAGAAGGCCTCGCAGCCCTGTGCTATCAGTCTCGCTGCTCTCACTGCACTGATAACTGTGCCGGACTTTCCGAGGTCCCAACCTCGGAATATCACTCTATGACCCTCCTTAGTGGCAACAGTCACTGTCCTCCTACCAATGTCTAAGACTGCTCCATGTCTCTTCATCCAATCTATCCTAAAATCACATCCTCATGAGCTAAGGGCATGACTAGAAAATTTACTAGCCAGTCTCAATCTCCCATACGAACAGGACATCTATAGATCTCTCTAGTCCCTCTTACCTTACTCCCATCAGGTAAGCCTATCATAAAAGGTATTCCCTCTACAATAGCTAAGGACAACCTATCTACGCATGCATCAGATATGAAGGAGTGTGTAGCACCCGTATCAAATAAAACTCGTACAGGTAAGTCATGGATCTGGATCGTACCTGTGACAGTCGGTGCCTCTGGTTGATCCGCACTCCTCAGCTCAAACACTCGTGCTTGAGCTCCTCTGGTATCAGCTACACTGCCACGTCCTCTGTCCCGACCTGATCCCTGCATAGAGCTCTGTGAAGATGTGTGTCCTAGAGCCCTATAAGACTGTTGTTGACTTGGGGCTCGGTACTGCTGCTGCTGACTCGGAGCTCGGTATTGTGCCTGCCTCTGTACACTCCCTGATAGACCTGCAGGGGAAGAACCCTGCTAAGATGGAGCCTTGCCCTGGCGGCAGAATGCAGCCCTATGTCCAACCTTGCCGCACTGGAAGCAGGTCACTGACGGCTTCGTGCAGTTCGATTGGATATGTCCATAGCCACTACAGTTGTGGCACTGTAAGCCACCAACTGAAGTCTGACCAGTAGCGGTATGGCTATGTCGCCCTTGAGTCTGTCCCCGTCCAAAAACAGCTACTCTTGTACTACCACTAGCATATCTTGTCCTCTGCCGCTTATCCGGCCTGTCTAACTGAGCAACTCTTCTCTGGACTGGTCTATCTCTCTCATATGCAGAAGCCCTATCCTGATAGTCTGACAGAGTCTCACAGCGAAATCCTGCCAGATAGGAACGAGTGCTCTCTCTCGATCTCCGTGAAAAGAGATACACATGCTGCCCCTCAGGAGGTGTAGCTGGTCCAACTAGAGTTAGTTCCTTCTAGAACTTCTTGATGGCAGCAGCAATCGGAATATCCTCAAATCCTGCCTCAATGAAGTCCTGAAACCTCTCTCTCCTCAACGAGACATGGCAGTATCTATCTCTAACAATGCTCCTCATCTGCTCCCAACTGGTGACTCGACTATGTATGGTCCGCCACCACGAATGAGCATCCTCAGTGAAACATGTCTCCTCTGGGCAATACATCGCCTCTAGTGCAATCTCTACCTGTCCAATCCAGTGCTCCACCTCAAACCCTATCTCTCCACTGAATGAGGGAACTTTCTGAGAGTTGAAAGCCTTCAACCACTCATCCGGCCGCCTCGATGCTCTAGACCCAGTAGGAGCTCTATCAGCCACAATTCTCCTCTCAAGTATAGCCAGCACCTGAGGCACTCCTTGTGTCACCTGAACAGACCTAGTCGGTACTGGTGGTACCTGAGTAAGTCTCTCTGTTCTAGCAGCCTCCTCCATACGCTCAACGTATGCTCGGTACTCTCTGTACTCAGATGCTACAATAGAAACACGTCCTGACTCCGTCGAACGTGCTCTTTGTGCTCCAGACCTAGCAACGGTCTTATTCCTGACCTCGGAACCTACACTCTCAGCCACCTCCTCCACTCCAACATTTGGCATGATCACTGCCGGTGGATCCTCTCGAGGAGCTCGACCTCGACCTCGTGCTAGTGGAGGTCTACCTCCATGGCCGCGTCCTCTAACTATAGGGGTCCCATCTCCCCTACTTGGTCCAGCTAGAGGGAGAGGTGGACGACCTCTACCTCGACCAGTAGCTAGCGTAGCTCTAGTACGTGCCATCTGCGCGAGGAATAACAACTTTAATTATAAACTAGCTAATAAGTCCAACTACAGTAAAAACCTAAAGTCCATACTAAGCATACTGAGATCCACGGTAGTAGTGGTGGTCAGCCGTACTTTTCTATTCCCAACCAGACTATACATGCATTTGAAAACCAAAAAGTTCCCTTTTTAAAACTCAGATCCCTTTCGGGTTCTACTTAATACTTAGTCGGTCTTTCAAAAGATTTCAAGTTCCATTGTTGCCAACCTAGAGCTCTGATACCATGTTGTAACACCCCAAATTCTCAAAACTCGGGACATTACTGGTTAGGACCTCACAATGGGTCCCGACCTTAGTTTGACAACAATATTACTAGGATCTTGCAACAAGACACAAATAAGAAAAACCGAAATTCATAAAAATATATTTTTAAAAGGATGAATGCACAAGTCTAACAGCATGTAGAAATCAACAACGGAAAAGACTAACTGTCTTAACAAAAGGAAAGGACAATAAAGAAACAACCCACACCCCCACTCTAAGGAGTACGGAGACCCGGCTGACCACTACTTCCAGATCACTCAACTGCTGCTCTAACCTGCGGTAAATCTAAAGACACAACGAAAGAAACCATTAGCTAGTTATCTAAACATTAGAAGAATAATAGCAGCACACACACACACACAAAAGAATAAACACTCATCATGCTTTCAAACAAGTCCATTTATTATCTTCATTTAAGTTATTCACTCTTACTAATGATACTTATTGTGTGACACGAGAGATTCCTAAACCTCGCCTCCGCCCCCGTATAACCATCAGGAATGGATCCGATGCATCTCACCTTGTACCTGCTTGGTCTGGGTATAGAGAACCTCCCAGTCTCCGGTCAGAGTTGGGCAGTGATGTCACGGCCCGTTATAAATACACTTGGGCCTTAAAACAGAATAATAATCATCGTCCTATCGAGTTGTTATTATAAACACACATTGCACACACCACCATTATCACTCAACTAATATCCAAAAACTGGCTAAGTAAGTCGCAAGGACTTACCTGAGTCAAATCACACTCTAACAAGTCTCAAATCGGTCCGTACTCGTGGTAACTCAAACGCCTGTCAAATAAGGCATGTGGATCAAAATCACATCCAAATGTCCAACCTCATGCAAAGGAATTACGGAAAAAGCTCTCTTACGGTAAAAGACCATTTTACCCTTAATGCCGAAAATTCTCAAAGTTTATTCTTGAATTCTACTAATTTCTTTTAGAACTTGTTTTCCATAAATTGTTTCTCTCTGATAGTTCTTATAAGTTATAAGTTAAAACTCGAAACCACTCCTCAAAGAAAAACACTCCTCCTCTTTCCCGATTACCACTCTACTCTTCTACATGTATATATACGTATGTACATACTCTAACTTTTCCTTCAACTCGTATAATTCCGTAACTACTCGATATTTATATATAGCTACATAATTTCGTAACTCCCAACTCGCACTTATATACGTAAACCCATATATCTATCTACATGTATATATATATATATACAACTTATATATACACTCGGCATACTATACTCTTATATGTGTAATTTGCTTACTGTGCTCAGGTCTATATATATATATATATACGCCTACTGATACTCCTATTTCTTCATCTGAGTATAACTACATATCCACTTTCTATTCATTTATATGTCCTCTGTTATAATTCTATCTATACGAGCCTATATCTATGTGATACCTATATACACTATACTAACTTATATTTTTTTATTTACATCTTTCCGCTTCTACATCTATTTATTTATACATATAAACTCTACACTGTAATTCTCTATACGATCATGCTCCTATACATATGTATACGTATATACTCAGCACATTATAATCCTCAAAACCAGGCATATCTCCCTCTAGATCATACCTATATACATTCCACAAATACAAAGCAGTTCCATGACATTGAACTCACCTAAACAGTCTGTAGTAGGCCGTTCTTCTTCAGTTAACGAAGTGCAGCAGGCGTCCTGGACCGGCTCGTATATTAGCTCGAAAGGACTCCCGCACGTCTTGGCGAGTCACTGCAGGATCCGGGAGGGACAGGGTTCAGTCGGTTACTCACACGAAACAGAAGGAAGGGAGAGGATGCACTAGATGTTGTTTACCTTAGTTACGATGGTGCAGACAGGAGCCCAGTTTCGGTGCGGTGTGCAGCGAGGTTCGTCACCTACAGCGGAGGTTGCTGGCGTTCCAAGCGGTCCGTGCAGGAGCGGTAGGAAGGCGATGGTGTCGTCACCCACAGCGGTGGCTGCTGGCGTCCCAGGCGGTCCGTGTAGGGGCGGTAGGGAGTTAGAATGCGGTTGCAGAAGGGAGAGGAGGTAGATCAGCGATTCACCTGGTGGTCAGCAGAACCGGCGGCGGCAGCCCTGGGGTGCGGTGTGGCGACCGGCTCGTGATCTAGGCTGGTTCGAAGCTTTGCGAAGAGCGGCGGATGGTGGCTGGTGAGTGGCGGTAAGTTTCACCAAAGAAAAGGTAAGCAGCGTTTTACGATCAGTTAGGTTAGGGGTAGATTAGAGTTAATTAGGTTTAAGGTAAGGTTAGGGTTAGTGGCTGACTAGATAGGTTGTTGGGCCGGATTCAGTGGTACGGGCCAGAAGTAACATGGGCCGGGTCTGCTCATCTAACTAATACGGAATATAACTAGATCGTTACTCGCCCGAAACCGCTGTTTTATATTATTTTAAAGGTACGGAATTATTTCCGGTTACATCATTTATCATTTTATGTAAATCAAGATCACATAAAATGATAGAAATTATATTTCGTTTTATTTTATTTTAAAGGATAAAAGTTGACGGATCGGATTCCGGTTGAATTCGTTATTAAACGGAGTTTAAATTTTCGGGTATTACAACAACAACTTTCGCTCAACAGGCAATGTCTATAAAAGCATGTAAAGATAAGCGTCAATTTTTTTTTTCAAGTTTCTACTATTCAAGCTTGAAGTTAATCTCACCTCCATCTTAAGGTGAGGGTTAGAGATTGATGTAGGGTTATCTTAAAGTTATATGTATTTTACCGTATTATCTCTATGTTCATGTTATATAAACAATATCAAGTCCACAAGGAAAACAAGTTTTACGAATACTTAATTCTACCTAACTCATAGACACTTTTCATGAGAGACCCTTATGATTTTTAAATAAAATTCTTTATTTTCGGAGTAATCATAATTAGTCATCCTTTTTCAGAATGAACTAGGTTAACAATTGGTCTAGTAGTAGTGAACTATCATCTGGTTTCTAGCATATCCTAAATGTGATGTTAGTTCGTGGGATGATTGAGCAGAAAGTTTTGAGATTGTTATCGTTAGTAGTATTGCCTCGTATATGTTTCAATTTCTCGATATTTACTTCTTTGCGTCGGTAAATAATTAACACACTTATGTTTAGGGTTACATCTTACGTTGGATTCAAGTAATTCGTTTAATGGCTTATCGAAGATCCACCTGTTGAGATCCTTTTTAATTCTAGTTTGTGTGTCTTGTAAAGTTTTGGGATCTCTTTGTAAAGTTTTTGTATTTTGGGTACCTATTGTAATTTGCATGGACTTTGGTTGTTTGTTGGCTGGAAAGTCACGTTTTTTGTAGAACAATGGCTCAAACGAAGCAGCAAGCTAGTGGGCTCTTTAACTTTTTTGTTCAAGTGGGCCAGGATGCACAATTGGTTGGGCTCTCATTAGATTCAAAAGAAAAACCATAAAGCCAAAAGGCAAAGTGAGAGGCGACACGATTTTTGAGTTGGCTATCACCCAAGACCCGATACAAAGATACACATAAGAGAAGAGAGCGACACATGCTAGACGAACAAAAATGAGAGAGAAGAGATAGATCAAAGAGAGAAACAAGATCGAAGACCTTGGATCGAGAAATAGAGAAAGAGGGTCACAAAGGACTACGAGATTGAACGTGAAGAAGCTTTCACCTACAAATCTCAGGGAGCTTTTCTTTTCATTAGTTCTTTCTGTGTATAGTCGATTTGTTGGTTGTTTTTCTTTAGATTTATATAGTTCGGTGCACACCGGGTCTCTCTTGAGGCCAATATCGTGTTTGTTTGGATCGGAACGGGATCGATCAAGATCCGTTCTTATTTGTTGTGAGAAATCAAAAACTTGCCTAATCCTAACCTAAAACGCATATGTTTGAAAAACGGGATAACAAAGTGGTATCAGAGCTTCTTGTTGTTTTTCAAATCTGTTATATGAAACAATTATTGGATATGCTATTCCAGTGCATATTATTTCGGATCTGCATATCTGCTCTGTTATTTCGGATATGCACATATGTTGTTTCCTTGGATATGTTTTTGTTTCCAAAACTGCATCCTATTATGATATGTTCTTGCTTCCGCTGCAAGGTTTGATTTCTAGATTCGTTATTTGTGATTTTCTGGTGTATGCTATTAGTGTTGGTTTTCTTGACAGTCTCGTTTATCTTTTCAGAATAGCTGTAGTTGCGTTTCTGTATATAAACTTTTTAGACATTTGTTTTTGTAAAATCCTTTAGTGTGATAAATACTGATTTGCTGTAAGTTTTTGATGGCAGAAACAACAATTTTGTCAAGTCATTTGATGGCTCAACTGATTTTGGCAATGTGGCAAGTCAAAATGAATGTTGTGTTGATCAAAGAAAAGTGTTGGAAAACTGTGAAATGAGAGTTCTCGGAAACACTTATGGAGGATGAAATAAGGGAACTAGATGAACCAGCACATTTGGAGATAATGATTCGGCATTCTAACGAGGTAGCTCGTCAGGTTGTAAGTATTACTAACTCTAAGCTATTATGGAAAACTTTAGAAGAATTATATCTTACTAAATCCATGCCTAGTCGTATTTCTTTGCTATACCGTTTGTTTACCTTAAAAAATGGATGTTTCTTTGTCTTTACATGCTAATCTTGATAAATTTTTGAAAATGACTCAAGACCTTGAAAGATGTGGTGGTAAAATTGTTAATTATCATCAAGTTGTGATTCTTTTGAATTCTTTACTTGCTGAATTTGGTGGATTTAAAGATGTCATTCAGTTTGGTAGAGATGAATTGTCTAAGGCAAAAATCATGAAATATGTTATTGAGAAGAATGAGATCTTAAAGTGTTTAAGCATGCTAAATCTGATAATTATGTTGACAATAAAACTGATTATATTATGCATATTGAGGGAGACTCTAAAACTAATAAAAAGAAAAGACAATCTAATGAAAATAATAAAAAGTGCTTTTATTGTGATAAGATTGACCATTTCATAAGAGATTGTAAAAAAAAGAAAGTTGATGATATGCATAAAAATGAGCATGAAGTTTTTGCTATCTTGGAATCTGAAATGAATTACCCTGTTGAGTTGCTTATGCTTGATTCCACATGTGATTCTAATACTTGGAGTATGGATTTTGGATGTTCTTTGCATGTTACACCTTATAAATTTTTGTTTGAGTCTTTACATGATTTTAATGGTAGTAGTGTCATGCTAGGTGATCATAAATGATTGGATGTTAGAAGTATTGGAAATGTGCATTTGAAAATGCATGATAGGAGGGTAAGTGTTTTTCAAAAGGTTAGGTGGGTGTCTAATCTTAGAAGAACTCTGATTTCTAAATCTTTTTTGGATGAGATGTCATTAAAAATGACAAAACTCTTATACGTAGTATTATGAAAGGTGGCTTGTATCAAATTTAGCTTCCCCTTTGCTTGATTCTTCAATGTTGGCGGTGACTAATAATCATTCAAAACCCTCTAAAACTAATATAAATGGTGAATTAACTGTATTAGTTAAGATTTCAAGACATGATAGCACAAAACTGGAGCAAAATAGCCCCAAAATTGATGTTGTAAGGCTCAAAAAGTGTGCAGAAATGGTGAAAAACAGCTCATTGCAGGAAAATTGGTGGAATGACTGAGTAACAACAGTCACAACCCATGTCAGCAGAAATTAAAGTCACAAAAAGGCTCATTAAACCAGTCTAGGGTGGCTAAAAATGAAGACTGAACTTCTACAACATTGGAAGGACATATAGACATAAAAAGTAAGCTACATACTCACCAATTAAAGGAGGAAGTAAATTCTCTTAACTCTAAGTCTAGTGATATGCTTATATGTGATACTTTGACACATGATAGTGATGTGAGTTTGAAATATATCATTGTAAAGCATGACTTGGATGAAAAACTTATGTGTGGTAATTGTGTTGGTATGTTGAGCCTAAGAGAAATAGGAGAATGTCTTTATGTTGTTTGCTAAAGAGGTTAACTTTGATAGGGCACTTTAAAAAGTGTACCAAGACTTGTGATAAGTCTAAAGGGTAGTTGCTTCTGATATGCCTGCTGATTTTGTGACCGATATTAATCGCGTCTCGAGTTGCAGGTATGCTTCCCGTTGTGGGATTGTGGATGGTCTTTCGAAGCACTAGAATAGTGGTTTTAGGGGGGCGGGTTTCGATGACGGATTGCCCGGGTGTGCATTTAGGTGGTCTTTTTCGTTTGTTTTGTGTCGGTTTACAAACTAGAATTAAGAGGGCAATTGTTGAGATCCTTTTAATTCTAGTTTGTCTTTTTACAAGTTTGTAAAATTTTGGGCTCTTTTTGTAAAGTATTTAGGGTACCTTTTGTAATTTACTTGCATGGACTTTGGTTGTTTGTTGGCTGGAAAGTCACATTTTTGTGTGGAGCATTGGCTCAAAGGAAGCAACAAGCTAGTGGGCTCTTTCTTAACTTTTTTGTTCAAGTGGGCCAGGATGCACAATTGGTTGGGCTCTCATTAGATTCTAAAGAAAAACCCTACAACCAAAAAGCAAAGTGAGAGGCGACATAATTTTTGAGCTGGCTATCATCCAAGACCCGATACAAAGATACACAGAAACGAAGAGAACGACACAGGTGAGGAGAACAAAAAAAAATGAGAGAGATTAGATAGATCGAAGAGAGAAACAAGATCGAATACCCTAGTTCGAGAAATAGAGAAAGATATTTACGAAGGAATGCGGGATTGAACGTGAAGAAGCTTTCACCGACAAATCTCAGGGAGCTTTTATTTTCTTTCGTTCTTTGTGTGTATAGTCAATTCGTTGTTCGTTTTTCTTTCGATTTATATAGTTCGGTGCACACCGGATCTCTCTTAGGCCAATCTCGTGTTTGTTTGGATCGGAACGGAATCGATCTAGATCCGTTCTTGTTTGTTCGGAGAAATCGAAAACTTGCCTAATCCTGACCTAAAATCGCATATGTTTGAAAAACGGGATAACACCACCTATCCATCCAAAAAAAATTGTTTTCTCTATCATCTAAATCCTTTTTCTAAATAATGGCATATTAATGTGATTTAGAATAAATTAAACTCGAGTTGGTCTAAAATTTAATCGAGTTTTAAAATTATTTTATACTAGCTTTCTTTACAAGTCGGCCGAGCAAAACCAAAGTAACTCGGATATTACAAGTTAAAAGACCCTAGCTGAGTCTAAGAGTGTGTTTGATATGTCGAGACTGAAAAATGTGACTGAAACTTAATGGAATGAATCGATTTAATTTGTTTATATGTTCGTTTAAGATGTGAATGAATGGGATGAATTAGGTATTAATTGACAAAAATACCCTTACATAATGCCCTTGCAAATTCAATCCATGTAAGCCAACTTAGAGTCAGTGAATACAGATGATCCGATCTAATATTTGGGCATCGGAACACAACCTCCAATTGTTTGTCACTGGAGACCTTTGTAATTGCAAGTTTTTGGATCGTTGAGCTTGATCTTACAAGCTCTGTTGTGATCCAATTCCCTCCTCCTATGCCCCGTAAGTCTTTAGCTATAGTAAAGTATCTAACTCCAATATATCCTCCATTACTCGAATGCCTAAATTCATTATTGTTTTAATCATCCAAATCTTGCTTTGTATATAAACATGAAGGTCTTTAGCTCTAATAAAGTGTCCAACTTCAATGCCATTCAAAGACCGCAAGCATGCCTAAATCATTACTCGAATGTAAAACACTCTTTAATCATCTAACCGTAAGTAAACAATAGCATAAGGTAGTAAAAAAATGTTTCGGTGTATCACTGAAACATACTAAAAAAACTTATGGAAGAGGGGTGTATCCGAATCAAAACCGTGATTCTAATCCAATACATAATGTCATAATCAATCAACCTAAATCAAAGCTTAATTTAAATACGCCTAAGAATTCATTGTCAACATAAACGCTCTGATAAATAAGTCTTCCTCCAGTACAAAAAGGGCACACTACAAAGTCAAGGATACATTCCTTGTTTTACTTCAAATTTTGAGCGTTTAGCCAACATTTGAATGAGGAATGGAGTTCCAACCAAAATTAAACGAGGAATGGAGTTCCAACCAAAATTCTAATTTGATCCTTAAAATTTTGAATATCATATATAGGGAAAATTTAAAAAACAAACTAAGAAACAAGTTAAGAGAAGAAGAACGAGTGAATTCCCTGAGATGGTAATCTGAGTACACCAAGAAGAAGCCACTAAATTTGACTTAACATAGTATAGAATGAGCCATTCCAACTCTTTGTAGAAAAAGTTTGATGCTTGTAACTTGCAACACTTCTCGACTGGATAGAAGCCAGAAACCAGGTGAAGTATACAAAGTTGAGCCTCGGATCAAAGAGATTTGAAGAGAAGAAACCCAGATCGTGAACCAACAAAAAAATTAGGGCCGTAGCAATAGAAGAGAGAAGAGAGAAGAGTTGGGATAGGAACGAAGAAGGGTACAAATGCCATCCACAATCGATTCAGTAGATTCAACCTCATGGGTAGCTGAATGAATCAACCAATTCAACCTCATTTTTCAATCACTTCATACACCCGACTGAACGGCGAAAATGAGTACCGAACAAAGAGGAAAGCCATTCAATCAATTCAATCGACTGAATGGTGAGTACCGAACGGGACCTAAATTTAGCACAACCCTTCCCGGAGCTTAATATAAAGTTTGCAGTCAAGTGTATAACAAACAGGCACACACAGGACAGTCATATTCCAGTTGGCAGACTGAAGACACGTATCAGCACAGCAACCACCATATAAAAGCAAATAGAGAAGGATAAACAACTGCAACAATAATTTACTTCAAATCCAAAACTAGACGGAAAAATGGTGCAAAGAGAAAGCATAAAAACAAGTTCAGTATTACAAGCTGGTCAACATAAAAGGTCTGAGCGTAGTTCACTCAACAAAGTAAGAGAGCCGTAACCTGCATGTTGATTAATAGTGAAAATATCACTCTTCTAGCTGGGAGATGATGCTCACAAAGACTGAATATCCTTGACACATGTCTGAGAGAAGGCAGTATTCGTTCTTGGCGTGATATGTCGCCATTAAACCTGCCAAGACAAGAAGAATGTTAATTATACATCCATGAAATTGGTAAATTGCTTCCCTTGAACATGAATCCTGCTCAAGTAGGAATGTTCGGTTCCCAATTGCATTGTTCATTGCACTGCTGGTTGATCTTTCGAAATCAGCTAAAAACGTCCTGAATAGGGGAGCTTAGTGACAAACCAAACAATTTACTGTTGATCAATTCTATGATTCCTCCAATTTTAACGAGCGACATGCAGTGAATACAAGACTATGACATCTATAAATCTTGTGATAATATAACTGTATCAATTCCCATTCTGTTTCTTATTCCTCAACTTACAGGACTAAGGCATCAATAAATCATTGAGATGCAATGCTCGCAGAATTACTGATCTCGTAGTTATAGTCAATGTATTATGTGCTCCCAATTTTTTGTTGCATCCAGCAGACTTGCTAACTTGACGCATGACTAGGGCTGAAAATACCCGATGATGACCCACACAGTTGAATCACACAGCTAGATATATAGACGAAAATCCCAATGGAATCCGGGTGATGGGTGTGGAACGAATGACGGGTGAAGTAGGTGATGGGCCCGATGCGGATGAAGCTGATCAGACCCATCACCTGACCGATTGACTATCACCCTTTAAATGCTTAGAATATGTGTGTATAAATAATAGGAATAAAATTTACATTCTTTCACTATGTTATATTTCCAAATGGTGATAATACATACGATCAACTTTTTTATGATGATGTTAAAGTTCAAAAGAAAGATGATGTCTATAAAACTCAGTATGTGGACGGTTGGTGGTAGTTATTTTTCAGCTCAAAGATGACTTTCATACAAATTTGCATGACTTTGAAGGTGTACAAAGATCATGAAAATTCCAGTCACATTAAAATGATCTTTTTCTATTGGTTGTATTTGAACGACTTTGAAGCATTGTGAAGAACAATATAAAAGCAAACATCATATTCTACTGCAATGAAATGAAAAGAATACTAACCATAGCCTGAAGTTTGTACATCAAAACCCTCATCCTGGATAAAGAATAATAGATATTAATCAACCGAAAAAGGTCAAGTAGACCAGAAGAAGATAATCATTATTTAATTGGACCTTGAGTTCTCTAATGAGGGGCAGGCTCCCAGTAATGGAGTAAGGTTTGACGTGTCCAACGACCTCTTCTGTAGCTTTGCATAACACATGAAAACCACGAGAATTGAGATCACAAGCAACCCCAGACAATGCCTCTTCAAAGCTTATTGAAAGTCTGCAAGAAACCCAATCACTTCACTGCATCAAACTTTTCACTGAATGTTGCTGAACTATTCTAAATTAGCAACTAAGGCATTAATCTCAATTCTTTTCTATGTAAAAAGGAAAATGCACGGAAAGAGGACATATTGTCAGAACAAACCTTCCCCTAATGTTTTCCTCTGGAAGTACATATTTAGAAACCGGTCCTCTTGTATCTAGCTCCTCTATATTAGCATTGATGTCATCCACGTATTGCTGTAGCTTGTTCATTACATCAGTTACACTGCAAACACATGATAGCATATTTAAAATGAATATTTTTTTTGCAGAATTTAAACTAGGGAGGAAAGTCATGTCCCATTTGAACCAACCCCAATGGGAGAAAAGAGGTAAAAATTAAACATGATCAAGAAATAGCAAATTAGCATAAGTGCCACGTCACTACGTCACCCTAATACTCATTTAAGAAGTCACAAATGGAAGAAGATAGATTAAGTACCTGTAAAAGGGTGTCAACCTGCAAGAACAAATTGAAACTAAGACATAATGCTGGCACACGAACAATTAAAAGACTATTCTATGGAAGTAAATTCAAGTAATGGATCGCTGAAAAGTTCACATACCTGACATCACCTGATATTACACACTCACCAGGGATCTGATTAATTCCACCTCCAGGATCTGTAGAATCAGAAATCCGAAACATGAAGGTTCTTTCAGTACAGATACCTAACAAAGAAAAGAAACTATCTCGGAGAGGTAAATGATCATTTTAATATGTCAGGACTCAGGACTCACAACTCCATTGAGTTGGCTTCATGGTTGATGGTGTTGCAAACTCATACACTTTTTCTTCAGGATGTGGAGGGAAATCGGTATAAAACCGTAACTGGATCACCTTTAATGCTTCCATAGCCAACTCTAAGGAATTTACAGCCTAAAATATTTAGAGAATCAAGCTTGTCAAGTGATAGAAGATATAATCTCAAAGAACAGTAAAATTCTAAAGGGGGATTAAGAATAAAAATTAGAGTAAATAACATTAAACCACCCTTAAAATATTCCTCCTCTCAGAAAATCACCCCCTAAATAACAATATCACACTCATTTCAAAAAAAAAAAACAATATCACACAAAACCACCCTCAAAAATCATTTGTTAGCAAACTCACACCCCTATCCAAATTTTACTTATAGAGTGCAATTAATGCAGTTAAATGACATATTTGCTTCCCGGCCCATTTGAAAGATTTTATTCATCTACCTTTTGCTTACTAAGATTAAGTTAAATATTGAGGGAGCAAATGTCAGTTTTCTAGCACTTAGCTCCATCATTGCACATAGAAAAAGTCAGTAAGCCACCACTATTGCTCTTGATTTTGATAATAGAGCCAAAAATCTAATCATTCCAGTTAAGCACTTTTTTGTATCTCAGATTTAAGTACAAGGATACAGAGGCAGACATTCAAAAGCTAGTTACAACTTACAACCCTAGAAAGATTTTTTCCCCCTTCTAATACCAAAAACTTGTCATCACAATATCATATTAGTGAGGGAATATTTACTTATTTACAAGGTGTACTAATAGTAAGTACCTTGTGTGCCAGGCCACTGTGGAAAAGTTTGCCAGTCACATGAAGCTTCCAAGGTATCATGCCACCAGTACCAATGCAAGGTTGCTTATCAGCCGTGTCAATCCAGAAACTGCAAAGACAAAAGATGTTTTACCTTAATGACTAAATATTCAAATCATTCATAATTCTTTTCCAAAGATAAATTACGAATAGAACAAAGGGTAAAAAATCTTCAGTCAAGCAGTTCACATACAGAGGTCCATTTTTCAGCTTATTTAACAGTCCATCCTTCACAAGAGCATCCACGCCAACACCTGTTATGTCTGAGTTTTCTTCATTGGCAATGAAGACAGCAACCACAGATGACTTCAACTTTGGTTTTGTCTCTCCCAACTTCTTCATCAGTTGAGCAATGAGAGCAACATGCCCCAAGCAATCAGTAGTTCCTCGACCACAGAGTTTATCACCATCGATACTCAATGAGAACGGGTCAAATTCCTGGAATTAGATTCACCATTGATCATCAATCAGCCTATCTCACAACAACAACTCATTGATCAAGCCTTATCAGAGTAAATGAGCAACAACTCCCAAAGTATAAAATTCAATTTATGTGAACATGAACGTCCAACTTGTACAAATTAAGTCTTTATGAACATCAACTTCAAATTGTGGAATTATCAACAAACCTACCAAACAAAATTGTCCCCAAGATTTTAAATACAAATCAAATCAACATATTCCTATCAGTTTTTATTACCTCAAGCACTACAAATTAATCTAAAAAGGAAATCAAATTCCACAGCATACTCTCACGAATTTGAGCTTTTAGGATCAAGTCATGCAATCACAAAAGCAATCAATTGAAAAAAAAAATATACATAAAATAGCCTATTCCACTAGAACATATCGAATTAAACAAACAACGGAGACCAAATTACCCAATCATCGGGGTTAGCGGTGACGACGTCCATGTGACAGCCAACGAAGGAAAGGACTCGGTCGGGCTCGGTTCCGGGATACTCGACGATGAGGTTGCCGCGGTTGGCATGGTAAGTGACGTGGTTGACGATGAGTGGACCGCCATTGGAAGTAGAGAAAGGAAGAAGGTAGTCAAGAAGGTGCTTGACTACCCTGTCTTCCTCTGGAATCAGTTCCGGCGGATTGCTCTGAAGGTATTTGGATTCTCCGATGAGTTTGCGGAGCAGAGAGACGAAGGAATCCTTGTCCAGCTCCCCTAGCAATCGCGTCCCATTGGAATCCATGACCGATCAATTGATCAAAGGCGGAAAGAGAGACTAGTTGACAGAGAAGAAACAGCGGTGCCGAAGAAATTGAAGGTTGCCCCTGCTTGCGTATGGGGATTAGAGAATAAAACTGCAAGGAAGCGTGACTGCGTGACTGCGTGACAGCGTGAGTGTGCTTCCGTGTAAATGATAGGAAGGATACATAAACTTTACAAAACCATCCCCAACTTAAGAAACATTTCACAAAACTACCATCAACATTTTGAAATTATACTTTTAGTACACTTTAGATTGATGGTACGTAGTTGGAATTGAGATTTGTGGTTGTTTTCATTATATTTTTTTTTTGGAAATTTGAGCTTTTATAAGAAAACTTTAGACTACTGAGTAAAAATTTTTGTAGGGTTTTGTAAACTATTAAAGACAGAAATACCTCTATTGTATCTCATATTTCTTCTTTGTACCGTACGTGGTTTTCAAGTAGAGAAAGTAAAAATTGGAAACAAAATTGTTGTATCATAGATCTAATCCAATAGCTTGTGCTTCTTCTCCATTTTGTTGCGACAATTCTTAAAATTTGGTTAAGTTCATTAAAGACATAAAAGCCGAGCAAGGAGGCCGTAACTCGTGAGGGGCAGCGGTAAGCGATAAACTGATAAATCCTAACCAATTGAAATTTGGGGGAAAAAGAGAGATTTTTTATTTTAGGGCCATTGATATCCGCCATTTGTTTGAGACCAGATTCAGCCTTCTACTTCATTTAAGTATTGATGCTCGTCATCTGTTTGATTGTTAGTCCCAAAGAGAAAACACGGCGTCGAGATGAAAATAGCAAGATTTTGATGCAATAATCAGGTTGTTGGTGGATTTTCAACTGTTTGAAAAATTGCCGCAACAAAATATATCAAATTTGCTTGTGACGGTGAGCTAAGGTTTCATATGACGACGGAGGGTAACGGATTTCTCTGTTGTCCTCTTAGTTCATTTTTCATGGGTTAGGTGATGGTAGGGAGGGAAGTAGAGGTTTCTCTTGTTTGATAAGTCATTCGAAAAGACAACACATCTTTGCGGTTGAGTGCAAGAACGAGGTTCGGGCATCCTTGAGTGTGACCTTGATGTTTTTGTGGTGCTTTTTTTTTTTTTGGATTTTGGCCATTCTCATGATGTGGTTGTGTGACCAGTGTATGGGTCTCCATGCTTTGAGTCATGAGTATCGTCACCCTGATTTCCCTGTTTATGCTTTTAGTGAGGATTGTGGATTTTGTGGGTATTTTGAGGCCAATTGACAAATAGTGGGTTATAGTTGATGTGGGGGTATGGTATTTGATGCAGGTCTACGGGAGAGGGCTATGTGCATTCCTATTACTATTGTGAAAAACATCCCGCATAGTTATCTTCTAAGATTCTCTCAAGCGTTGTTGGGTGCTTTTTTGAAGGTGGCCATTGAGCCAAGTTGTGTGGCTGCTTAGGTTTGGTTGTTTTTGCTTCATCGGTGCACGTTGTAGGTGTTTAGGCCTATGAGTAGGCGGGATAGAATATGGGGAAGTAGAAAATCGATCTAGTATCAATGATGTAATATTTGGAATTTTAATTCCGTTTACTTCTGAGTCGAACCGAATTTTCGACTTGATGATCCGTGTACATGATACCTAATGTTATCTACCATCACAAACCCTATCATTTTATTTAAAATTAAACTCACATGAAATGATGAAAAACATAACAAACCCTATCATTTTATGTAAAATTAAATTCACATAAAATGATGAAAAACATAACAAACCCTAGTTTATATATCGACGAGACCATGACAAGCTGACACGAGGCCATGACGAAGTCAGACAACCTTGTGACAAGGCCAAGACAACTTTTGACAGCCCATCAGTCCAACCCAATTCCCTGCCTTACTGCTTTGTCGAGGCCATCACGCCAGCCCACAGATTCACAAGCCCAGCCAAGCGCCAACCCAAAGAAGGAGACCTGCATGTACGCCAGATTGCTGAGCTGGAGCGGTGAAGAAACTGCTCCCCGTAAGTATGCGCTGAGCTAGAGGAAGAGAGAGCGGATCCTCTTCTGTAACTGCTCCTAAAATCACGCAGCAAAAGGAGCCAGTCCAACAGTGCCACCCACGTTTCCCCTCTTCCGTCTACATTCAGCGCTCCCCTCTTCCTCGTCTTTCTTTCTACAGAAGAGTCGCCCTCTCGATCAATCTCTTCACACAGCAAAAAGCCTAGCCGTCTTCTTGGTGCAGCCCATGCAACATGCGCTACTTCCCCCATCCGCAGTAAGGTTCTCACGTACAGTTGCAACTAGGTGAGTCTTTTGCTTCACCCTTCTCTTCATCCTTGCTACCCAGCCGGATCTGTACTCATGTCTTACAACCGCATAGATCTTGGAGGGCATAGGAGACAAACTCGACTCTCGACAACCTAGAACTCCTTCAACTCTCAGGCACCCCCCTTCTGGCGACAAGAACACCAAGATTCAGCCTACCTCCCTACTACTATACTACGGTAAGAGACTCGTCACTCCCTTCCCTTCACAGTTGCATACCTTACTTAACCTTCTAAGCATGACGACAGGAGGTGACAACCAGTGAGCCACACCCGCCATCCCTGAGACATTAACGTCGAGCCAAGGTTGGTCCTCGCTCGTCGCTTACAAACTGGAGTCAAACCTGTGATCTTCTAGGCGCCAGAATGGAGTTGAGTGAGGCTGGTAAGTATCAAAGCCTTGACCCCTTTTTACTGTCAATTTAGGCTCTTCAGAACTGTGTTAAGCATTCATTTTGGAGCCTTCGTTTCGATAGGTTAAAATTATAATCCACCGTTCAGATTTTGATACGACTTAGAGTGTTCTGCATGTTGTGATATATCAAAAGTTGGGATTGATCCAACGGTTGGATTTAGATCTATGAAGGTCCAAAGTGGACTAATTATGTTGTTTGAGAAATGACCCAGAAATTTACTAAGTATAGAATTACTGTTTTTGTGTGCAACTTTGGAGAATTTTGTAGAGTTATGGTTGGACATTTTTAAGAAATTCTTGCTTCTATGAGTAGAATGCATGTCATAGGAGACCTAGAGATTTTTATTAGAATTTTTATAAATTTATTCGAGCTTTATATTTTGAGCCAAAGTTGGATCCTAGTGACTTTTAAGAAAGTAGGAAAAATGTGTAGCTTTCTAAGTTCTACCTAAACTCACTCTTAAGAGTTAGAAATATGATATTTAGTCCCAAGTAAGAGTTTAAGTAGATATTTCGAGATTTCTGGAAGTTTCGAGACCAAGGGTAAAATGGTCATTTTACCTTAGATGGATATTTTAGTAATTCCTCTTCTATTAGAATCTTACATCTTAGAAGTCATAGACTTCTAAGTGTATGGGAAAGGTTTCGATCCGCTTGCCTCGTGTGATAGGCAATTGATTAATCTACAGTTGCCGATCGAATTGGAATCTAAGAGTCGAGATTGATTCAGGTAAGTCTTTTGGGCTTACTTAGCTAGCTTAGGGATATGATTATGAATAATGATAGTGGTGTTTGAGTGATGTGTTTATAAGTGTATTTAATATTAATTATCAACCGACCTACATACTTAGCCTGAGAGTAACGGGCGGTGACATTCTGTTCAGTTAGCCCGAGGGCGCTGGGGGTTTCTTTAGGGACTAGTCCATACTTGGTTTGCGGGGACGCCACCGGCGGAGGTGTGCCAAACCATCACCAGTTGGATAAGGAACGGAGGCGAGAAATCTTAAGATTTCTCGTGCCACAACTTTTAAAACGGGATGAGATGAATCACCTGAGCTATCAAATAATAACCGGATTGTGTGCCAACATGTTGTGTGTTTATATTTCCTTAGATGTGTTTGTGCTATTTTTATTCTGCTTATATTTCATTAGTTTGCTAACTGTTATATTATTGTTTAGACATGCCACAGGTAGGAGCAGATACCAAGTGATCTGGAAGGTAGTGGTCAGCCGGGGTGTCGTACTTTATAGGACGGGTTTGCAGTCTTTTCTGTATGTTGGTCTTTCAGTTATGGCATTTTCATGTTTCTCAGATTGTAAGATATTATTGTTACCGGCATTTAGTGTTTCTGGTCACATTCATGACTTTGTCAAACATATTTTATGATTTTTGGTTTTCCTTATTTGTGCCTTGTTGTAAGATCTAGTTAAGTTGTTGTCAAACTAAGGTCGGGACCCACTGTGAGGTCCTAACCAGTAGCTCCCCGAGTTCCGAGGACTTGGGGTGTTACAAATGAATTTTGTAGGCCTTGTCCACTTGGTTAGAGGACGATAGTGTCGCTAGTCGTGTGCAAGAGTTGTTAGATTGTTTTGAGCATAGCCCTTTGTGATGGTTGATGGTGACTCGGGGAATGGAGCTGATATGAAGGGGAACTCTAATATCAAGCAATGTCTACGTAATGTTTCAAATGGGCATTTTATGGTTGTTGTAAAGTTTGTGCTCTTATGGAGTAACTTCTTATAGCGAAGAGTTTTTGAAGGTATAGGAGGCTAAACACCCCTACAAGCCTCATCCTTCTAAGCCTTGCGTTATATTTCATGAACACCCCTCGTTGTTCATGTTAACTTGATATTTAAATGCATAAAGTCTTTTCCTAAAGATGCCCCTAGTTGCTCATGTTAATTTGATATTTCTGATCCGATAGTATCATTGGTGATTTTAATCCTCAATGCGACACGTAGGCAAAATGAATGTGGGTGCGACGCGTAAGCTTTATTACCTCTATTTTAGTATAATACTACTCGTGCCCTGCACATGTTTGACAATAATTGTGTTTGTAAAAAATGTATGATAATTCATTATGTTGGGAATTGTCTTACTTGTTATGCGATGTTTGTTGTAAGGTTGAGTTTTTTCATATTGTGAATGAAAATTAACTAAGAAGTCAACCCTTGCAATAATAGTCGCAAAAGAGGAATACGAGACAATATCTCTTGAGCTACTTGGATGCCAAAGTTAGTATCGATTCAAGAGAGCATTAAGGTTTATTATAATAAGAATTGTATCACTTATTATGTGATATTTGGTGTAAGGACACATTCCTTACGATAGTGAGAAAGGACCATGAGACACTATCCTTAAGGTTGCTTTGATGCCAAAGTCAATTTTAATGTAAGCGAACATTATGGTTATATATGTAGTAAATTAATATCGATCCAAGAAAGCATTAAGGTTGTTTATATTAAAAGTCGTATTGCCTATTATGTGATGTTTGGCGTAAGGACAAACAAGAGGACCGAACTGATAGGAGGGCATTAGAAACTATCCAGGAGCGAGCAGAAGAAGGACATGGACCTTGGATGGTTGTCCCCAGGCGTAAGCAAGCATCACGTGTTTATCCACGTCTACAAGGGGAGAAGGAAGGCACCGGGAAAGGAGATGGGATGCCCTTACAAGGTCCTGAGAAGGGGAAAGGCAAACAACTCCAAGAATCTT
Source organism: Fagopyrum esculentum (assembly GCA_033239045.1). Lineage (NCBI taxonomy): Eukaryota > Viridiplantae > Streptophyta > Magnoliopsida > Caryophyllales > Polygonaceae > Fagopyrum > Fagopyrum esculentum. The sequence continues at coordinate 141,433,344 of BSUD01000002.1, read as the reverse complement.
CAACCGAAGAGAATAGGAGATTGCAGACAAAAAAGAGAGTTAGGGTGGCAGGACCGTCAAGATTATCTCGAGTTATGCCTACATCAACACAGAGACATGTGCTTCCGGTCCTTGCGGTTAATGCTGCGACGAATAAGCCAGCCAGGGAGAGTGGTCCAGAAGTTGGAAGGGTGCAAATTCTAAACAGACCGATCCAGAAGGGGGTGGTGTTCGGTAAGATGGAGGTTGGGGAATCCAGTGGGTTGAAGCTGAACCCGAACAGAATACAAGAGCCAATGGAAGTCGATAGAGTTGAAGGGAGCCTGGGGACACAAGTCTCAATCGTTCCGGACTCGCAATCTTAAATCGGAAACCAGGGAGTAGCACCTGCCTTCACCCTTTAGATGATAGGTATACTATGGAATAGTTGTGGTACAGTCAAGAAAAGTTTTAGAAGGTCAATGAGATACTTGACTCGGAAATTTAAACCCGCCTTTGTAGCGTTGTTCGAGACTCACTGTTCGGGAGAGGTTGCTGATAGAATCTGCAATGGCATGGGTTTTGACTCGTTTGAAAGAATGGAGGCAGTTGGTTACAGTGGGGGAATTTGGCTCTTGTGGGACTCTCAACGTTGCCATATTCAAGTAGTGGATAAGGACAGACAATTCATCCAGGCAGTGGTGGGAAAGGATGACAAGGCCTTTACGCTTATTGTCACCTACATTGCCCCGGATAGGAGTAAGAGGGGGGATGTTTGGGAGAGATTGGCTGCTATCATTTCAGCTTCTTCATTACCAGTTTTCATGGGTGGGGATTTAAATGTCACGAGATCCATTGATGAGAGCCAAGGAGGAAAGCATGGCCTTTCCCAAGCGTCAACCGAATTTGGACTTTGGATGGACACAAATCAGCTCATTGATCTGGGGTTCACGGGTACTCCGTTCACGTGGACAAGAGGTAGATCGGCCCAGACCCGAATTTCTAAGAGATTGGACAGAATGTTGGTGACTCCAGATGGCAGACTTAAATGGCCGCAGGCCTCGGTGAGACATCTCCCTCGACTTTCTTCTGATCACAACCCATTGCTCTTCTGTCTTGATCTTGACAGGCACTCCAATCCGAAGAAACGACCATTCAGATTCCAAGCAGCATGGTTTACCCATCCTGATTTCGAGAAGCTGATTACTGATGCTTGGGAAAGATTTAGTTCCCTTCCGCTGGCTTTGATCAGGCTGCAGAGAGTACTGAAAGTATGGAATAGAGAGGTCTTTGGCAACATACACCAAAGGAAAGAGGCGCTACTAAAGAGATTGGGGGAAATCACCGAGGAGCTTGCTATCCGGCCAACTGATGCCCTAGTGAACGAGGAAAGAAAAGTGGGGGGGGATCTTGATATGGCCCTTGAGCAAGAGGAGATATTATGGAATCAAAAGTCGAGGCAACAATGGCTTGCTTTTGGAGATCGTAATACGTCTTTTTTCCACCTTTCTACTATTATTCGAAGGCAGAGAAATCGGATTGAGGCACTAGAAATGGAGAATGGAGAATGGTGTCATGATCACGATCAACTAGAGAAGAAGGCTGTAGAATATTACAAGAATCTTTATGGACCAGATGATCTTCAACAACTTGATTCTATGGAGTTGGGAGGTTTTCCTTGCCTTTCCAGGGAGCAGTTGATCGACATTTCTAGGGACTTCACTGTAGAGGAGATGGAGGAGGCAGTGAAGAGCATGGGAGCTTTGAAAGCACCCGGACCGGATGGGTTCCAGCCTGTTTTTTACCAAAGGTTATGGCCAACTGTGGGAGGATCCCTCTGCCGTTTCATCAATGACTTCTTAGACTCAGGAGTACTTCCGAGTAATGTGAATGATACCCATATTGTCCTCATTGGGAAAGTGGAGAAACCAGTAAGAATACAACAGTTTAGACCGATCAGCCTCTGCAATGTGTCATACAAGGTCATAACGAAGATGTTTGCTAATAGGTTGAAACCGTTTATGAACTATCTTGTGAGCCCTCTTCAAGCCAGTTTTATTCCAGGGAGACTGATATCGGACAATGTAGTTCTCGCCCAGGAAGCTATTCATTCAATGAAAAGGAAAAGGGGTCGGAAAGGATGGATGGTTCTGAAACTCGATCTTGAGAAAGCATATGATCGAGTGAGATGGGAGTTTGTTTTAGAGACCCTAAAGGATATAAAGTTGCCAGACAAATGGGTGACGAGGATCATGAAATGCATCAGCTCAAGTAACATGAATGTTCTTTGGAATGGGGAGATAACGGAGAGCTTCCCTATGACTAGAGGACTAAGGCAAGGGGATCCCCTTTCCCCTTACCTTTTCGTTCTTTGCCTTGAGAGGCTGGGTCACTTGATTGAGAAGGCGGTCCAATTGGGACTATGGAAGCCTATGCAATTCTCAAGAGGGGGCCCGACTCTCTCGCATTTGTTTTTTGCGGATGATATACTCCTGTTTGCGGAAGCTTCGGTTGAGCAAGTACGGGTGGTTAGGGAGATTCTTGAGAGGTTTTGCGGGGCTTCAGGACAGAAAGTTAGCTTGGGTAAGTCGAGAATTTTTGTCTCGCACAATGTAAGAGGACACCTGGAGAGCCAATTGAGTGAGCTGTGCGGTATTCCCCACACTAGGAACTTGGGAGCATATCTGGGCATTCCGATTATTCACACAACGATCTCCAAAGATGTTTTTAACCCGTTACTCGAAAGAGTCTCTGCAAGGCTCTCGGGTTGGAAAGCATCTAAGCTTAGCCTCGCAGGAAGAGTGACGTTGGTTAAGTCTGTTGTGTCTGCGATGCCCCAGTATTACATGAATACAATGTTACTACCGACGAGTGTCACGAATAAGCTGGATAGACTTTGTAGGGACTTCATATGGGGGAGTACAAATAATCATCGACGAGTTCATTTGTTAAGCTGGAAAAAGCTGTGTCAGAATAAGGAGTATGGGGGTCTGGGACTACGTATGGCTGCAGAATCAAATCAGGCTCTACTCAGCAAGTTGGGATGGCGCCTGTTCAATCAAAGAGAACAAGTTTGGGCGAGTTTCGTGATTCGGAAGTATAATGTGCGTCAGTCGGGATGGCCACAGTCGTTATCTTGTTCAGGAGATGTATCCTATGTGTTCAGGGGTATTGTGAAAGTTTATAACAAGATCATTGCTCCTAACTTAGGATGGAGTATAAAGGATGGTAGGTCTGCCAGGTTTTGGAGTGATATATGGGTCACTGGAGAACCTCTACTTCTTTCCTGTCAGACCCCACTTTCGGAAGAGGAAAAAGAGATGAAGGTGAGAGCAGTTTGGAAGGATGATAGCGGTTGGGACGTTAACTACCTGGCATGTCGTTTGAATAATGTAAGCCTTCTCCGTGTCCTTGCTACGAGTCTTTGGGAACTAAATGAAGAGGACACAGTTCGGTGGAGCCCTACAAGAAATGGAGAGTTTACGGTGGCCTCAGCCTTTGCAAAGGTGAGGGAGGAAAGACAGCAAAATCAGGTTAGAGAGGGTTTGTTTGCATCTGTGTGGAAACTTGACGTACAGGAACGTGTCCGTATGTTTGCATGGCAGCTGGCTTGGGGTATACCACTTACAAACAAGGAGAGGGCTCGGCGACATCTCTCCATTTCACCTTATTGTCATGCTTGTCCACAGGAGGAGGAAAGCCTGATTCATGTCCTCAGGGACTGCCAGTTTGCTAAAGGTATATGGGAGCGCCTTGTTCCTGTTGATCAGCAAGCTATTTTCTTTAGTCTCAACTGGGAGGAATGGCTGTTCAGTAACCTTAGTCTGGGGCTAACAGAGGTATCCAACAGGAAATGGAGTAGTGTGTTTGGATTGGCCTTATGGTGGATATGGAAGTGGAGGAATGCAAGGGTTTTTGAGAATGGGGGGATAGCAACAGACAAACCGGAATTTATATGGAGGTGTTATGATGAGTATATGGTTGCAGCAAGGAAAAGGCATAATTTTACGATAGTGAGGAGAAAGGAGACTCTGGTGGGTTGGAAGTATCCGAGTAAGGGCTGGATAAAGGTAAATTCGGATGGTGCATCACGAGGCTCTAATGGGCTCGCATCAGCGGGGGCAGTCATACGTAATGACAATGGTGAGTGGGTTATTGGAGTTGCTGTAAACCTGGGTGTTGCATCTGCTCCAGCTGCTGAGTTGTGGGGGGCTATGCATGGAATGGACCTTGCTTGGGATTTAGGGTTCAGGAAGGTCGAGTTGGAGCTTGATTCGCGTCTTGTGATCGAGTTCATTGAGAAAGGGGTTACGAGCTCACATCCCCTCTCTAGCCTGGTTATCCGCTGCCAAGGCTTCTTTATCCGTGACTGGAGCATCTGCATTAGTCACACGTACAGGGAAGGCAATCGAGTTGCAGATTCATTGGCAAATCTCGCTCTCTCCCTTGATCTTGGCGTTCATCGCCTTCAGACTCCACCAAGTTGTGTTTCTGCTTTGATTTTGGAGGACCTACGAGGTGTTTCTTTCCCTCGTTCCATTTGCTTGTAATATTTCCTTATTCAATAAGCCTATGGGCACGGAGCTGAAAAGCTCCTTTCTACCAAAAAAAAAAAAAGGACAAATTCCTTATAATAGTCAGTTAGTTAATAATTTTGTAAAAAAAAATTATTTGTTAAAATAAATAAAAGATACACCAACTATTTTATGGAGTACACTTGATTTTAGAAAATATATTAATTTTAAATTTAATAATTAAGTGTAATAAAGATATTTAAGACAATATGATTACGTATTTATCAAAAATTTACTTGAAAAATATATGTGGTTCAATTTCATGAAATATTTTTATAAGGTGGTTTATTTTATAAATATAAAAAGACGTTGGTTTCCTTAAAAAAACATATAATAATTTTTTTATATATAAAATAATCAAACCACCAAACAATAATATATAAATAATTATATCCAAAAAATTATATGTATATATA
>BSUD01000002.1:141275655-141428012 GCA_033239045.1 Fagopyrum esculentum | reverse complement strand
TATATATATATATATATATATATATTGTATAAAAAATATATTTACCTATGATTAGTGTGGTAAAATGATGAGAAATTATTATTATATAACTCTTTTGTTGTCTTTATAAATATTTGGACATTTTTATAATAAATATCATTTTCTTGTTTGTTTATTGTAAGATAAGTTCAATTAAAATTATCAAAATAATCGTAATTGTAAGAATATCAAGCGTAATAAAATATATTTGAAACCTCAACAAAAAAAAATATTCAAAATATATCGTTAGACTAATATAACTTAGTAACAAAAAATAATAAGTCATATATAAAATTTATCAATAATATTATAGTTTTATTAAATAGATAATGCACATCGTCTACAATAACAACAAAAAATATTTAGAGTTTGTTAGGATCTCGATTTTGAATGGGAATTGTTAAGATATTATATGTTAAATGTTAGTGTGATGTGAATTAACGAGTAGACGACACGTGTAAAATTGATGAGATAGTTGCACGAAACTGCGCCAAATATCAATTCACGGACTGTTTTAGTATACAAATATAGATATAGATATATATATAGATACAAATATAGATATAGATATATATAGAGACTTTCCAAACAAATTAGGTGTGTTCCAATTTACGAAAAATATGAAAATGGTGATTCCCAATAATATTTTCCAAAAATTTTTGATAGTGATTTGATAAAATTATATCACAAAGCACCATTACTTTATTTTTATGAATAAAGAAAAAGGTGTTTCTTTAAGGAGTGACATTGATTTAAAAAACATCTATAAAGTTGTCGCATTTATAGCTTGTATGGAATAATGTGTCAAATATAACTTTGATTTATAAAGATTGGTTTAAGAGCATTTACATTCCATATATCCATATTTTCTTTACTCGTTAAAAAAATTAATAATTAGATTATATTTGGGGAGAGAATCAAGGTGATGAGTAGAAATAAGTTTTTCTCAAAAGAAACTAGAGCATCTTCATCCTAGAACCTTAAAATTATTTCTTATATGATTTATTTATTTTTTATTTACAAAAATATTTTAAGAACATCTAAGGTAATATGAAAAGGTCATAGTGGTTTAGAAGTGTAACACCCCAAGTTCTGGAAACTCGAAGCGTTATGAGCTAAGACCTCACAATGGGTTCCAACCCTCACAGTAACAACAATAATACCGGGTCTTGCAACAAGGCACAAATAAATGAAAATCAAAATATATAAAAAGTCATATGGTATACCAAAGGGAAAAGCAGTCCTATAATGTACGGGAACCTTGACTGACCACTCCACCTGGATCATTCATCAGCATCTCTAACCTGCAGGGTATCTACAACATCGGTATAAACCGTTAGCTAACATTCTAGATATCAGAAAGACAGTAAAGACACAAACACATATAAGAATATAAACACATAACATGCTTGCACACAACCGGTTATCCATTACTAATTCAACTACTTTTGTCACACGAGGATCTCCAGAAACTCGCCTCCGTTTCTGTTACCGACATGAATAGATCAGATGCATATTATCCGTGGCCTGTGGGCCTGGTCGCAAGAGCACCTCCCTTTTTCCCAATTCTAAATGGACAAGTGGTCACCACCCGATTATAATACACTTGGGTCAATTACGGTATAAGGTCGTCCTAGTCCGGTTTATGTTATAACGATAAAGATAAGTAAACACCACCAATATGGTCAAACTAATATACTGAATTCAGCTAAGTAAGTCCAAGGAACTTACCTAAAAATTGAAGGTAAATCAGACTCAACTAAACTGCTCAGCTTCTCGTAGGAAAAGATCGATGCATGCTCAGACAAGGCATCACGAATCAGAAACTATCCGAATGCTAGAAGTCTACATACTTCTAGTCTCAATGATCTCTAACAAATCTACTGCAGCGTGCTAGAAGTTTCCTACTTTTAGTCTCGATGATCTCTAAAGATCTCCAACATGTTAGGAAGAAAGATTCCTAGTCTCAAGGTTCACAAGGAACAACAACAACAACAACACAAGCGTAAGGCTTTCAAAGCATAAACAACTCACAAGGATCAGCAAGCCACTAACTAGCATTCACCCTAGTCATCTAGGTCCAACCTAGCTAGCATGATCTAGTACAAGGAAAGGAAAAATGAAGCAAGGATGAAAGCAACTCATGAAAGACGGGAGTTACTGTAGAGAAACCGCAAGGTAGTTTGACAAAAGGCGCAGGGGCGGCGACAGGGTTCAGCCGCAGGGGCATCAACTTGCAGCCACGGGGGCGGTGCACAGACAGAAGCAACGTCGGGGCTTTTCTTTGACAACAACAACACAACAAGGAGACCAAAGCTTCAATTTTCAACCCCACACGACAATACTCAACCAAAGGAGCCTGTAACACAACGAAGGCAAAAAAAGAATCAAGACTCGATCTTGATTCTTGTTAAGAAAAAGAAAAGAGAAAAAGATAAGGGAAAGAAGAGAAAGCATGTAGTAGGGGATTCAAGGACAGAAGAAGGACGAAAGGGAGCAAGAACTTACAAGATATTGAAGGAGTTCACACGGAAAATTCTTGAGGTTGAAGAAAAACGTAAGTAAGAAGAAGAAAACAGAATAGAAGGCGGGAATATAAAGAGGACGGTTGAGAAAGAACAAGGAAGGTCAGAATTAGGGTTAGAAGATAGAAGGAAAGACGACCAAAAAGATAAAAGATCGGATCTTCTAAAAAAGGAAAGAGATAAAACGATTAAAAGAAATCATATTTGCGCGATCTAGGGTCAACCGCAGGGGCGACTTGACTCTGCCGCGACCGCGGCCCACTGTCACCGCAGGGACGGTGACAGGGAAGAACGAAAACCGGCTGTTACAAGAAGAAACTAGCTCAATTCATATGCCTTGCTCATAATTTAAATTATATATGAATATATTATATCTAATTCACTGGGATAGTAAGGTAAAACTTTATTATAAACTATACAAATATATTAAGCTAGTAGAGTAAAATGAGTAATATGATTGCACATCCATCCTTATTAATAATAGTATTAAGTTTTATTAAAAAACTAAATTAAAAATAGTTTTAATTTTTTTTATATAAATATCATAAGTGGTAAATATGATATAAAATATGGCATCCATATATATGATCCTCCGCAATTTTCAAGTTTTGTTAAAAAAAAACGTTTTGTCTATTATACTAGGGTGAGTTTGGTAAGTATGCATTTTTTTAATGATGTTGTACAAATCATGCACTTTATTCTAATAATTAATCCTAAGTTAAAAGAAAAAAAATATTATTAATTTTTTTTATTTTGTTACCCAATATCTTATTATCCACGTGTGGTACTCAATATGTTAATCATTGTAATTCCCAATATGTTAATTTCCTAGTCTAATACTCAATAAGTTAATATACAACGTAATACACAATGTGTTAATACGCAAGCTTCATATCTAATATGTTACCTAATTTTGCTTACCCTATTTTAATTACCTAATTTTACTTACCAAATATTACATACCCAATTTTACTTACAAGATATTAAATACCCAATTTCAGTTACATGATTTTTAATTACACGCTTTAATTTACCCAGATTTTACTTACCCAATTTCATATACACAAATTTATTTTACTCAACTTCAAAGCCATTTTCATAACCCAATTTCGGTTCAACTACTCATTCAATTACTAATTTATCCTATTTTAGTTACTTGATTTCATTTAATTACTGAATTTCAATTATCAAATTCCGTTACCTAATTCAGTTACCCAACTTAATTTTTCTCTCTTTTTTTCCTTCTTCCTAAGATTATCTCTTCGTTATCCCCCACTTTTTATGAAATAGTAAACTCATATCTCATTCATCTCTTTCTTTCTTCTTAGGATTATCTCTTTCGTTTTTTCACTCTTTAACTAGTATCCAATTATATCTTTATTTCTTCATATGATGATGAGGCTCACAAAAATAACATTTATTTATTTTCTAATAATAAAAAATCAAAAGTGCATACTTTATCAACATAATAAAATTTGAGATCATACTTAGTCTACATAATAAAAAAGTGCATTATTAGCTAATTAATACATCATATTAATTAATTTCATTTTTTTATAATATAGTTTTCTAAATATATTGTATTCAAATATCTCAAATTAGAACATTGTATAGATTAATATTGTAACATCCAAAATCTCAAACTCGGGGTGTTACGGGTTAGGACCTCACAATGGGTCCCGACCCTAATTCAACAACAATATTACTGGACCTTACAACAAGACACAAATGTAAAAATATCAAAAACTGATTTATGATAGATCAGTATCAAGAAGACCAATATCCTCTCAGTCGAGTAACAATAATAATAACAATATCCACTAAACTACTGACGTCAAAACTGAAAGAAACACATAAACCGCCACCCGCCCTATCATGTACGGGAACCCCGACTGACCACATCCTCCGGATCACTCAACAACTACTCTATCCTGCAAGACATCTAATAACACGGATAAACCGTTAGCTAACTATTATATAAAGGAGAACACATAACACAACCACATATAAAACAAGATAATATACACCAAGCATGCTAACATAGAAATCCTTTTGATTATATTTCTTAACGTCATTCACATTATCCAATTACGCTTGTGGCACGAGAAGTCTACGGCTCTTGCCTCCGATCTTTTGTCCAGCTGGAGTTGATCGGCGCACCTTCCCATATATCATATGGAGTGGATCAGTACCCTCCCCGTATACCACGATTGACCTAATCACGAAGAACCTCTTAAACTCCCTCACGAGAGCTGAGCAGATTGCTACCGCCCGTTATACTTGGGCCAATTACACATCGGTTATACATAATTAACAACATGCTATAACAACAAAAACAATCACCACTAATGTATTCAACCATTATACAATAGCAGCTAAGTAAGTCCCAAGGACTTACCTGAATCAAGGTAATCCCAGATCAACAACGCTCAACTCCCGCAGGATAACACTCTACGCCTGATCACACAAGGCATACATGGATTAATCGACTATCTAACACTAGAAATCTCTAACTCTAGGTCGTTCATGACTATCTCAAGTCTATCTCAGATACTCATATCTCATACGTACATCAGCAATCCAACACTATCCATAACTCCATAAACTGTATCAAATTGTTTTTCCCTAAACTTAAAATTTCACATCAAGTCCTCAAAACCGCTCAAGGTGTTCATTCCACAAGATATACTCACATCACCATTAACTGACATTCGCATAAGTTTTGCTAGCTCCCATCATAGCATGATACTACTTTAGAACTAACTAAGACAAGAGGAAGGATCAACGTACCACAAACGGTACTCATTGGAAGAAAGACGCGACCGTGGGCACAGGAAGGCGCGATTACGAAGACAAGATTTGGGATGCTGCGACCGCGTTGATTTATGGCCGCGGGGAGGTGGCAGCTTCAAGGCGCAACCGCGATTAATTGTAGGCGCGACTACAACGACAGTTGCAGAAAGTTGTCGTCGCTTCCTCCGTCGTGTAGAACACGTTCTGACTTCAAAGCTATTTTGGGTCGCCTGCTCCTACACCGTAGGCACAATCAATCCCTTTTGATCTAGCATTCTCCAAACAAGTATCAAGACAAGAGGCAATCAAGACAACCTCCAAGAGATGCTTAAGAAAAAAGAAAGAAGAACACAAGGGAGGAAGAATTGCTCACGATTCATCTAGAAGATGCACAGGGTTATTATTTGTCCTTACAAGGTACCATCATTCACCAAAAGCGGAGAGTTCTACTCTTGAGATCTTGAGAAGAGATTGAATAAGAGGGAAGGGAATTTGGGAAAGAAGGGACTGCAACATTTGGGATCAGAACAAAAGAGGTACAACCCTAGAACGTCGTAACAATCACGATATAGTCCTAAAAGGAAATAATCCAAACGGTTACGAAAAAAACATGATCTACTATTTACCTACACCCGCGGAAAATAGTAGCCGCACCCGCAGTCTCGGCCCGCGACCGCGGTGACTTCTCTTGATTATCCAAAACTTAGGTTGTTACAAATATCTTCACTAATATGCATAATTTTTTTAAAATATTAAAATAAAAATAAAAATAATGAGGTGGAATAACCTCAAGACGACATGTGGAAAGGTGAGGTAGCTTAATGTAAATATGACACATGACGAGTTTAATGTGGCGATAACCACTTTCATTTTATTGTTATACTAGTTTTAATACCCGTGTCCTGCACAGGTTGTACGATAATTGTGTTTGTAAAAAAATGTTTGATATTTCATTATGTTGGGAATTGATTTACCGGTAATGTGATGCTCGTTGTAAGGTTGATTTTTTTATATTATGAATGGAAATCGAGCTTTCAAACCTTGCAATAACACTTGTGAAAGAGGAACCTCAGATAAAATCCCCCGACCTACTTGGATGCCAAAGTTAGTACGATCCAAGAGAACATTACAAGTTATTATAATAAGAATTGTATCACCTATTATGAGATGTTTGGTGTAAGGATAAATTACTTACCATATGAATGAAAAAAAAATTAAACTAGAAGGTTGAGAACGAGTTAAGCATTGCAACCATGCAATAGCAATCGTGAGAGGGAACCTTGGGGGCACTATCCCTGATGTTGTTTTGATGCCAAAGTCAATATCGATCTAAGTGAATATTATGGTTATATATATATATATATGTAGAAAATTAATACCGATCCAAGAGAGCATTAGTGTTGATTACATTAAAAAAATTGTATTACCTATTATGTGATGCTTGGTGTAAGGACAAATTCCTCAAGATATGAATGGACGAAAATTAAATCAAAACATTAAGGACAAACTCCTTATAATAGTGAATTAATTAATAATTTTGTAAAAAAAAATTTCTACAAAAATAAATAAAAGATACATCAACTAATTTATGGAGTAAAACTGATTTTAGAAAAAAATTTAATTTTAAATTTAATGATTAGGTGTAATAAGGGTATTCTAGAAATACTTTTCAGAAATTTACTTGAAAACAATATATGTTTTTCAATTCAATTTTTATAAGGTGGTTTAATTTATATTAAAAATAAAGTTGGTTTGTTAAAAAAACATATGATAAAATGAGATTTTTTCAAAAAAATATTTAAAATATAAAACAATCACTGAATCACACCATCAAACAAAATATGACTAAATAGTTATATTCGATAAATTACCTATAAATTTGACAAACTTAGTTGTTTGATTGTTATTTTACTAACTATATATATATATATATATATATTTTGTACAAATAATTATGTTTACCCATGATAAGTCAGGTTGAGAGGATAAAAAATGATAACTATGTTTTTATCTTAAAAATAAGAACACAATGTTATTATATAACTCTTTTTGTTCTCTTTATAAATAATTGGACATGGTAATAATAAGAATTATTTTCTTATTTGCTTATTGTAAGATAAGTTCAATTAAAATTATCGAAATAATTATTATTGTAAGAATATCAAGCGAAATACAAATATTTGAGACGTTGACAAAATAAAAAATATTTGAAATATATTATTAGATCAATATAACTTAGTAAAAAAAATAATTCATATAGAAAATTTATTAATAATCTGCTCTTCCTTCTCCATTCGACCCACTTGAATTGTAGTTTTATTAAATATATCATGTTTACAATCTACAATAACTATAGAAATAAATTTATTAAAATAATAATCAAATTAAATAAAATATTAACTAATTTTATTATATAATATAACAAATATTGTATTGTTATATGTTTACAGAAAAAAATGAAATTAGAGTTTGCTAAGATCTCAAATTTGGATGAGAAATTTTAAGATATTAACTAATTAAATATTAGTATGATGTGAGTTAACGAATAAACGACACGTGTACAATTGATGAGGTGGTTGCAAGAAATTGTGCCAAATATCCGTTTATGGGTTGCTTTAGTATATAAGATAAGTATAGTAGATGCTAAACCTTGCTTTTGTGTTAGAATTTTTTTTGTAAGCGGTACTTCTATTGAAAACATTTGATTTTTTTATAAACTAAGATAGTTGTTAAACAAGATAAAAGTGACATTTTTGATGAATAATAATAATTATTATTATTAGAAAATAAAAATATAACGTGAATTTTCAACTCCCATGCCATCTATTTAATAGAGGTTATCACCGGAAAAGTCAAAAACTATACACTGATATATAGTTATTTGAAAATTTTCAAGAAATAATACGTCCTTTTAGAATTGTTTATCTGGTCCGAATCGGACCGGATCAGTTCGAAATTTCGGACCTGTACCTGAATTTCCGGTCCAGGTTCAATGGGGTCCGGATCAGTTGGACCAAATTTCCTTATATTTTTGTTTTGGGCTTTTTGACTAACAATTGAACCCATTACAAAATTAACAAACCGGTCCGGCAATAATATTTTTTCGGTCTAGGTTCGGTTCGAAATTTGGGTCCACGGATTTTGAACAACCCTATCTTCGTGATTTGATCCGCAAAATGAAACTTTATTGTGAAAGAGTAAAGCTAATCAATGAAAACTACAAGTGAGCTTTAAGAAGCCCATCTTTTCTCATGTTTCATGAAGAAGGTGACGAGGTCCAGTCGTGAAGAAGGAGATAAAGCCAGGCCACATTTTTTTATAAGGGTAATAGCTACAGCTGGCCAATACGACCATTACATTAGAGTTAGTGTGATATTAAAATTTTGATCATACGAAACTTTCTTGGGATAATTTGACCTTTCGAGGCCTTTTTTAGAATACGATTTAATAAATATATCCCATATATTTTTTACCACTTTCATTTAATGGTAGGTAAAATTAATTAACCCTTCTTTTAAAAAAAAAAATGTTTGTTATTTCTTATTTAAATATAAGTTTTAATTTTTAAAAACTGAATTTGTTTTTTTATTTTCTTTTATTAATTTTTTTCTTTATTTTATATTTATTTTCTGGAATGAAGAATTTTTCACATACCGGAATTTCACATACGTACCAGAATTACACATACCAGAATTACATACCAAAATTACATACCAGAATTACAAACCAGAATTACAAACCAGAATTTTACATACCAGGATTTTATATACCTGAATTACATACAAAAAATTCGTAACAGATTTACATACCAAAATTTTTTTTTAACTAGATAGCAACTCTCCTTCTGTGTAAGAGTAGTCAGTGTTATTCGACAATCAAGCTTCATCTTGAGACCAACACTACCAACACCGAAAGAAGAGAAACAACCATGTAAGAGTTGGCACTTGAATAGAACCACTCCAACGTTACTAATTGGACAACTTGTTACTAATTGGACAAGCTATTTCCGAAAAGTAAAGTACATATACATGATTTTTGTTGATGAGAACGAAGCTTATGAGGGGAATAACGTCCCAGATGATCCAGAAGAGTATTCCGGGTTTGATTCACTGCGAGTACAAGTGAAAGTGAATAATGAAATACCCATGATTGAAACAACATTAAGCAACAACAAAATTTAGTATTTCCCATAGACATTAAAAATAATCAGCACCAAAAAGTAAGAATTACATGCAAACAACAAAGCATATCATTTGAACATCCATACAACAAATCGTCACGTGTTGTATAGATCAACTTCAGACATCTTTCTCCGGACCACGACTTCTTATCCTTACTGACCCCAGAACCGATCATCATGCTTGGTGCCTGATTACAAATTATCAAATCTAGACTGTGATTGTTTCGTGATTATTTAAAATCATAATATATGAGCTCTTGTTATTTGTGCAGCCTATAAAAGAAGATGCTCTTGGAAATATTTCCTGTTCTGACTCCAGTGATCTCCCGATGGTCCAGTTCCAGTTGGCGGCAACTGAGGAAGAAAAAACTCGTTATTGTTTGAGAAGAAGGTGTTCAACCTTCTGTCTGTTTGGAGAGGAGGGAGACTCGAAGGACTGGCGGTCCGAACTCGAAGGAAGAAGAGGGGCTCGCCTGTGCTGTTGTTGTGCTCAAGGGGATATGAGGGAAGAGACTGTTGCCTACGTTTTAGATCGGAACTCTGACGTTTTGCAAATCCGATCGACATCAATGATGATCGGACACCGATTTACTTCTCGAGGTCCTCACCGGCGTACACTCTGGGAACTACTATTATGTCACCAAGCAGTCATGTGGAAGATGAGTACAGGTGGAGGAAGATGGGTACGGGTGGAAGATGGGTACCAGGCTACTTCGATTTGCAATCAGGACAAAGAGCAAAGTTGATCATGTGGAAGATGGGTACACTCTGCTTGTGATTTGCGGCTACTAGAGAGGGAAGAGGATACCAGAGAGAATTAGGGTTTACAAACAAGTTGAACGGTTAAAAACAAAAAAAAAAAGGCCTACTTACTTAAAAAAAATAAAAAAAAGCCTAGTTAGTAGTTATAAATTAAAAAAAGCCTACTTACCTAATTAGCCCAACTTTCTTTACCCCTTGAGTACTTAATCGTGATTATATTTCAACAAGAGTGTGACAAAATATAAAAAATATATACATTAACGTCGTTTATTTTTAACGAAGATTTTAAAATCACAAAACAAAAATATGTAATGAGATGGACTTGACAAGAGCACTGTCAAAGTCTAAGATTATACTTTAACAATAAGGTCCGTTCGACATCAATCACTTATTATTTTGAAGGATAAAAAATTTTCAATAATTTTTCAATAATCTCATAATTTACTTGTATTTGAATATTTTTTTTGTCAAAATAAATCCAAAATAATTTGAGTACAATAAGTTTCCAATAATCCCGTAAAAAAGCATAAAGACAATATAAGTATATAACATCAAGACAATATAAGTATATAACATCACAACTCTATACCTACTTTTTTTTTTTTTTTTTTGATAATGGAAAGCGGTTATGTTGAACTATCTTCTAGAGGTAGTACATCCTAAAGCATCCTTACGGATGAGAACACAAAGTTCAAGATCATCAGAAAAGTTGGTGTTGGGTGTCGAAATTCCCAAATGGGTTAGTCGGTCTGCAACACAGTTTACTTCTCTGAAAACATGCCTAATCTGGACTTCGTAAAAAAACCGGAGGCCCAGTTTGGAGTCGGAAATAATCATCTCGATCTCCCAAGGACAACTCCAACATCCTTGGAGTGCCTTAATAACACAGAGGTTGTCCCCTTCAATTTCAATTTTTTTGATTTGTATCTAACTGCCTTGTGAAGGCCTGATTTTAGGGCAAAAGCTTCAGCCTCTAAAACCGAGTTGAATTTATTCTTTTTGACATCAAGACTTACTACTTTTCCATTTTGGTCCCGAATCACGTAGCCAATAGAAGTAATTCCGGACTCTAATTTCGATCCTTCAAAGTTTAGTTTATGAATGTAACACCCCGAATCCGCGGGACTCGGGATGCTACGGGTGGGGACCTCACAATGGGTCCCGACCCTTAGCTTGACCACAATTTCACCGGATCTTGCAACAAGGGACAAATAAAGGCCAAAACCAAATACATTTTATGCAATGCAAAGAAACCCAAAATCATACAAATAAAAGACTTCAGCCGAGATACAACCGAAAGACCAAATGCCATACACACGACATACAATATATAATGTATACAAAACTTAAACACGACTCCAACCAAAACCCAATCCTAAAATGTACGGAACCCCGGCTGCCCACTCTTCCAGATCTCTCGGCCGCATTCCTAACCTGCAAGGCAATCTACAACAATCGGTATAAAACCGTTAGCTAAAATTCCAAGCATTAGAATCAAGGTGAAAGGCACAAACACAAGTCAATCATCATAAACACCCAATATACTCCAAATCACACAAGTTCGGTTTATTATCTTATTATTATTAAGTCATATCCCGTTCTAATTCAACTTATTTTGTGACACGAGAGTCACCGAAACTCGCCTCGGTCCCTACTTACCGGCATGGAATGGTACTGATGCATCTGACCGTCTACCAGCACGGGATAGTCGCCGAGAACCTCCTATCTCTCGCGGGAGCCAGGCAAGTTGTCACCGCCCGTTATCATACACTTGGGCCAAAATAATATAAAGGTCGGTAATCCTAATTCCGGTTTAGTGGTTATAAACAATAAACAATAAACACACACCACCAATCACACATCAATGCTAATACAAGGAATACGAGCTAAGTAAGTCCGGAGACTTACCTTATCGCCACACACAACTCACAACACTCTCGCTTCCCTTGGGAAGGAGTCCACAACCTGCTCACAAGAAGATAACTATATCAACAACTCGCTCAACTCAAGAAGTCTAGGACTTCTACAAAAATGATCTACGAGAGATCATTTGACTCACATTCTAGGACCGCATCCTAGAATCTCTCATGCTCACATCACACTCAACACAAGCTAGAAGTCCTTAGACTTCTAGACCCTATGATCTCGCAGGATCATAACCCATAACACATACTAGGATAAACATGCCTAGTGTCAACAATCTCCACAATATCAACACTATGTTAGGATACGCATATTCTAGCCCATAATCTCAACAACCATATACTCCAATTCTCAACCTCGCAAGCCTCACAAGATAATCATCAACACCTCAAGCTTTATAACGATCATAAATCCTCAAAACTCACCTACGGTTCATGGCCACTACTTGGCATTCTCATTAGGTTATGCTAGATCCAACCTAGCATGATACTAAAACTTAACATAACTAGATCGAGGGAAGAGATACTCACACAACGTCAAAAGACGGAAATCGATCAACGGATGTCGACTTGGACTCGTTCGGCCTTTACGGGGTCGTTCCCGAACCTAACACCAAAACTAAACAAATTTAACTCGTACGCTAAATTTGATCGGAATATATATATATATATATACACACACACACATATAACTCTAAGGAACTTGTTTAAAAACCGAGGTTAAAATCCCGCTAAAATATTTTTCGAGGCAAAATACCCAACGTCACAACATGCCTCATAAATCCGCAATTAAATCCTTGGGCCATAATCCGAAATTAATTCAACAAGGGCATAATTGCAAAATGTCAAACTGTGGGCCATAAAATGTAAAAGCAAGTTATGTGTACATTTAGTAAATATTCTTAAAAAGAGGGGCCCGATTGATAAAACCCTAAAAAGGGCTTCTTCAATTGCAGATGAGGAAGGCACGCGGCAGTGAAGGTGGAGGAGGCGGCATGAGTAGGGATCCGGCAGGACTCCAGCAAGCACGTGTAGGCAAGGCATAGCGAGGGAAACGCTGGCTCCAACAGCGCAGCCCGGCGACGGCTCCGTCGATCTCTTCCGGTGGGCAAAGTTTGCAACTCCCCTCTTTTTTTTTTGTTGTTGTTGGCGGCACAGCAAGCTGCTGTTATTCCTTGCGAATGGAGGCGACATGGAGGACGAGGTTGATGAAGGAGTGTGAGGGAGAGAGCGAGGAAGACGGAGGAGGCGTTTGAAGGTTGCTCCGGTGAGAGGAGGACAATCCAAGGCTGCTCTGTAGCTTCTGCTCGATTGCAAGTCACATGGGAGAGGAATAGAGGAGACAGTGGAGGCGGCAAGACCCTCCGGAAGGGCAGGGCGACGGCAAACTTCCCCAGGGTGGTGGCTGACGACAGCGGTTGTGTCCCTCCAGTCCAGTGCCGTTGCTGTTATTTTATTTTTCAGAAAAGAGGTAAGGAGGTGGTTGATGTTGGGTTTGCTAAAGGGAGATGAAGGAGGTTGTCGCGGTCTACCAGCGGTTGCTCCGGTGGTGAAGCAGAACTTCAAAGGCTGGAGTCGACAAGGGAAGATCCGAAGGGAGGTGTTGAGAGAAGTGAGAGGCTGCCGGGAGGAGTCCAGAACATAGTGTGGAGGAGAGGAGACTGGAGAAGCAAGGGAGAGAGAGAAGGTCGGTTAGAGAGGGTTGCAATGCTCGCACCAAGTAAACGAGGGGTCGGGCTACGGGTATAGCGTGTGAGGGTGTATGAACTTAGGTTACAGGAGTTGCAGGAGCTAGGTTGCATAGGCTTGAGAGCTACAAGGTGAAAGCATGGCTGCTAAGGCTAGGATAAATTAATTAAAGGAAAAATAATTAGTAGAATGGACTCGGTTAAAGTGTTTGCAACGGGATTTTCGAATAAGAAAACATTCCGATACGGAATATGTGTAAATGTAAAATATATAAATATACTCGTAAAATATCATTAACAATATAGAAGTCGTTCTTACAAAAATATTCTCGATAATAATACAATAATTTAAATTACGACATAAAAATACTCGCCAAATATATTAAGCTGTTTAAATATCGATAAAAGTAAGAAAAAAAATAAATATAGAAACGCGCCTAATAAAATGGGGCGTTACATCAGATCTCCCTAAAAACAAGTTTCGTCCCGAAACTTCCACACGCCGAACTTCTCGGTCCCTTAAGGCTGAGGCATGAAATCTCACACCAAGAAGGTTAAAACCTTCTAATCTATGTACACAAACTACTCGAACTACCATCGCAAGATATATCAGGTTATAAGGCACATTCCCGCACAGGGCACAAAACAACATATAGCATCACACATATATATATATATATATACAACTCACTTAAGGTAAGATTTGGGTTTAACCCGTCGATTCTATCGAAGCTACTAGCTCAACGTAGAAATCACCCAAAGATACTATCTTCCGTCTTCCTATTAGACTCAATGGTTTCTTGACTGCCACTAGATCATCATGATTGGCCACACGTCTCGAATCATGTATGTACCCTCTCGACTAATACATATGAAACACCGGGTGAACACTCTCACTCTTGGCGGCAACGCCAACTTATAAGACACTCCTCCAACTCGCGCTAAGATCTCAAAAAGGTCAAAATATCGGAACTCAACTTTATTCTCGGGTCTTTCTCATTGCAGCATTTCCATTATGATTCTCTTTTATTTCCTCCAACACAGAAGGTCAACTTTCTTAATTGGTTCCACTAAACTAAACGTTGATGTTATATCTTCTCAATCTTGTTTTAAGTTCCAAGAAATGGAGAAAATACCTCGCTTCACACTACTTCTATTAACGAGACACGTATGCTATAACTTTTACATCGTTCCTCAATACTTAATCAAGACTTTGTCCTTTGAAAATCACGTGTACACTTCCAACCCATCATACATCAAGACAATATCAAATCAATTGCACCAAAGAATCTCCTCTTAACTCTCAACAACTCTATTGCCAATTTTTGTCTCACTCAAAACTCCATTGTCATCCAGAATTGGTTAGCCGCAGATGGTGTCAATTGGAGAATCTCTCTACAATTCCGGTAATGACCAGCACATCCAAGAAAACTGGTAACTTCTTTCACCACCTCCGGGGTTGCCATCACGAGACAACTTGTCATACAACTTTTCTCTTCTTGGGAGTAGACCAAAATATCTTAACTAGGGCATTTGTAAGCCCATAGGGAATCTCTAAAACTCGTAGTGACCATGGTTTGTCCGGAATGCCATATTTGCAATATCTCAGTCTCGACTTCTCAATTGGTGACAATGGAACCTTAAATCAATTTTATAAGAGACCACCGACCCTTGCAACCAATTGAGTAGATCATCTATACGTGGTAAGGGATACTTGTTCTTCATTTGCTATTTTGCTCGGCTCACTGTAATTGATGTACAACGGAGATAACCGTCTCTCTTTTCGCAAACTGGTGTTCTCCATAAGAACTTCAAATCAAGAGTTTAAGATATATTCCAATATAAACTTCAAACCAAGAGTTCAAGATAACATTCGGAGTTTCTCCATAGCATTTCACTAATTCTAATGAACTCTTTTCAAAAAGTTCTTGCAATTGCTCCTTCCCTTGCATCCACAACTCATGTCTCTTCACAAGTGTCATTCCATACGACGCCTTAGACATCGGAATCGAGTCACGCTTGACCTTAGTGGAAAAATCCATATTCTGACGTATTGGAATCCGTGATATCTCAGGTTTCATCTTTTCTCTTCCCGTCACATACCGTAATAACCGACACAATCTTGTCTTATCACTTTACAAGTGGTCATGATACTAATGATCTACCTCGATATGTTGGGGTGACGTCCTTTAAACTCGTGTATTGTTCCATCTTTAGCTACAATGTTTACCGTCTTCATTGTAGGATTTTTCATCTCTTGAACTCGAGGGACTTGCTCGAGTCTCCTGACTCTTGTAGCCTTATTTAAGTATTCCTTTGTCTTAATCTCGTTCTCCCTCTTTGATGACATGATTGTAAAAATCTTCTAAGGTTTCTCACTTATGTGCAGCCATAAGGGTCCAAACTGTAAGACTTAACCGTGCTTCCAAACAATTGATCTTATCTTCTTCGCTTTCCAGGACATCCCAACATATGGAAGGAGCTCTTCGTCTTCTACATACGCTTTCACCATAGACATCCTTTCTTCAAGTAGGCATAGAAATTTATACTCCATTTTCTTATGTAACGTCAACCCGACGGTAGAGTTCTAACCTCAATCTTCCATATACTTTTTGGATGTCTCATATCGACTTCAAACTTCAAAACCTCATTTTTCTCTTACTCTTGTTGGTCACCTTAATCATCTCTTGGTATTCCATGAACAATCTTCACAACCGTACTAGTATGCCTTTAGGCAGAATTCCCCAACCAGAACTCTAGAAGATCCACTCATTACTCCACCAAGCACTAACATCATAACCCTTAGCTTGTAGCGTTGCCTTAATCTAGATTCTCCCTTTCATGCCATAGCCTTCATGGCTCTTCTGTGTGAGTCTGAAACATTTGACTCAACTTTTGCTTGCAAAGACATACCATCCATTTCATTAGAACAAACATACTATGCATCCTATTTATGTATTTCCATTTACGTACATCAACTATAGAAAGACCTCACTTCCTCTCGCTCCCCTATCCCCTTAACTCTTATCAAACCTTAACAATTCTTATCCGTGTCGTTTCCCCCAATGCTGATCCCATGACCTAAGAAAGTCACACCAGTTCGTTACAATCCCTCTCCACAAGGTACGTTACTAGCACTTGCTGGAAGCTATAATTTGCTACATGATTAAGACATTTGCACTTTCCTTGATATACCTCTTTATTGCCGACATTCAACAACCACGAATATTCCACGTCCTTGTTACCCCTCTTCATGATCCCATCTCCTAGGTTACTCTTCCCACCTACATTCACCAGTATACAGCCCACACTTGTACATTCTCGGTGGTCACCGATTAGCTTATTAATGACCCTCTCCAAGATCAACGACTTACCATTCTACTACACTTCTCATGTTACCATTCTCATGAAGGTTACCCTCCTCGGGGTACTTTACCTTAAACTCCGTTAGTTCTTTCCTCATTCCATGCTTCCTCTTCTTAATAAGGTAACTATACCACTCTCAGAGGCTTAAGTACTCTTCCATGATGTTTTGCAATGCACTTCTCGAATACTTTGACCTTAGTTAGAATCCACCCGCGTTCCTATTGGTTGATATCTTTAGTCTTTCGATCAAAGCTCCTTGTTTCATCTTCATTTGCTGGAGATCATCGTCAACACACACTTCCTCCTTAGCATTTCTTGGCCTTATCATCATAACGGAAAACCGGTCAACTCCACTTGAATTCCCACCATGCCCGTCTTCTCATTACTCTCGTAATGTCGACGCTTCACTTGTTGGTACCTCATAAGCTTAGCTTACGGTATCTTAAACCTTTCATAATTTGTTGATCATACTTCTCATCTCGACTCACGTGCTTAGGAGTGTCTAGGCAACTTGCCTTAATTGGATCACCACTTTTGTAATCCTATCCACTTAATCCACGTCCTCCGTTATCGGCACGACACTTGGAATGCCCCCTTAAGTTGATACCTCTAGTTTGCTTCATAGTTGTTCAATCGTTGCTTCTTTGGAACCACTCCCTCATCTTCATGCTATTTCCGTTACTTGTATAGTTTCCAACTCGGTTTCGCTCAAGTTGACTCAAAGTTCGCTTTCATTGGTTCGTCCTTCGGTCACGTTGTCTCTAATCTTCCTCTTCGACATCCTTTTAAAGAAATCCGAGAACCGCCATGGTGTTCATTAGCACGAAATGCTCAACTCGATACTTGAGCGTACTCCTCCACGTATGAACGCTATCTCAAGCCAACAACATCGTCTTAAAGATGATGATATCTTACTATCATATTTTCTATTAGGTCTCGTACTATCTAATACTATATATAATAAGAATCCGCATAAACGACTATATAGGTCCTATGTCCACATCACTACTAATATAACACATCCAGAAATCCATTACAACAATACAAGGTCCAAAAGCTAATCAGATCCTATCATACCACATATATAAGCATATATCTATATAAGACCATGCCACTACTATACATAACAAGTCCAAAGCATATATTATAGTCCACATATATACTATACATATAATCACATCCATCATGCAACTACAATCCACATATACTACTATATATACATATATATATATACATATCAAAATCCAATAAACTAAGCTGCCGAGATCCGCAGAAGGAGTGGTGGTCCGTACATTCTACCCCGACTAATGCATATCATTATAAAAACGAAAACACAGAACCCGTGGGGTTCTGTTTATTCCTTATTCGGCCTTTAGAAGATTGCGAGTGCCATTGTTGTCAACCTAGGGCTCTGATACCACTTTTGTAACACCCCGAATCTGCGGGACTCGGGATGCTACGGGTGGGGATCTCATAATGGGTCCCGACCCTTAGCTTGACAACAATTTCACCGGATCTTGCAACAAGGCACAAATAAAGGCCAAAACCAAATACATTTTATGCAATGCAAAGAAACCCAAAACCATACAAACCAAAGACTTCAGCCGAGATACAACCGAAAGACCAAATGCCATACACACGGCATACAATATATCATGTATACAAAACTTAAACACGACTCCAACTAAAACCCAATCCTAAAATGTACGGAACCCCGGCTGCCCACTCTTTCGGATCTCTCGGCCGCATTCCTAACCTGCAAGGCAATCTACAACAATCGGTATAAAACCGTTAGCTAAAATTCCAAGCATTAGAATCAAGGTGAAAGGCACAAACACAAGTCAATCATCATAAACACCCAATACACTTCAAATCACACAAGTCCGGTTTATTATCTTATTATTATTAAGTCATATCCCGTTCTAATTCAACTTATGTTGTGACACGAGAGTCACCGAAACTCGCCTCGGTCCCTACTTACCGGCATGGAATGGTACTGATGCATCTGACCGTCTACCAGCACGGGATAGTCGCCGAGAACCTCCTAGCTCTCGCGGGAGCCAGGCAAGTTGTCACCGCCCGTTATCATAAACTTGGGCCAAAATAATATAAAGGTCGGTAATCCTAATTCCGGTTTAGTGGTTATAAACAATAAACAATAAACACACACCACCAATCACACATCAATGCTAATGCAAGGAATACGAGCTAAGTAAGTCCGGAGACTTACCTTATCGCCACACACAACTCACAACACTCTCGCTTCCCTTGGGAAGGAGTCCACAACCTGCTCACAAGAAGATAACTATATCAACAACTCGCTCAACTCAAGAAGTCTAAGACTTCTACAAAAATGATCTACGAGAGATCATTTGACTCACATTCTAGGACCGCATCCTAGAATCTCTCATGCTCACATCACACTCAACACAAGCTAGAAGTCCTTAGACTTCTAGACCCTATGATCTCGCAGGATCATAACCCATAACACATACTAGGATAAACATGCCTAGTGTCAACAATCTCCACAATATCAACACTATGTTAGGATACGCATATTCTAGCCCATAATCTCAACAACCATATACTCCAATTCTCAACCTCGCAAGCCTCCCAAGATAATCATCAACACCTCAAGCTTTATAACGATCATAAATCCTCAAAACTCACCTACGTTTCATGGCCACTACTTGGCATTCTCACTAGGTTATGCTAGATCCAACCTAGCATGATACTAAAACTTAACATAACTAGATCGAGGGAAGAGATACTCACACAACGTCAAAATACGGAAATCGATTAACGGATGTCGACTTGGACTCGTTCGGCCTTTACGGGGTCACTCCCGAACCTAACACCAAAACTAAACAAATTTAACTCGTACGCTAAATTTGATCGGAATATATATATATATATATATATATATATATATATACACACACACACATATAACTCTAAGGAACTTGTTTAAAAACCGAGGTTAAAATCCCGCTAAAATATTTTTCGAGGCAAAATACCCAACGTCACAACATGCCTCATAAATCCGCAATTAAATCCTTGGGCCATAATCCGAAATTAATTCAACAAGGGCATAATTGCAAAATCTCAAACTGTGGGCCATAAACTGTAAAGGCAAGTTATGTGTACATTTAGTAAATACACTTAAAAAGAGGGGCCCGATTGATAAAACCCTAAAAAGGGCTTCTTCAATTGCAGATGAGGAAGGCACACCGCAGTGAAGGTGGAGGCGGCGGCGTGAGTAGGGATCCGGCAGGACTCCAGCAGGCACGTGTAGGCAAGGCATAGCGAGGGAAACGCTGGCTCCAACAGCGCAGCCCGGCGACGGCTCCGTCGATCTCTTCCGGTGGTCAAAGGTTGCAACTCCCCTCTTTTTTTTTTGTTGTTGTTGGCGGCACAACAAGCTGCTGTTATTCCTTGGGAATGGAGGCGACAGGGAGGACGAGGTTGATGAAGGAGTGTGAGGGAGAGAGCGAGGAAGACAGAGGAGGCGTTCGAAGGTTGCTCCGGTGAGAGGAGGACAATCCAAGGCTGCTCTGCAGCTTCTGCTCGATTGCAAGTCACATGGGAGAGGAATAGAGGAGACAGTGGAGGCGGCAAGGCCCTCCGGCAGGGCAGGGCGATGACAAACTTCCCCAGATTGGTGGCTGACGACAGCGGTTGTGTCCCTCCAGTCCAGTGCCGTTACTGCTATTTTGTTTTTCAGAAAAGAGGTAAGGTGGTGGTTGATGTTGGGTTTGCTAAAGGGAGATGAAGGAGGTTGTCGCGGTCTACCAGCGGTTGCTCCGGTGGTGAAGCAGAACTGCAAAGGCCGGAGTCGACAAGGGAAGATCTGAAGGGAGGTGTTGAGAGAAGTGAGAGGCTGCCGGGAGGAGTCCAGAACATAGTGTGGAGGAGAGGAGACTGGAGAAGCAAGGGAGAGAGAGAAGGTCGGTTAGAGAGGGTTGCAATGCTCGCACCAAGTAAACGAGGGGTCGGGCTACGGGTATAGCGTGTGAGGGTGTATGAACTTAGGTTACAGGAGTTGCAGGAGCTAGGTTGCATAGGCTTGAGAGCTACAAGGTGAAAGCATGGCTGCTAAGGCAAGGATAAATTAATTAAAGGAAAAATAATTAGTAGAATGGACTCGGTTAAAGTGTTTGCAACGGGATTTTCGAATAAGAAAACATTCCGATACAGAATATGTGTAAATGTAAAATATATAAATATACTCATAAAATATCATTAACAATATAGAAGTCGTTCTCACAAAAATATTCTCGATAATAATACAATAATTTATATTACGACATAAAAATACTCACCAAATATATTAAGCTGTTTAAATATCGATAAAAGTAAGAAAAAAATAAATATAGAAACGCGCCTAATAAAATTGGGTGTTACAATGAAAGCCCGGTTTTGGTTTATCCCATTTGATATTATGTTTTTTCCTTGTTATAGGATTTACATTATTTGGTTGTTTAAAGTCGTAGTCATCTTAATCGAGCGTGTTGACTTTCCACCTATGAAATTGGTCTTTGATGAAGCCGGTGACCTTGTTGCATGACCCAATGGGCTCATTACCAAAGATGACTTTGTTTTTGAAGTACCAAATACTCCACCAAATGGTTGCGATGTAAGCAAGTTTGTTTAGTCCAAGTATACTTTTAAGTTCAAATAGAATTTCATGGGTTTTTTTTATTGTTATAGTTAATTTTGTTTATTTCGATTAACATTGTGTTGTCGATTTTTTCAATAACTTGTTTGCTAAAAGGGCATTCGAGGAACAAATGAACCAAATCCTCGCAATGGTGGTTGCATAGTTCACAGTGTCTTGTAACTGCTATTCTTGTTTCGTCCAACTTTACTTTAGTTGGGATACCGTTTTGTGAAAATTTCCAGAGGCAATTTTTGATTTTGGGTTGGGTATCAAGTTTCCAAATCTAGTCACATGCGTTTGTTTGACTAAAGCATGATTGTGATTCAATCATATGAGCAGCAAATTTTGTAGTAAACCACCCATTATTGCTACCTTTCGAGTAAAGTCTATCTTGAATTTCATTGTTTGGGATTATTATTTCCGTTATTTTTTCCCTAATATCTTGGTTTAAGATGTTTTTCAGTTCGTTTTCGATTTTTATGACATCCCATTGTCCGATGTTATTGATAAAGTGGCTGACTATTATGGTTGTGTCAATGGAATTTGTATTTTGTGCCATTTTGATAAGCGGAGAAGGAGTTATCCAATTGTCATGCCAAAAGTTTATGGTATTACCATTACCAACCTGCCAGATAAGTCCGTTCTTGAATTCGGTTTTGAGTTTCATAAGATTATTCCATTGCCAGGATGTTGCGCCTTTCTTTGGTAATTTAGAATATTTATATTTTTAAGGTACTTTTCAATTATGATCTTTACCCATATATTTATTGAAACAATTTGGTTTACTAGGCTTTTTTTTAGTTTTGTGTTTAGTAAATGTACCCCTTGAGAGAAGAGTGTGTAGAGTTTGAGAATAAATACAAAAGGTTGGGGTATATTTACTTAATTGAAACATTAAAAAGCCTACTTACTACTATAGTTTTTCAAAAATGCCTAGTTATCAAAATTGCCCTATATTATTTGGCTCAACAAGGATTTTCCACAAGAGTTTCATTTGTAGTGCTTTGTTTGTAATATGAGCTCTCCTCGGTCCAAGACCACCATTTTCCTTGGATTTACAAATTACATCCCAACTGATGATAGGCCTGTGTTGATCTTCTTTGTTCCAGAAGAATTTTTTGTAGGTTTTGTCTAGTTTATTAAGGTTATAAGCTGACAACATAAAACTTTGCATAGCAAAAGTTGGTTTGGTCGCAAGATTATGTTTAATGAGGGTCTTTCGACCTTCTTGCGATAAGGAATTAGCTTTTCATTTCGAGAGTTGTTGTTTAGTTTTAAGATTGACATCCCCAAAGTTTCTTTTGTCACTCTACTATTCATGATAGGACTGTAATACCCGGAAAATTTAATTTCCGTTCAATACGCGATCAAACCGGATTCCGATCCGCCAACCTTAATTCTTATATATAGAAGAAAACAATTTTAAATTCTATCATTTTATGTGACCTTGATTCACATAAAATGATAACATAAATAATTCCATGAATGATTCCGTAAATAATTCCATACTTTAACGGTTCCGAGCGAATAACTATTCTTTCAGCTCCTTTGTTTTAATTGAGGAGCAGGCGGGCCCAGGTCTGGCCCATTAGAACCGGCCCAGTGACACTACAACCAGCCCATTTTAATCTTAACCTAATCCTACTTTTAACCTAATTACTAATCTAAACCTACATCCCTAATAGCGGCTACGTGAGAAGTTGCTTTCCACCTACTGCCTTCACGCCTTATGTTCCCTTTCTGGCTAAACACCACACCGCACATCTGGCTAACCACCACACCGCCTCGCCGGGGACGACACTAAAACCGGAGCTTCGCCTCACCGAGAAACCAGGGGACCGTACCTCCCGCTTTTGCAACAACGAACACCGTTTTTCCCTCCCCTCTTGCTTTGATTTTGGACCTTCGTCTCAGACGCCGGAATGCTACACCAGTCCAGAAGGAGACACACCTTAGCCGGCTGCAGACGGACCTCCGGTGCGACGCTCGTCCTCGCGATTCAGGCGGAGCACTTCGATCGTTGTCTCCTTCCACCAGTCGGAGTACTGCCAGTCTTCCGCCATCATCGACTTGTCACAGCAGCGGTGTGGGTTCCATTCGAAGGGGGTGCTGAGCGAGTTAGGCATCGAAGTCTGCAGGGAGGCGAGACGGTTTATACGGGCTGGCGATTGAGTTACTATGGTTGCAGATCGAGTTAAGACTTTTGAGAGTTGTGAATTGATTCAGGTAAGTCCTTGCGACTTACTTAGCTGGTTTTTGGATATTAGTTGAGTAATAATAGTGGTGTGTGTACCATGTGTGCTATAATAACAACTTGTTAGGACGACCGTCGTTATTATGTGTTAAGGCCCAAGTGTATGTATAACGGGCCATGACATCACTGCCAAGCTCTGCCAAGAGACTGGGAGGTTCTCTATACCCAGACCATACAGGTACACGGTGAGATGCATCGGATCCACTCCTGATGGGTACACGGGGGCAGATGCGAGGTTTGGGAATCCCTCGTGTCACAAAATAAGTATCATTAGTAAGAGTGAATGACTTAAATGAAGATAATAAATGGTTTGTTTGAAAGCATGATGAGTGATGGTTGTTTTATGTGTGTGTGTGCTATTATTATTATTATTCTCCTAATGTTTAGATAACTAGGTAATGGTTGTTTTGTTGTGTTTTTAGATTTACTACAGGTTAGAACAACAGCTGAGTGATCCGGAAGTAGTGGTCAGCCGGGTCTCCGTACTCCTTAGAGTGGGGTTTTGGGTTGTCGCTTTGTTGCTCTTTCCTCTTGTTAAGACAGTTAGTCTTTTCCGTCGTTTAAGTATTATAGGCTGTTAGACTTTGTTGCGTTCATCCTGTTAAAAATACATTTTATGAATTTCGGTTTTTCTTATTTGTGTCTTGTTGCAAGATCCTAGTAAACATGTTGTCAAACTGAGGTCGGGACCCATTGTGAGGTCCTAACCAGTAATGTCCCGAGTTCTGAGAATTCAGGGTGTTACAAGGACAACCAAGATATTTGTCTAGAGACTTGGTATGATCTATAGCCAAGATGTTTTTTAGTTGGGTGATGTTATATTCGTTAGTGTTTTTTGTTGTTTGGAAAGCAAATTTTTGGTAGTTGATTTTTTGTCTTGATATGGAGAAGTAAATTTCCAAGATTTGTTTTGTTCTTTGACATGAAACCATGTTTGCTTTAGCAAAGATGATCATGTCATCAGTAAAGGAGATGAAAGGAATTGGGGTTCCTTGTCTACAGACAAAGAATCCAATATGGTTATCATAATTGTTGCTATCATCTTGTAACATTTGTGTTAGGATTTCAGCCCCGAGAATAAATAAGTAAGGTGATAAGGGGTTACCTTGTCTAAGTCCTTTTTTTGGGAAAAATTGCTCAGTTGGGCCATTGTTAACAAGGACAGAGAAAGAAACCGTGGTTAGACACTCCTTAATCCATCCCACAAATTTGTTGCAGAATCCAAATTTTTCCAAAATTTTGAAGATAAAATTCCAATCAACTTGGTCATAAGCTTTTTCCATATCAAGTTTGATGGTCACCCACCCTTCCTTGTCTTCTTTTAATCTAAAGGAGTGAAAAATCTCGTGAGCAATAAGAATATTGTCATGAATTGATTGGTTATAGACAAAAGCACCTTGCAACAGATGGATTAGTTTTGGTATGATTGATTCCATTCTATTTGTTATTATTTTTGCTATGATTTTATATACAGTTGAACACAAACTAATTGGTCTAAAGTGGTTCGTAGTTGAAAGTGTGGTTGATTTGTTTGAGCATTTTACCACTCCTAAAGAAGTTTTTAACTGTTTTTGTAACGTCGTTTCCGACAATGTGCCAATATTTCTGGTAAAAACCAGCTGGCATGCCATCAGGATCCGGGGATTCATCACACCCACTGTCGAAGATAGCATTTTTGATTTTGACATTTGTCGGGGTCTTTGTTAGGTTTAAATTATCATCATTACTAAATTTGTTTTTAATAAGTTGGAGTTTTTCTTCAAGTAGAGGTTTGTCCAATTGTGTGTTTTTTTTTTAATTTTTTCATAAAATCCGTCCTAATTTTAGAACGGATTTCATTTTCACTAGAAAGCAGAGTTCCATTTGAAGTTGTCAATTCTTTTATGTGTTTGCGATTTCTTCTACCCGTAGCAATGCGGTTAAAATATTTAGAATTTGTATAAATATTTTTTAGATGTTTATTTTTGGTTCTTTGTCTCCAATATCTTAGGTGAAAAGAGAGTAGTCGGTTTTGTTTGATTAGGAGATTTTTTCCAAGAGGTCATTTCTTTGGTTTAGGTTTGATTGGTTGTTTCCCTGAATTTCTTCAAGTTTTATTTCAATGTCTTCGAGGATAATACAGGGAACACTAGAGCCACGTATGAAGGTGGATATTGAATCCCAAAAAGGGTTTTTCGAGGTTTCTTGTGGAGGAGCATAAGCAAAGATGACGTTCATTTTATGATCAATGCTTTTACAGTTAAATTCAATACAAATGAATCTATCATTTTTAAATTTGAGAGTTATAGTTTGGTTTCTAAGTTGATATTCTTTCCATAGAAGGCATAAACCTCCAACCCTTCCGGTAGCCGGACAATAGATCATATTGTCGAAACCGACTGATTTCCAAAGGCGGTCATCCGGTGGTTTTTCCGATTTTGTTTCTGCAAGGGCAATAACATTGATCTTATGGATCTTACAAACTGTTTCGAGGTTTGTCTAGAGGTTGCTTTGATCCATTCCTCTAATGTTCCAAAAACTAATATTCATAGAAAACCTATTTTTACTCTCCTTTGGTCGGTGGTATACCCTAGTAGTTTTTATTTTCGGCACATTTGATTGTATTTGTATAAGTAATGGGGATTACCCAAATGGTCATACGTAGTCGTTTCACTCCCGAACAAATCGAAAGAAAAGCATGCAAAACAATGGGTGCGTACAATGGTTTTGAACCAATAAAAAAAGAAACCATACATCGTTAAGTATTCGTTAAACACCAATAGAGGCGGAATAGCATAGTTGCACTGCAATAGGTTAAAAACATCCAACCATTGCAGTAGATTAGCATCAGACTTACACGAGTCCTCACTAATTGTTATTCTCGGGTTTGCGGCGTTTTTCATGAATAAGGAACCATGACTCAATCGACTATAGTGAAGTTTATTTGATCTCACGACCACCCACTTCAGCAGGGTAAACTGCAACAATTGGGGTTTCAAACCCCGTTGATAATTGCCTTTTTGGGCTAGAAAGCAAACAAGTCGATTTCCAACACCAAACAAATGCTGAATCAAAGTAGTTTGAGCGAGTTTCATTGTAATCAGTACAATGGGTTGGAAGATTGGGGTAGACTACTTGTTAAAGCGGAGATAGTCGGATTTGTTAAATCCATAAAGGGTTTGAATCCATTTATTTGTCCTAAAAACGTGTTGACCGTTAATATGAGGTAGAAACCAGATATTCATCAAAGTACGAAGAGCAAGCAAAAGCACTTTGCAAATAGGGCTAACATGCAAATGCACAAACACAATTGTTAATTTACAGCTAATCCTTCTAATGGAACTTAAGTTGGTGTAAGCCAGAGCAGAGTACACAAAAACAACAGGAGGATTCAGCCCTCCAACAATAATGTTGTACGAATTAATGAGGTAAGAGTTATACAAAAAGAAAGGTCGAGAATCGTAACCTTTCCAAAAGGAAAACCGACGATCGAGATCCATAGAAAAGTCAATAAAGAGAGACCGAGATTTACTTCTCACGGCCGGAGCAAATTCCGTCCAAAACTGCAAGCCCGGGATGGAGGCAGTGAAGTGACAAGGATTTCCATTTCTGTAGAAAAGTGTCGGAAACCCCATCCCCTCCACTAAGAAGCCGGAAAACACAGTGGATAAGGGCTCCCCATCGGAGAGACCCCTCTACCTTTTACAAAATCGGTTAAAAACGAGCCAGATTTTGGTCTTACCCTTATAGTAGGTGCGGAGTGCTTGAAGAAGAGTGGAGAAAATTTGGTGAAACTCAAAAAACATATTTTTGCAGAAGAAGAGATGGCTTTGGTCCAGATTGATTGTAGAAACCGATAAGAAAATCTACAGCGGAAGCAGCACTAGAGGTCTTCCTGGCTGATTAGGGTTTTAGAGCAAAGAAGAGAGATTTGGGAATGATGTGCGTGAAGCGCGTTCATCTTGTGGGAAATGGGTTTTCTGGCAGGTGGAGTTCCTTATAATGATAAATAGTTTAGTGGGTCTCTTGATATTACACGATTATACATGTTATTAAGTGGTACACCCTCTATACCTACTTATTCGATTGTTCCTAAACTTTCGAGAAGTCCTCTCCAAATCATTCTTAACATCTTTAACTTACCTCAAAACCAAAAAGACTGGAAATCGTTAGCTATCAGTACTTCAAGGTCAGAGATTGAAAGGCTCTAAAATTCAAATAATACTTACACGTCAAGCAAGGTAAGAGGAAATAAATAATATTAAAATTATATGATATAATATAATGTTAAAGTTTTATCAACATTTTATCAATTTTAAAATTATATTTTTTAGAAAAATAACGAAAAAAGACTAAAAATACTTTTTAATAAAAAGTACACGGAAGAATAACAATAAAAAAGTAAAATAGATGTGCTACTTAATGATTTAAGCACTTACTATACTATATTAGCAATAAAAAGCAAAATAAGATTGTTCTTAACTTTATTATATTTTTGAAAAAAAAAATAAAGAATAAGTAGAAAAGGGATTTGAACTCAAGACCATTTGCACATATTATTGAGGATTAATCATTATGACAAGCTCTCTTTTAATTTAAAAATCAACTAATAATAAATAATATGGGGCCCAAACCATTTGCACATATTATTGAGGATTAACCATTATGACAAGCTCCCTTTTAATTTAAAAATCAACTAATAATAAATGATCTGGTGCCCAAAAAAACTGGGAACCCTGTGCTGTTGGGCCTAATGACCCTCTTGTTGGACGGATATATATATACACACACACGGGTCCTACTAAACATGTCCACGGTTCACCGGTAATCCGTTACCCAGTGGGTTTTGACCCGGCGGGTCGGTGACCCGCGGGTCCGGGTCACCACGGGTCCGGGTTCCGCCGGGTTACGGGTGCGGGTAAAGGTCGAGGTGATCCTTACCTGCCGACCCGTCCAACGGTCATAATTTTTTTTTTTTTAAAAAAATAAATTTACCCAACGGCTATATAGCCGTTGGGGTACCCTTGTAACGTCTACTTAGCCAAAAAAAAACTATTACTTTTAACCAAAAAACCACTTCTATAAATACTCCGAACTCAATTCATTTCATCTCACACCAATTCTCATACAATCATCTCTACTCACTCTCTCAATCTCTCCATAATTTCTAACTCTTACATTCAATTACTCTCCTAATTTCTTTCTCTAATTTTCTTTTTAATTATTCATTTTACAAGTCTTATTACATTCAAACAAAAATGGCTAGCCGAGGAAGACGTTCCGTTAGCGGTCCTTCATCCCGCGAAGGTGTTAGCCGAGGACGTCATTCCGTTAGCGGTCCCCCAACCGGTTCGGATATAAGGCGGGGCTTAAGTGGAGATCACGAGATCCACGTAAGGAGGATATCATAATGGATTCACCTCCTTTCCTCAACACCCAAGAATCCAAGACCCAATACCCGGAGCCGGAGGAGCCGTTGAACAACACTCAACTATTGGCGTCGGTCTTCCGATTTTGGTTCACAAAAGGTGCTCCCGATGCTAACGGGATTTACTATGCGAAATGCAATTTTTGTTCGACACAATACAAGGACAAAAAGGGAGAAGGCTACGGGAACTACAAGAGACATATTCGCAACAAGCATCCCGAAAAAATGGGAATGACACGAGGGCAAACACAACTAACCGGGTACGCATCTACCTCTAAACAACCTCCTTCTTTATTTACATATGATCATGCTTTGTCTATGGATGCATTTTCGGAAATGTTAGCCGTAGGTTCTTTGGCATATAGTTTTGCACAAAATGTTGGTTTTAATGATTGGATGCAACATCATGCTCAACCCGCATATAAACCGATTTCTCGCCAAACCGCTAAAAGAAAAATGATGCTTAAATATAATATGCGTAAAGAAGAATTGATTAAATATTTTATGGAAAATGGTGATATTCAAGTTTCTATTTGTAGTGATATTTGGACCGACAGTTTTCAAAAAAATTCATATATGGGTATTACTTGTCATTTTGTTGATAAATTTTGGATTTTAAACAAAAGAGTTTTAGCATTATGAGTTTTCAACCAACAACACACCGCCAAAAATATTGCCCGTTTGATTGCAAATGTTTTGGAAAAATATAGATTAGTTTCACGAGTTTTTTCAATCGGTTTTGACAACGCCTCCGCTAACACAACTTCCATTAGAGAGTTAACCAACTATTGAAAGCCGACGATTGGAGGTAAATATTTTCACATTAGGTGTGCTGCTCATATTTTATACTTGTGTGTTCAAGAAGGTTTAGCATATGTTGGAGATTTAGTGCAACCTAATCGAAAAATTCTTAATGAACTTTGGTCTAAAAAAGTGTACGTACGAAATGGTATGCATATTGTAAACAAAGTGACGTTTATCCTAAAAAATTTCCAAAAGATGTTTGTACAAGATGGAACTCTACTTACAAAATGATTTCCGAATCATATGAATATCGAGATCTTTTAAGTGGTTTTGCCGCACAACATATTGACGTTGATTTTGTTTTCAGTGAATCTTGGGTTTTTGCAAAAGATTTAATGGATGTTTTTATATATTTTTATGATGCTACTAATACTTTTAGTTATGTTTATACACCAACTTCAAACATATTTTGTTATGCAGCAATTAATATTGCATTTGCACTTCAACAAGGTCTTTTAATTGATTCTATTTTACAAGCTATTTATACAATGCGAAGTAAATGGTTAGATTATTATACAACTATTCCCAATGTTTTTCTTGCTGCATTTGTGTTAGATCCTAGACGTAAATTGAATGGTTTATAACAATTTTTAGAAAGTTATTATGAATTTTTAGATTTAGAACAACATCCCGATTGCCATGTTTCTACCATACTTGCTAGAGTTAGAAAATTATTTGATAATTTAATGGTTCAATATCGTGTTTCCGATCAAGGTCAATCATCTCAACCCCCTCCTCATCCTTCATCTTCAAGTTCATCTAAATTTAAATCAATTACTAGAGATTTGTTTGGCCCGAAAAGGGAAAAAACCACGTCGAGTTTCCATTCGGAACTCGACGAATATCTAACCATTTCTTTTGAGTTTGACAATGAAGAAGAAGCGGATTTCAACATATTAGAGTGGTGGAGCCGACCGGAGAGAATGAGGTTCCATACCCTCTCAAAGATCGCGACACAAATTCTCGCCGTTCCCGCCTCAACGGGAGCGGTTGAGCAACTCTTTAGCCGGAGTTGAAAGGTGCTCGATCCGACAAGATCAAACATGTTTCCCTAGACGTTGGAGGCACAAGTCCTACTAGCCGATTGGAGGAAAGCGGAAATGCGAACACAAAGAAACAACCTCTCGGCGGAGGAAGGCGACGAAGATGATGACGAGCGACAACAAACGACATCGGATGTATCGGCGGGAGAGTCCGACGGCTAAGGTAAGGGCCAATCGGGGATATAAACAAAGGTAAGAGAACTACGTGGGCTTTGATTCCTCCTCCCCGAGAGGATACGTAGGCAACCAGGATTCCGGTTCAAGCCCAATTCTTCCCTTTTTTTTAAAGTTTAAGTCCTCTCTTTATTTTCTTCTTTTTTAAGTTTAAGTTCAAAATTTCTCCTTTCTTTATTTTATTGTTTTTTAATTTAATGTCCAATATTTTTTTTTAAGTTGAGGTGGCCATGAGGTAAGGAGCCTTCGAGATTGTACTCGTTCCGGGCTCTAGATCATTGCCAAAGTCTACACTCCTTTGTGGAGGTAACCCTATGACTCTCCAAAAATGTCGGTAAACGCGCATGCTACCGGAATCTCCTCCAATATTGGACTCGCACTATCCTTCATGGCATAGCACTAGAAAGCCCCGCAGCCCTGACCGATAAGTCTCGCATCTCGCACTACATTGATGACTGTACCGGTCTTTCCGAGATCCCATCCTCGGAAAATCTCCACATGGCCTGACTCCATAGTTACCGTCACCGTCTTCTTGCCGATGTCCAAAACAGCCTGATGTCGATGTAAGAGCCTTAGTCTGGAGGAGCTGAGAGTGAGTGTTTAGGGTGCAGGAATGGCCTAAACCGCCTCTGCGGTTTACAGAGGCTGCCCCTACGCCATTCATGATCCCCCTTGCGGCCATCTGATCCGCCCCTGTGGATTAGGGTGTGCTGTAGCCGGCTTTGTTGACCTTGACCCGTGCTTTTGGATGACATCCTATATAAGCCTCTTATTTGCTTCATGTGGAGGGTTTCTCATCTCTATCCAGCTCCATCTTCTCCCTCAAGTTCTTCTTCTCTTCTTCTTCTTCCCTCTTTGGATCTTCATCTTGTTTTCTTGATCTTGTTAGAGTTTTGATGAGAGTTTGTGGTTTGGATGTTAATGATGATGATAGTTTATTCTGTTGTGCCTTTGATGAGCCAACCTTGAGCTTGTGGTGAGGATCCTTCCTCTATTAGGTTACAGCTTGGTGAGCTCTTCCTCTCTTTCTTCTTTCTTTCTTCTTTTCTTTCATTGTTTCATCTTTTCTTCATTCCTAGCTTAGATTCCACAAGATTGATCTTGTGGCAGCCTCCATAGGCTTTGTTTGATGTATATATGTATGTAAATGTATATACGGGGCTGCTGGCTGAAGAAGGAGTGAAGAGGTTCGAGTGAAGAAGTGAAGAGGAGCTAAAAGTGTGCATTATGAACACCAGCCTCCCCCGTGCCACCTTGGAGTCGCCCCCGCGCCGCCTCAGGGCCACCCATGCGCCTCCCTGCATCAGTCTTGCTTTGCTCTTGGTTTGAAGGTGTGTCTTGATTCCGAGCTTGCCTATGGATGGCATTTCCCCTTCCTTTCCTAGTATTAGTGTGTAGCACATGCTAGGTATAGTTGAGAGTGTGTTGATGATGTTATGATCATGTTATGCCTTGTATGGTTTTGAGGATTAGTAGGTTGTGAGGCTTAGGTTGAGGATAATCATATGGATCCCTTGGGTCTAGGTGTGACCACTTTGATTGATCGGAGATTGATATATCTATGTGCCTTGTTATTATGCAGTGTCCCTCTCAGGATTGGAGGTTGATCGTGGTTGTGTTTGTTCGAGGTTGAGGTAAGTCCGTAGGACTTACTTAGCTACCATCCTTATATTGGTTGTTTGCATGAGTGGTGTGTGTTATATGCTTGATATGACAACATGCGATGTCGATGGTTACCGACCTACATTTTATTGATAATCCCATTGTGTGGCAGTGATAACCCTTCCCTTCATCTAGTAAGGAGTTGGGGGGGTTCTCTGTGCTCATGTCATTTGGTACACAGGAAGGGCGCAGTCCACTCCCATAGGGTACACGGGTTGTGTGGCCGACACAACCCGTGTAGATGTATCGGTCCTCGTGTCACATAGTTTCATCTATCTATATATATACGATTTGAGTGAATGACTAATATATAAAGATAATTAAATGGGTAAATGAGTGATAGCATGATGATGTGTATCTTCCATGACTTTTGTTTGTGTTCATGCATTACCTTATATACGTATGGTTAGCTAATCGTTTCATACCATGTTGTAGATGCCTTGCAGGATAGGCGTGCTGTTGAGTGATCTGCCTGGGTGACAGGCCGATGACTCTTGTACATTAGGTGGTTATGGTTTTGGGATGTTTTATGTTTCCCTCATGCGTGACGATGATGTTTTGTTTACCTCATGTGTGAGAATGTTGTTTTATACTCAGCTATGATCTTGTATACCTTTTAGTTGTATAGTTTATACAATTTTATGTATTTGTTTTAAATCTGTCAGTGCTGTAATAACTAGGATTTTCGAATTCTAATTAATGTTGATTAACTTAACCAGTGATAGTAATTGACATATAACTCGCGAAGATTGCGTAAGTGTTGAGTATAAGTCCCACCGTTATGTTCTTGGCTTAATTTTGGGCTTATGGTGAAATTTTCACTTTTTCCCCCAGGTAATTATTTTTACCCTCCGGTATTATTTGGAGCATTTGGGAGCTCCAATTAATAAAAATTCAGTTGAGAGAAATGATCAGGACATCGGACATGTCCTAGATATTAAAATGACATGGAAAGGCAAAACGGCCAAAATAGTCGCTATTTCGTTTCTTAACGGCTAAGAAAGACGGTTTAGGAATACACGTTTTTCGAGGCAATTGTGGAATAATTATCCCTACAATATTCAAGATTTATTATTCCAATTTCGAGAAGTTTGGAGAAGGGGGTTCAACCCGCCATTGGATCGGTTAAATGATAATTATCGACTTTGCTAAAGGATAATTATCGACTTCACTATAAATAGCGGAAAATCGTTTATTAATTCATTTTCTTTCACGTTTCCTCGTAAAAGCTCTGATTTCTCTCAAACTTCAAACTCAGATCTACTCTCCGTTTCTAATCTGATTTCAATTACGTTTGAGTTTCTAGATTCCTCTCTTCATTCTCTTCATACCGGTACCAAGTTTCTGCATTTCCGAGCAGATGAAGACCTGGTCGATCATATATGTCACCAGGACAGTTCCGTCGCTCAGATTCCGGTGAATTTGATGTTGTACATGCGTAGCCTGCGTCATTGTGATTCCGAATCTTCTTTCAGATCGTCAATCGGGTTAGTCACGAATAAGTTATGAATTTATTCGTTTTCCGTACTGCGATTTGGCCTAAATTGACCTTAGACTTTTTAAAATGGATAATTAGAAATTCCATTATGATCATTATATTATTCTTGTGTTTATGGGTTGTTTGTTTGATGAAATCTGATGATATGTGGGTTTAGAAATGGCCTGCGGGCAAAACGTTATTCTGGTGAAATTTAATTAATTAATTAAAGGTTAATTAATTAAATTAGGATTAAATTTGAGATTGAGGAATACTAATTAGATGCATGCTAGGTGTCAGAATGAGTGGAGGATCATGATGATGTTATGGATATCGGTTATGGCTTTAAGGTTTAGTATGTGTACGAGTATGATGAGATGTTATGTTGAGGATATGCCTTAGGCATTTATGAATGTGTTGAGGATCTGAGGTTTAGATTTGAGATATAGGTTTGTTGTGGTTAGTGAGACGAGTCTCCTAACCTTTGTAGTATGTAATTGTGTGTGCCTTGCTATTGCAGGCGTTGATTACTTCCCCAAGGGGAAGCTATGACGTGGTACAGGTTACGAGTATATCAGGTAAATCCATAGGACTTACTTAGCGTGCAGTTGTGGATTGTATGATTGTGATGGTTGTGTGTGTTCATATGATTGTGCATTAATAACCTAAACCGGACTAGGATGACCATTTATTACATTTACTTGGCCCAAGTGTATTATAACGGGCGGTAACCACCGGTCTCCGCATGCTAGTTAAGAAGAGGTGCCTGGAAGCCAGTAACATAGGGGGGGGGGACGAGTGACGATCACCCCCAATGCAAACCCCCGTGTTAACGGGGAAATAGACGAGGTTCTTTAGGTTCCTCGTGTTACAAAAGAAGTTGAATTAGTAATGGAATAACGTAATGAAAGATAATAAATGAATGTGTGTGGCATGTCATGTATGAGATGTTGATTTGTGGTTGTGCTATTACCTTCATGTTTTTCATTGCTGTAGCTAACGGTTTCATACCGTGTTGTAGATGATGTGCAGGTTAGGAAGACTGCAGGGTGAGACAGATGGTGTAGCCAGCCGGGGACTTATGTACATTAGGATGCGCGGGATATAGGATCTTTTGTATCAGATATTGTGGTTTGATGTTTTGTACTCGACTCTGAGTTTGTAAACTCTTTTGATGTATCATATATAACTTTTATGTATTTGGTTTTAATCTACCTGTGACTTGTTGTAAGATCCAGTGAACTTCTTGTCAAGCTAGGGTCAGGATCCATTGTGAGATCCTAGCCCAATGTGACACTCCAAGTCCCGTAGATTTGGGGTGTTACAAGTTGGTATCAGAGCCTTAGGTTGACAACAATGGCACTTGCTATCTGCAATAAAGGTAGAGTGGATATATAAACAGAACCCACATGGGGTCTGACTTTTTTTTAAAGGATTTTGGTTTTAAAGCGAGTACAGATGTTTTGGGATAGTATGTACAGAAGTCGTCACCCATCTGAGGATCTCGACAGTGTAGATATATATATATATATATATATATATATATATATATATATATATATATATATATATATATATATATATATATATATATATATATATATATATATATTTATCGATACATATGGCATATATATATATAGCCTTATAAGTTAGGAGCGCATATTCTACAGATGGCTGAGACTAGAGCAGTATCTGTAGTGGGACGAGATAGGGGTACACCCCCTTTTCCTCCAGTAGCGTCAAGTTAGGGACCAGTATCCGCTGCTGTGTTGCCTATGACAGAGAACGAGTTTGAAGAGGTTGATCATGTCTCCATGAGTAGATTCGAGTTTCAAGAGTATATGCAGCAAGTATATGAGGTGTTGATAGCGGGTAGATCTACACCGGATTTACCAACATCTGTGAGATCGACTGAAGCTTCTGCATTAGAGAAGAAACAACGGGTTGAATCAGTGAAAGATGAGGTTGGATATCCGGGTTGCAAACCGAGCCCGACTTGTGGACGTTTGAGTGCTTCTCGTTCACACGGACTTTTGGTGAAACGAGGACTTGTTATAATTGTGGGAAGCTTGGACATGTACGACCACAGTGTCCAAGATCGCCAGTGACTTGCTTTACTTGTGGGAGACAGGGTCATAGAGCTGTTTTCTGTAAGCAAACTGAAGTGGCATCACGACAGGGTTTTATTTCTACTAGTGTGACGGGAGGTGGTCAGAAGACACCTCAGCAACAAACGCGGGGGTAGCAGAGAATCCCAAATCATTCGCCTACTCAGGAATCCATTCCTAGGCTGAGTAGAGGTAAGGGTCGTGGTAGGAGTACCACGAATACTAGAAGAGCTCAAGGTAGAGCCTTTGAGCTGGGCAGTGTAGAGGAGCCACCCGTACTAGTGGTAGGGATGAGACGTATATGTCTCAACTATGGTTATCCAGATCATGTACGCTCTGAGTGCCCCATGGCACCGATAGCTTGCTTCACCTGTGGTGAACTAGGCCATCTGGCCCCTTTCTGTCAACAAGGTAGTGTTTCTTCTCATCAAGACCTTCCTCTTTCCGATGCAGAAAGAGTGGAAGTGGAGGCTATGGCGATGACCTCAGTGATACCTGAGGAGCATAGGTTTGAGATTGAGTCATGATATGCAGTAGAGCTTCGGGCATTAGCTGTTACAAGTACCATTCTTGTTAGTGGTTTACCTAGTGTAGTTTTGTTTGTTGTGAGTGCTATGTACCTCTTGTCTTTCGATGCATATGTTAATAGTTAACTGTGGATACAGTAGAAGATAGATCTTCCTTTATAGGATTACGAATTACGGGTCTTAGGTACCCGCGAGATATGTGGTTGTTCCCTTTGTTCATGGACTTGTGTATGGCTTGAAGACTTCTTTGTCATGCCTTAGGTGCATGAGAAGGTCTTTATGTGTGTGGTGGGCGAATAGATATCATGTTGGTTTAGATAGCAGTAGGAGGACTATTATAGTCTCTATTGAGATCGACTAAATAGAGGTTCCGAGGTTATGACCTTTGAGGAGGTGAGTTGTCTTTAGTGCCGTATGAGCAGCAAGGTTGATAACACCAGAGGGTGATTTTTTTTATATTGTGCCACGAAGGAAAGAGATAGTTCCACGTTGAAGAGTATTCCAGTGGTATATGATCGTATAGATGTGTTACTGAACCGTCTAATCTATCGCCTTAGCGGAATAAGGACTTTGATATTGCGTTAAAGTATGATACAAGACTGGTTGGGAGAAGGCCTATGAGGTATATGGCTTGTTGAGTTGTTAGAAATTGAAGAAGCAATTTGAAGAGTGGTTTGAGACGGGCTCCGTTCGCCCTAGCACGTTCATTGCTACGTATGGACGACTTGTTGGATCAACTAAGAGAAGAAATTGTGTTTTTAAGATTTCTGTATGCTTAGGATATCATCAGCTAAGGATGAGAGAGCAGTGTGGGCATAAGACAACATTCCATACCCGTTATGGACACTACGAGTTGTAGTGCTGTCATTTGAGTTGAGGAAAGTCCTAGTAGTCGTTATAAGAGTTGATGAACAGTGTCTTCATCTACTTCCTTGATCAGTTGGTGGTAGACCTTATTGATGACGCTTAGTGTACTCTCACAACGGAGAGGAACGTACCGGTTATTTGAGGACGGTTTTGCAGAATCCGAGGGATAGAAGCCAGTGTGCTATGCTCCCTAAATGTGAATTGAGATGCCAGAAGTAACCTTCAAGGTCATGTTGTTCCGCCAGTAGGATCATGATTTATGTGACGAGGAGTAAGTATGAAGTCTTATGGATGATACTGATGAACGTTAATGGAATGCGTAGTTCTCGGCCCAGCCGATTGCTACCAACGCTTCGAGGAAGGATTCTATGTGATTGTGCATCCATTTACGAGTCTTCTGAGGAAGACCACCATAATTGTGTGGTTGAAATAGTATGTTTAAGCTCTGAAGAGTAGAATAAGCATTTGACCTCTGCTTCTATTTGGTGATAATCAAAAGATTCTGGGAATCACGTGACTACGGTGCTGAGAACGTATGAGGAGAACTGCCCGACTCATAATTTTGAGTTAGTGGTGGTAGTTTAAGTTCCAAGATTTGAAGACAATACTTGTGTGACATTTCGTGTCAGAGTTTCACAAATCATAGGAGGTTGAAGCATATTTTTATGCAATAAAGGTTGAATAACTGCTAGCG
Source organism: Fagopyrum esculentum (assembly GCA_033239045.1). Classification (NCBI taxonomy): domain Eukaryota; kingdom Viridiplantae; phylum Streptophyta; class Magnoliopsida; order Caryophyllales; family Polygonaceae; genus Fagopyrum; species Fagopyrum esculentum. The sequence continues at coordinate 141,389,078 of BSUD01000002.1, read as the reverse complement.
TCGATGGTTTGAGTTGATCAAGGACGCTGACCTTGAGATTTGTACCATTATGGCAAGGAGAATGTGGTCACTGATGCCTTGAATAAGAAGACGCCTCGAGAGAAGGCGATTGTTGGAATTGCTGTACAATCTCAGTTTTAAAATGATCTAGCTTAGTTAGAGTTGGACCTATAACTGCTGATAAGGACGTTAGTTTCATGTTTAGGGATTTTACCTGGTTTGTTGGGTGAGGTCCAATAAAAACAAGGGACTTGCCTGACCCTGAGGGAACTTGATGGAAGGATGCCTCATGGCGAGGCACCACATTTCTTTAATGGAACAGAAGGAGTATGAGGCGCCGCAACTGCGTCAGTATAACCGCTTATGCGGAGTCGAGTGGAGAAGATTACAATACACTCATAGTACACCTTCTTTAGTACATCCATGTGCGACTAAGAGGTACCACGAAGTAGTAAATCAGGTTAAACTGTTACTGACCTGGAGATGAGCTCATCCACTACTAGTGTTGTAGTGGAAGTGAGAGGACTTTTTTGTGGAATTGTGATGGGATTGAGACCCAGTAAGAGTTTTGGTGTTATCCAGATTATTAGTAACAGATTTACGAAGGTGACACGTTCCATCTCCACAGAGAGACATGGCCAGTGAATGAAGTAACAAAGGAGTACACTAGACAGATGGTGGGACTCCATAAGTGTACCGAGGACGATCGACTATGATTGTAGTAGACGGTTTACTTGGAGGTTTTGATAGCAGATTCAGACTTCTTAGGGAACGCATCCACATATCATGATTGAGTTTTACCTCAGACAGACGGTCAGTCTAAGAGAACCCTCCAGACCGTAGAGGACATGTTGTGAGCTTGTGGGATGGATTGGGAACAGGGACGATCTGTTTATCTCCCACTCGTTGAGTTCTTATACCACCACCGTTGGTATGTATATATAGGGATGTCCCCCATGAGGCGTTGTGTAGACATAGGTGTCATACACCTTTATGCTAGGAGGAGCCTAGCAGTAGCAATGGGATAGCGCCAGAACAGATTCAAGATGATATGACTCGAGTAAAGCTGATCAGAGAGAGGATGCTGGCTGCACAAAGTCGCCAGAAGTTATATGCAGATAGGAGGCGTCGACCTCTAGAGTTCAGGGTAGGAGCTCATGTCTGGTTGAGAGTAACTCTGACGCGAGGCGTCAGACGTTATGGCATAAAGGGGAAGCTGAGTCTCCGATATGTCAGTCCTTTCGAGGTACTGGATACAGTTGGGAGAGAAGTGCACAGATTGGCTTTGCCACCGAAGTTAGAGGGTGTTCACCCTATGTTTCATGTGTCTCAGCTGAGGGAGTACATACCAGACCTGAGGCACATTGTGAGTTATGATGATCTAGTGGTTGAGCCGGACCACACTTTTGCAAAACAACCTTTTTGCAGTTCTAGAAAGAGAGGTGTGAGACGCCTACATTCGAAGGATATTCCTATGATAAGGATACAGTGGTCGAGACGAGGACCTGATGAGGCCACCTGGGAGACAGAGGATAGTATCCAAAGGAACTATCCAGAGTTCTATGCGGAGTTAATGGCACCCGTAGGATCCATGAGTAGATCTTAGTGCCTTTTTGGTGAGTGCTTGTATGCTATGTGCTTATGTGATATGATGTGTTTTCGTGCTAGCTTTGATATGTGCATCTGATTTGTTAGATCTTGTTTGCTAGCACGATATAGGTCATCCTATTATAATATGTTTAGGATTAGCTGGAGATGGTTCTTTCCTCCATGCTATTATTGATGGACATAGTGTGAGTGGAGACGGTTTTCCTCCACATAGTTGTGTTACGAGTACGATTGGCTGGACGGCTTTCCTCCATGCCTTGTGACGTGGTTAGTAGTTGGCTAGAGATGATTTTTCCTCTATGCCTTTGGATAGCGTTGTGATCTTGTTGCTAGAGTTGGTGATTCCTCCATGTTGTGTTTTGAGGTTATAGAGTGTTATAGGTTGATACGTTTGAACGGAGATGTGATACCTCCGATAGAGAGAGTGTCTATAACTCGGCGTAATGGTCCGAGAGGATTTGGGAATTGTTCAAGTTTCGGGACGAAACTTTTTCTTAATGGGTATGTGATGTAATAGCTAGGATTTTCGAATTCTAATTAATGTTGATTAACTTAATCAGTGATAGTAATTGACATATAACTCGCGAAGATTGCGTAAGTGTTGAGTATAAGTCCCACCGTTATGTTCCTGGCGTAATTTTGGGCTTATGGTGAAATTTTCACTTTTTCCCCGGTAATTATTTTTACCCTCCGGTATTATTTGGAGCATTTGGGAGCTCCAATTACTAAAAATGCTGTTGAGAGAAATGATCAGGACATCGGACATGTCCTAGATATGAAATGACATGGAAAGGCAAAACGGCCAAAAGAGTCACTATTTCGTTTCTTAACGGCTAAGAAAGACGGCTTAGGAATACACGTTTTACGAGACAATTGTGGAATAATTATCCCTACAATATTCAAGATTTATTGTTCCAATTTCGAGAAGTTTGGAGAAGGGGGTTCAACCCGCCATTGGATCGGTTAAAGGATATTTATCGACTTCGCTAAAGGATAATTATCGACTTCACTATAAATAGCGGAAAATCGTTTCTTAATTCATTTCCTTTCACGTTTCCTCGTAAAAGCTCTGATTTCTCTCAAACTTCAAACTCAGATCTACTCTCCGTTTCTAATTTGATTTCAATTCCGTTTGAGTTTCTAGATTCCTCTCTTCATTCTCTTCATACCGGTACCAAGTTTCTGCATTTCCGAGCAGATGAAGACCTGGTCGATCATATATGTCACCAGGACAGTTTCGTCGCTCAGATTCCGGTGAATTTGATGTTGTACATGCGTAGCCTGCGTCATTGTGATTCCGAATCTTCTTTCAGATAGTCAATCGGGTTAGTAACGAATAAGTTATGAATTTATTCTTTTTCCGTACTGCGATTTGACCTAAATTGACCTTAGGCTTTTCAAAATGGATAATTAGAAATTCCATTATGATCATTATGTTATTCTGGTGTTTATGGTTTGTTTGTTTGATGAAATCTAATGACAAGTGGGTTTTGAAATGGCCTGCGGGCAAAACGTTATTCTGGTGAATTTAATTAATTAATTAAAGGTTAATTAATTAAATTAGGATTAAATTTGAGATTGAGGAATACTGATTAGATGCATGCTAGGTGTCAGAATGAGTTGAGGATCATGATGATGTTATGGATATCGGTTATGGCTTTAAGGTTTAGTATCTGTACGAGTATGATGAGATGTTATGTTGAGGATATGCCTTAGGCATTTATGAATGTGTTGAGTATCTGAGGTTTATATTTGAGATATAGGTTGGTTGTGGTTAGTGAGACGAGTCTCCTAACCTTTGTAGTATGTGATTGTGTGTGTGCCTTGCTATTGCAGGCGTTGATTACTTCCCCAAGGGGAAGCTGTGACGTGGTACAGGTTACGAGTATATCAGGTAAGTCCATAGGACTTACTTAGCGTGCAGTTGTGGATTGTATGATTGTGATGGTTGTGTGTGTTGATATGATTGTGCATTTATAACCTAAACCGGAGTAGGATGACCATTTATTACATTTATTTGGCCCAAGTGTATTACAACGGGCGGTAACCACCGGTCTCCGCCTGCTGGTTAAGAGGAGGTGCCTGGAAGCCAGTAACACAGGGGGGACGAGTGACGATTACCCCCAAACCCCTGTGTTAATAGGGAAAGGGACGAGGTTCTTTAAGTTCCTCGTGTTACAAAAGAAGTTGAATTTATAATGGAATAACGTAATGAAAGATAATAAATGAATGTGTGTGGCATTGCATGTATGAGATGTTGATTTGTGGTTGTGCTATTACCTTCATGTTTTTCATTGCTATAGCTAACGGTTTTATACCGTGTTGTAGATGATCTGCAGGTTAGGAAGACTGCAGGGTGAGACAGATGGTGTGGCCAGCCGAGGACTTCTGTACATTAGGATGCGCGGGATATGGGATATTTTATATCAGATGTTGTGGTTTGATGTTTTGTACTCGGCTTTGAGTTTGTAAACTCTTTTGATGTATCATATACAGCTTTTATGTATTTGGTTTTAATCTACCTGTGCCTTGTTGTAAGATCTAGTGAACTTGTTATCAGGCTAGGGTCAAGATCCATTGTGAGATCTTAACCCAATGTGACACTCCAATTCCTGTGGATTTGGGGTGTTACAAGTGCCATGTTATAAGGTCTAGTGAACTTGCTGTCAGGCTAGGGCCAGGATCCACTGTGAGATCCTAGCCCAATGTGACATCCCGAGTCCCGCAGATTTGGGGTGTTACAGAGTTTGTATCAGAGACTTAGGTTGACAACAATGACACTTGCTACCTGCAATGAGGTCGGATAGATAAAATAAACAGAAGAAAAAAGGGGCCTGACGTTTTCAAAAACTTTTGGTTTTAAAAGTTGTTGTGTTTGGGATAGAATGTACGAGAAGTAATCACCTCTATCATGGATCTCTGCAGTGTAGATATGTATATGTATTATGGACGATGTGTATGTGTTATATATATATACATATGGCCTATATAGAGCCTTATAAGTTAGGTGTGCATACCCCACAGATGGCTTGGACTAGAGCTGCTTCTATTGTAGGCCGAAGTAGAGGTAGACCACCTCTTCCTCCGGGCGTGATAGGATAGGGACCAGTTCCTGCTTCTGATCCACCATTGGTGGAGGAGGTTCATGAGGAGATCTCTGAGAGTGTCAACCCAGAGACGAAGGGTGGTGGATATGGGAGACAACATTCACACCGAGTCCAGTCAGATGACTCGGATCGTGTCTTCATGAGAGGGCCAGAGTTTCGTGCTAACATCAGAAGTGCAGAGGAGGCTGACAGAGCGGGAAGGCGGGCCCCAGATCTACCAGGGCATGAGGGATCTTCTAAGATGTCCCAGGGAGCCACTTAGGTGCCAGCTATGCCGGCACGTGCTGTTGAGACTGTTTGAGCTCCAAAAGAGTATAGAGGCCCTCGACTAGATACCTGGTTGAAGGCATTCCATCAGTTGAGAGTACCACCTTTCTCTAGAAAGGTGGAGTTAGATACTGAGGTCTGGATAGGGCATGTGGACTCAGCTCTTGAGTCTATTAGATGTCTAGAGGACATACGGATAGAGTTAGTTCAGACTCTATTCCCTGACCTTGCACATCAGTGGTGAAGGACCGTACAAGCCCGAGCCACTAGCTACGATCAGATGAAGAGTATGATTAGAGAGCAGTTCTGCCCTGCCTCACTGATAGGTGATGGAATCACTATCATTTAGGGTAGTTTTTAGAGTCTTTTTATTGCATTAGTGTCGGTTTATGCTACTAACTCCTTGGTCTAGAAGAAGAAGATCAAAAGAAGCTAAGGAAGGAGTTATAAGCACTTAGGAGTAAAGATCGATCAAGAAGTAAAGTTTTTGTTGCTCCACCGCCCCCGCGGGTCCTTGCAGGAGCCCCTGCAGTGACCTGCCTTGACGAAGACGAAGACCAGCTCCCCTGTGCCTCCCACTGCGCCCTGCCTATGCCTCGCCTTGGGAGCTGGAAGGCGAAGAGTTTGTGTCACCGCCCTGCGTTGGCCTTAAGGCGCCCCTGCACCTTGACATCAGAAACGTCAGGAAGGCGAAAGGTCAGACGTTGAAGTGCATTAAAGATCCACCCCAGCGGAGTTGTGTAGCCGCCCCCGCGGTTATGAAGAAGATCAACCGATTCTGCCTAAACCGCCCCCGCGGGTCCTGAAGGCCGCCCTTGCGGTTTAACGCCAAAAGCTTTACTCCGGCTGTTTACACCACCATTATGGCATTAAAGGTGGCTGTTTTATGCCGGCTATTTACTCCTAATTAAGTGTCTTTTGTAGTATAAATAGTTCATGGCTGATTGCTAGAATCATCCATGCTTTTCCTCACAAAATCCATTTTAGACTTGACTTTTTCCATTGTAATGAGATGCTAACTCCCTTGCTACATTGGGTTGGTTTGAAGCTACTTTATTACTTTGGTTGTAAGTCCTTTTAATATAAGTTTTTATTCAGTAATGCTTTGTGTTTCCTTGATCTCCATTGTTTAATTGCATGTTAACTATTACTTGAGATTGATCACCTTAGGTTCTAAAGTGCATGTAAACAACTAGGATTAATAGGTTCCGGGTTCGGGTCTTTAATCTAGTAGCAACTTTAAGTAATAACGGGTTGTAATTACTTAAAAAAAAGGAACACAAATATAAAGATAAGTTTAACGGTTTTAATCTTCTCTTTATATCCCTTAGTCTTTGTTTGAATGCTAACTTGTTATTTGTTCTTGTAGGTTTATGGAACTTTAATAGGTTAAGTTGTGTTGATGCTGGTTGGCTCAACACATATGTATGATCGAGACGGGAGATTACTTAAAAACTTGTAAAAGGAATGCACCAAAGTAGCAATTGCATGCTTAGAATCAACCTAGTGTAGATTCATCCATTATTGTCTTATTTGTCGCATTAATCGTTTTCATAAGTTTTTGTGTATCAATTCAACCAAATCCCCCCCTTTGTGTCACTTGTCATTATAATTGATAATTGCATCTAAAACACCTTAACGCTCTTGGGTTCGACCCTTACTTAATCACTATACTTGTTCTTAGTGCTAAGTCAGGATTTACTTTTGATTGGGTATAGACGACCATAGAAATACCTTCGGTCAAATTTTGGCGCCGTTGCCGGGGAGTTTTTGTGTTTTATTGTTATTATTGATTATTGGTTTGAACCATTTTTATGGTTCAAACCCGTGCTACTAATTCCGGCTTTGCTTCTTTTGATCCAGAAATCGAGAGACGCACATCCGGCAACGAAGACAACAACAACTACAACAAGAGATGGCTGACCGTACTCTTCGTCAACTTACGCAGCCCACTTTGGCTCAAAACCCTCTTGCGGTAGCTATACCGGCACTAGGGGAAGGAGTCAACTTTGAGCTCAAACCGTGCCTTATTCACTTACTTCCATCCTTCCATGGGCTAGCGGAACTAAAGGAAATGGTGAAGAGGCTAACGCTTATGGGAACACCGCAACAGCTAAAAGCTTGTGGAGTTTGTGCTGACCCATATCATCCAACGGACATGTGTCCACAAGTTCAAGATGAAGATGATGAAGTAAACGCAATGGGTTATGGACAACCACAGCAGCAAAGACCTAGGAACGATCCCTATACACATAATTTCATGCCAAATTGGCGTGACCAACAGAATTTTCGTTTGAGGGATCAACAAAACCAACACCAGCAGCCCCGCCAAGGTAAGTATCACTTGTTCGCTCCAAACGGTGTGTGCAAGCTTTAAATTTATAACCCTAGATGTAAGCTTAAAACAAGGATGCGAACCCGTAGTGTACGGGTCAATCGTAGTAAAAAGCAAGAAATTCCACGGGTCGATCACAGGGACTTAGTGAAACAAAGTGGGAATTGGTAAGCTTTAGCAATTACTAACCACAAGAAATTAAAACATTCAAGGATGATAAAAGTCAATAAAGGAAATATGCAATTCTAGGGATTAAAGCATCTAGTTGTGGTTCCAACTCAAGATCTAAAGATAAGCGGACAAAGATGAGGTTTTTGCATAGGGAAGGTGTTACTAAAGTGGAATAGATCACCTGGTAAGTCTTACTACTCATTAATCCCAAACCGTAACTCCTATTACCGGGTAAGTCTCAAGGAATTAAGGAAAAAAACTATAACCTCAAACTAACACACCACCTAAGGGAATAGAATCAACCTTTACCGGGTAAGTCTCAGGATAACTCACAAAGATGGAATGAAAGCACACTCAAACCCCAATAAAGGATAAACCTTTATTACCTACACTTATGATCTTAGGTAAACAAACAAAGGAATTACCGGGTAAGTCTCATCCTAGGCTTGCATTGAACCAGGAAAGGTGTAATAAGGATAGGATTTGGCAAACTCTAACACTTAACTCTCAGTTTCGGATCAGATAAGTCACCTCGGTCAGACGAATTCCACCCCGGCCGAGATGTTCATCGACTGAGCGAGATGCTTAGGGTTAAGGTAAAGACTTGAACTTTCAGGGTCCTACTGTGATTAAGATTATTCTATCATTGTTTTTCCCACAACCTTCAGCCAATCACCCTAGAATCACACAAAGAGATTAGCCACTCATCATCATGAAAGTATTAATCAAATATATGGGAAGAAAGAGAATAATTGAACAAGAAAACCTTAAGAGAAAGGCTTCAATAACTGAATCAATTATCAAACCAACAAGCGTTCCTTTGATAGAAATCCGACAAGAAAACAACAAAGAAGGGAATCTAAGATGATCTTACAAAAACCCTTCAAAAGCTATAAACTTTCTTCCTTCAACCTTCAAAAAGTTTCTTCAAATCTCCCAACTGGAGTATGGCTACAGCGGTGTATAAAACACAATCGGTGGTATCGGATGTATGCAGGATGTATAGCCTGATATGGATTTGTGGAAAATCCAACCCTTTTTTATAGGAAAATTACTCTCCAAAGATAAGATATCTTAGAAAGATCTCTTCCCATAAAAATAGGTAAAATATATGATCTATCATATCTTCTTCCTTCCAGGAGCCAAGCCCAAAAATATAAGATCCTCTTTCCAAAGATAAAAGATCTCAGCCAAGAATAAAATATTCTTGCCGCGTCCCAGGTGTTCCCCTCAGTCGAGTCGACTCCTCTGGATCACCTCGGTCGAGGTGACTCTGTAGTCAACCGAGGTGAATCAAAACTGAGTGTAAAATGTCTCAAATCTGGTCCAAAGTAAATCTTTAATCCATGTCTATGCTTCCTGGATGTTTCCTTATGTTCCTGAATGTAGTTCCAATGACTCCTTAGCTCCTTTTGCTCCTTTTTGATGCAAAACGTGCAATTTTACCTACGATTACAACAAAACTAGGTGTAGACCTCGATTCCCGCAAAGGTAGATGAAATGGTAATATATTCACATAATATACATACAAACATGCAGATTATTGAAGATAAAACGTCTAAACAAACCCCAAAATATAGACAATAATTCATGCTATCAAAATACCCCATACTTAGCCCTTGCTTGTCCCCAAGCAAGTTCCGCATATAAAATACAAGATAGAATGGATTATAAGTCATAAAGATCAATGAAAAAGTCTCAAAAACATTTTTATGGTGTGCTGCAATCATAGATCACTCTAAGAGAATACTTCATGGAATTTAAAATCAAAATATGATCAAAACATTTTACAAACATGAGAAAGTTGTTCATCTTTGCATAAAATCGTAGAATGCATAATAAATCATAATTATCGAAATTAATCATGTATAATCCAGTTTAAACCACTAAGTCAATCAACAAGCTCGAGGTCTCAAGGGCTTCCCAAAAGAAAGGTCAAGAAACGTGTAGGGTAGGGATGTATGTAAGGTAATGTGGTGCTAGAATCCGGGAAAAAGATATACTTCACTTTCACTTTGACTTTCAACATCTTCCACCAATAAGCTTTGCTTATTTCACACTTTTTCTTTTTTACTTTACTTTTTAGGATGCATGGACAAAGGTGCACAATAACCGAAGCCTAGGAAATCAGCAATCATCAATTTCTTGAGATGCATCAAACCCTTGATGCACATACCATGACCCGTTAGGAATATCGCTCAATCCGACTTTGGCAAGACACAAACACCCGGCTATGTGAATGGTGCCGAGTTACTCATCATCATGATTGACTTCCCCAAACCTATTTATTGCTTTCTAACACTTTTACTTCCAGCCAACTTCTCAACTTTTGCTTCACTTGCTTTCACCACTTTGCTTGCTTCGAAATTCCCGGATAGGTAAAGGGAGGCAAAAATGTATATGAGGGGCTAAGCATGATCAAGAAGAAGAAGAGAGAATAATGAATTGCCTTGGTCTTTCCAGGAAGAAAGTCAGAGAACTCATAATGCGGTGTCAACCTTCAAATTCAACATAATTTGGATAAAAACAAAGTATTAAACATGCCAAAAATTTCAAACAAAGCATTTAGCAACTTAAACATATCATAAAATCTTTCAAACACATAAAGATTTCAAAACCAGTCAGTAAACAAGATCTTCACTGAGATCTTATCCAGATAATAAGCACAAAACGTTTCGAAAACTCTCAGTTAAACCACCTCAGTCGAGGTGTTCTGGGTCAACCGAGGTGAATCACCTCGTTCGGCCAGAACTGCCCCGGTCGAGGTCAAATTTTTTTTTTAAAACCAGTTTTATGACGTTTTCTCAATCAAATAACCTGTATGCATGTATATAATCTCAGATAAAACCATAGAAGCAAAATAAGCATAAATATCCGATAATGTAGAGTCATACATCACATAAGTCATAAAATACATAAACACCCCATACTTGGGACACACTATCCCAGTGGGTCAAAATAAGTCTAAGGAAATAAAGTACTCACCGGACATAAATCTGAGCTGCATAATAAATAAGAAAGAAAAATCCTACAAGCTCTCAATAATCCTGATCCGGTGGTGGTGGTGGTGGCATGTACGGATACTGGGATGGGTCAAACAGATAACCCATAGTCTGCTGAAACTGGATCTCCATCATCCGACGCTGATAATGTTGACTCTCTAGCATCTGATGAGTCCAGCGGTCGATCTGTCGGTGTTGGGCGGCAAATCTCTCATCGATGTCCACAGTAAGGGCAACATAAGAGTCTATCATCTGATCCGTCAGATCATCGATCCGACGGTGAGCCTCTGGGTCTCTCTGTCGGCGTACCCTACGCCTAGCAGGTCGGACTGGTGATGCAGCCGGCGTGGTCTCAGTATCGTCATCATCTAAATCTATGACCGGCGCACTCGTCCCAGCAGTATCAGTCCTTGTATCCATAGGAACTCCATCATCCCTGTCATCATCAACAGTCTCCTCCTCTACCTCATCCTCCTCAGCTGGTGCAGCTGCTGCCTCTCTAGCATCCTCCATCAATGGAATCCAAGTAGTCTGCCAGTAGTGAGGATCATAAATTGAAAACTGGGGTGACCATCTGATCCCCTGTGGTGTAGTCGGCTCCCATGGCATGGCTACATACGGTGTAGTGAATCCTCGGGGAACCAGAATCCGCCGAGTGATCATCTCCTGAAGTCCTAGCGGCTTGGCAGCCGCCACCATGGTACATGCGCTGAGATCCATATCCTGATAGCTCGCAATGTGGGTCACGATGCCCCCGCAGCAAATATCCCCCTTCGCCTTGGCCTTGATCTTGTGCAGATCCTTTGCTAACATCAAGCCAAAGTCTGGGATCCCTCCAGTCACCATGCAGTAAAGGCTAAAAAGCTCCCCTTGTCGGACCTTCTAGGGCGTCTCAATACGCGCTAGAAGCGTCTCACTGAAAATGCGGTGAGCTAACCTAAAGGCTAGGTGAAAAATAATGCGCTCCCTGGAGTCTCCAGGGCGCCATCTATCTGCGTGCTCAACTACATGAGCAATCTGATACCCAGAACTCCCTAGCTATAGCTCGGGAGGGAAAATCTACAGCAGTCGGAGCCGGGAAACCAAAGATGTCTCTCCAATACTCTAAGGGAACTAAGAAGTTCCGGTTCATCAACCGGTACTTCACAGAACGCTCTGTGGGGAGGTAGGTGAAGGAGCTAATGAACTCCAAGGTAGGCTCTAAATAGGCAGGTGCGCGGATCTCAGTAAACTGATCTAGCCCTACCATCGAAATCATCCGCCTCAAATCTCCATCCACATGGAGACAATCAAAAGCTGAAATGTCCAGGAAGCGCGGTGCAATCACTGGACGGGCGGCAATACGGTCATAGTCGACCTGGTGTCTCTCGTGGATCACCAGTCTATAAGGTCTAGAGGAAGAAGGGGAAGGGGAGGATCTGTCCCTCAGGACAAGCTGTCTATCTGAACTCATTTTTCAAACACTCTGTCAGATCACCTCGGTCGGCCTGACACAACTCAAGAACACCTCGGCCGAGGCACAGAACGACTGGACCGAGGCGAATAACTGCGCGACGAATTTCTTCAAAAATCCAGTTCTTTTCCCCCAAAATCACTACAACTGGTTCCTATGGGGTACTTAATCTGTTTCTCAGCAAATGCAAGGGCAACCAAAGCCAAATTCGAAGCGAAACAGTGAAGAGAACGAGATTAGGGTTTTTTTTTCCTGATTTTACCTCCAATCGGTCGATTCGGTTCGTTTTTCTTGCAGATTGACGCTTGCACTGGGATCCTTTATCCTTTCTTTGCAATTTGGAAGCAAGAATCGTCGAAAACGAGCGAAGAACGGCGAAGCGAGGCGAGGAAGCAGCCGCGGTCGAGGAGAGGGTAAAGGAGGAGAGAGAATTTCAGCCCCCTTTTATACCCTTTTCTGGAACTGTTGTCACCTCGGTCGAGATGGTCTCGACTGGACCGAGGTGGTACGGACCGAGGTGGTTCTTCAGAAACCCTAGTCGCCTCAGTTACTCAAGAAACATCTCGGTCGAGGTGCTTTGACAGCAACCGAGATGTGCCTCAGTCAAACTCCGTCTTTTTAAATTCTCGAACTTCTGTCCTTCCAATTATGCTCCTGGTTTGTACTACTTCCTTAGATGTCACCTGTTGTCTGTCTAGGACGCCAAAAACAAAACAAAGCAAAGCAAAGGCAAAACTATCTAAGCTAGACTAGAAAAAGGGAAAAGAAAGCAATACCTTGGGTTGCCTCCCAAGAAGCGCTTGGTTTAAGGTCGCTAGCTGGACCATAGTGCACGTCTCTATACATGATGGGATGTGCCCTCACCCCATACTTCACCTCCATCGTGGGGTGAAGTAAGTAAGTCTATTAAACGCTCCAACAAGTGTAAGTGCTCATCGGGGAATGAATCGTCTATGGGCGGGTCGTCTTTCTCGCGTGAAGATGCAGGTAGCCAACTGAGGTGATCCGCAACAGAATTTTTGGATCCCTTCTTATCACAGATCTCTAAGTCAAACTCTTGAAGCAAGAGAATCCATCGAATAAGGCGTGGCTTGACATCTTTCTTAGCAAGCAAGTAACGGATGGCTGCATGGTCGCTGTAGACAATGACTTTCGCTCCTACTAAGTAAGAACGAAACTTCTCGAAAGCATATACAACCGCCAATAACTCTTTCTCGGTGGTAGCGTAGTTGCGCTGGGCTACATCTAGCGTCTTGCTAGCATAATAAATGGCGGTGGTCCGGCCATCCTTCTTTTGTCCAAGCACCGCTCCTACGGATACATCACTAGCATCACACATGATCTCAAAGGGAAAGGTCCAATCCGGAGGTTGGATAATGGGAGCGGATATCAACGCTTCCTTAATCCTATAAAATGCATCAAGACACTCCTGCGAAAACTCAAAAACAACATCTTTATTCAAGAGGTTAATTAGAGGTTTAGAAATCTTAGAGAAGTCCTTGATGAATCTCCTGTAGAAACCTGCATGCCCGAGAAAACTCCTCACACCTTTAACAGAACAAGGGGGAGGGAGTTTCTCAATAGTCTCGATCTTAGCGCGATCGACCTCAATACCTCGATTAGAAACGAGGTGTCCTAGCACAATGCCTTCATTAACCATAAAATGACACTTCTCCCAATTCAAAACAAGATTAGTATCCTCACATCTTTGTATCACTAGAGAAAGGTTAGATAGGTAGTCATCAAAAGAGGAACCATATACTGAAAAATCATCCATAAATACCTCCATGATCTCCTCTATATACTCGGAAAAGATAGCCATCATGCATCGCTGGAAGGTAGCGAGTGCATTGCACAATCCAAATGACATCCTCCTATAAGCAAATGTCCCCCATGGACAAGTGAAAGTGTTCTTCTCCTGATCATCCGGATGGATAGGAATCTGGAAGAATCCACTATAGCCGTCTAAGTAGCAAAAGTGTGAATGCTGGGCCAACCGTTCGAGCATTTGATCAATGAAGGGAAGTGGAAAATGGTCCTTCCGAGTGGCCGTGTTCAGCTTCCTATAATCAATGCAAACCCTCCAGCCCATGACGGTCCTGGTTGAGATCAACTCGTTGTTCTTATTCGTCACAACGGTCATACCTCTTTTCTTCGGAACTACATGCACCGGGCTAACCCATTTGCTGTCCGAGATAGGATATATGATACCTGCATCCAACAACTTAAGAATTTCCTTCTTCACAACCTCTTTCATGATCGGATTTAACCGTCTTTGAGGTTCCCGTGAAGTCTTATGATCGTCCTCCATTAGGATTCTATGCATGCAGAAAGAAGGCTTAATGCCAATAAGATCATCTATAGTGTAACCCAAAGCCTTTTGATGCTTTCTCAGGACATGCATTAGCTTAGACAATTCAGATTCGGAGAGGGAAGCACTAACAATAACGGGATAAGTGGAATCCGGTCCAAGAAAGACATACCTCAAGTGTTTTGGAAGCTGTTTAAGCTCCACAACTGGGGGTGCTTTCTGAGGGGAATCCTGGCTTCCTCCTTGCATTGGAGTAGATCCAGAAACTGGACTTTCGGAAGTCTCAGTTGAAATCGTCTCACCTTCGTCCTCGGTCGAGGCGCAGAGGCGTTGACCGAGATGTTCTTCAGTCGCCTCGCTTGGTCCAGAAAGTGCCTCGGTCGAGGTACTGCAGTTGGAACCGAAACTGGAGATCCTCGTCTCCTGTATTAGTTTCTCAGTTTTAGCTCCTAGATCTTCTTCTAGTGCCTTTAAGCTCCGTATATCTGCATCACAAGAAGCATCTATACCTTCCTCCATTAAACTGAAACTAATAACTCTTTCAAGTGGATCGTTAGTATGGATAGAGCTCACCAATTCTCTTGATTCTTCTTCATCATAGATGTTGAAGATATCATCTCCTAGCTGCTCTCCTTTCATGGCCGCAAGTAATGCGAACTCCACTTCATCTCCACCAATGTTGAATTTCAACTTGGCGTTCTTACAATCCACGTTGCAACCCGAAGTTGCTAGAAATGGCCTCCCGAGTATAATAGGAACAGGATAATCTGCGGGAATGTCAAGTACAACAAAGTCTATTGGTAAATAGAAGTTACCTAACTTGACCGGAACGTCTTCCAAAATTCCTACGGGATGGGTAATGGAGCGATCCACCATGTATAATCGAATCTTCACCGGCTTGGGCTCTCCAAGTCCGATCTTCACACATAGCTCCAGCGGAATGATGCTCACCCTGGCTCCTAGATCACATAAGGCTTCACAAGTAACATCCCCAACTTGAATGGGAATGCAAAATGAGCCGGGATCTCTCAACTTAGGTGGCATCTTCTCCTTCATGATTTGAATAAGCTCCGAGGATTTAGATGTCGTCCTTACTTCACCAAAGTCTTCCAGTTTCCTCTTACTTGATAGGATCTCTTTCAAGAACTTCCCATAGGCGGGCATCCCTAGAATAACATCAAGGAAAGGAATGTTAATGTGTAGTTTATTCATCAAGTCAAGGAACTTACCAAAGTGCTTGTCTAGATGTGCTCTGGCCCTTGACTGGGGGAATGGAAGTGATGGTTTGTATGCAGGAGGTGGAACATAAACTTCAGTTTTCCCCTCCCCTTTTTGTGGCTCCACCTCGGTTGGCATCTCGGCCGAAGTATTCTTCGACTGCACCTGGACCGAGGTGGTCTTCGTCGGTACTGGCACCGACCGAGGTACTGGATCTGCAGTTTTCAGTCCACTCCTCGTAGTTATGGCCATAATCTGGCCCTTAGGGTTGCTTTCCGTCCTTGTTGGAAGCTTCCTTGGATCTCTTGGCGCTTAATTCGCCCTACTAGTAAGTTGTTGTTCAAAGGCCTTTTGTGCCTTTGAAAATGAAGTCATGGATGTCTCCATAGCACTAAGCTTGATCAAGATTGCCTCCAGCACTGCGTCTTTCTTTTCCGGCTGGGACGAACTTGATCCTTGCCCCTGGCTCTTTAATGGAGTCGAAGAAGAAGAAGGGGAAGAAAGGAAAGGATTAGAGGAATCGTTAGAATTGGAGTTAGAATGATTGTTACCAAAATTTTGGTTGTTCGCCCTCCAATTGTTGCTGTTGGATCCTCTATTGTTGTTGTTGTAGTTGTTGTTCCGGGAACCGTTGTTGTTGTTACGGTATCCATTGTTGTTATTCCTTGATCCTTGCTCTTCCTTCTTGGTTTGAGCAACCAAGAGTTCCTTCAATTGCTTCACGCCATTCTTCAAAGACGTGAGTTGATTGTTGTTTGGCGGAGCTTCTTGGAAGTTAACTCTTTTAACTCTACCTTCAGTTCCTTGGTGGGTATATTTCTCCATATAAAAAGATTGCTTCTCAATAAAGTCCCAAGCTTCGTCAATCGCCATGTCCATAAAGGTACCGGCGGAAAGTAGTTGGAGGTTGAACTGGGTGCTTCCGTCCAGTCCCTTGAAGTATATCTCCAACAACTCTATCTTTGGAATCCCATGATGTGGGCAATCCAAAAGAATGTCTTTAAACCTCTCCCATGACTTGGACAAGCTCTCCTTGTCCTTCATAATGAATGCATTAATCTTCCCTCTCATTTCAGCGGTCTTAGAGGGGGGAAATAATTTAGTCAAGAATTCCGTAGTGATCTCCTCCCAAGTGCTAATTTTCCCTAGAGGAAGAGATTGATACCAAGTAAGAGCTCTATCTTTTAAAGAAAAGTAAAAAGGTCTTAGCTTCTAGTTGTTGTTTTCTATTCTTGAGGGTCTCAAGGTCTCCATCAAGATCTCATAGTTTTGAAGATGTTGATGCGGAGATTCCTTCTCTAGCCCTCCGAACTGACATTGGCAAATCATGGAAAGAACTTGCGGCCGAAGTTCGTAGTCATGGTCCGCTGGATCTCCTAGGTTAACTCCTGGACGCCTCAGTTGTTGATTGGGGTCCATCCTTTGACCTAGGGTTTGCGGCATTCCTGCAAAAAGAGCGCCTCGGACTGGCATCCGAGGTGGAAGTACCTCGGCCGGGGCGTCAGGTACTGGGATCTGCCTCGGTCGAGGGTCTGGAACTGGGACCTATACCGGTCGAGGATCTGGAACTGGATCTTCCCTCGGTCGAAGTAGATATTGGTCTCGTAAGGCTGCCATATCTGCTTCGATCGCTTCAGTCCTGGTGCGAGTTTCTTCTTTCTCCTACCTCAGTTCTTCCGTGCTGAGGCGTAGCTGTTCTAACGCCTCCTTCAATTCGGCCTCAAGATCGCGATTGTCTTGGTTGGCCATTTTCGCTTCTCTTAAGCGTCGTTTGTATGTCTTTTCTGGTTCGGGACCGTAATTAACGATTTCCTTCCCAGTGCGGGTTCTTCGTATAAACCTAAGAAAGAACCTGCGAAAGTCACTCAAGTAGAGTGGTTAGTAGACACGGGGGCAAGTGCCCCAAAAGCGTACCGCAACCGGCTCGGTCTAGACCAAGTCCCCGGCAACGGCGCCAAAAACTTATTCACTCCAAACGGTGTGTGTAAGCTTTAAATTTATAACCCTAGATGTAAGCTTAAAACTAGGATGCGAACCCGTAGTGTACGGGTCAATCATAGTAAAAAGCAAGAAATTCCAGGGGTCGATCACAGGGACTTAGTGAAACAAAGTCGGAATTGGTAAGCTTTAGCAATTACTAACCACAAGCAATTAAAACAATCAAGGATGATAAAAGCCAATAAAGGAAGTATGCAATTCTAGGGATTAAAGCATCTAGTTGTGGTTCCAACTCAAGATCTAAAGATAAGCGGACAAAGCTGAGGTTTTTGCATAGGGAAGGTGTTACTAAAGTGGAATAGATCACCTGGTAAGTCTTACTACTCACTAATCCCAAACCGTAACTCCTATTACCAGGTAAGTCTCAAGGAATTAAGGAAAAGAACTATAACCTCAAACTAACACACCACCTAAGGGAATAGAATCAACCTTTACCCGGTAAGTCTCAGGCTAACTCACAAAGATAGAATGAAAGCACACTCGAACCCCAATAAAGGATAAACCTTTATTACCTACACTTATGATCTTAGGTAAACAAACAAAGGAATTACCGGGTAAGTCTCATCCTAGGCTTGCATTGAACCAGGAAAGGTGTAATAAGGATAGGATTTGGCAAACTCTAACACTTAACTCTCAGTTTCGGATCAGATAAGTCACTTCGGTCAGACGAATTCCACCCCGGCCGAGATGTTCATCGACTGAGCGAGATGCTTAGGGTTAAGGTAAAGACTCGAACTTTCAGGGTCCTACTGTGATTAAGATTATTCTATCATTGTTTTTCCCACAACCTTCAACCAATCACCCTAGAATCACACAAAGAGATTAGCCACTCATCATCATGAAAGTATTAATCAAATACATGGGAAGAAAGAGAATAATTGAACAAGAAAACCTTAAGAGAAAGGCTTCAATAACTGAATCAATTATCAAACCAACAAGCGTTCCTTGGATAGAAATCCGACAAGAAAACAACAAAGAAGGGAATCTAAGATGATCTTACAAAAACCCTTCAAAAGCTATAAAAGCTACAAACTTTCTTCCTTCAACCTTCAAAAAGGTTCTTCAAATCTCCCAACTGGAGTATGGCTGCAGCGGTATATAAAACACAATCGGTGGTATCGGATGTATGCAGGATGTATAGCCTGATATGGATTTGTGGAAAATCCAACCCTTTTTATAGGAAAATTACTCTCCAAAGATAAGATATCTTAGAAAGATCTCTTCCCATAAAAATAGGTAAAATATATGATCTATCATATCTTCTTCCTTCCAGGAGCCAAGCCCAAAAATATAAGATCCTCTTTCCAAAGATAAAAGATCTCAGCCAAGAATAAAATATTCTCGCCGCGTCTCAGGTGTTCCCCTCGGTCGAGTCGACTCCTCTGGATCACCTCGGTCGAGGTGACTCTGTAGTCAACCGAGGTGAATCATAACTGAATGTGAAATCTCTCAAATCTGGTCCAAAGTAAATCTTTAATCCATGGCTATGCTTCCTGGATGTTTCCTTATGTTCCTGAATGTAGTTCCAATGACTCCTTAGCTCCTTTTGCTCCTTTTTGATGCAAAACGTGCCATTTTACCTACGATTACAACAAAACTAGGTGTAGACCTCGATTCCCGCAAAGGTAGATGAAATGGTAATATAATCACATAATATACATACAAACATGCAGATTATTGAAGATAAAACGTCTAAACAAACCTCAAAATATAGACAATAATTCATGCTATCATCACTCAACTAAAGATATGTTGCAGGTTTTGACTAAACACTTTGCTACTCATGTCCAAACAACAGAATCAAGTATCAAGAACCTTGAGAAGCAAGTTGATCAAATGACGGAAACTATTTCAAGGACGAATCAAGGCTTTCCGGGGGATTGCCTTCCTAGATGTTTATAAACCCCAAGGAGAATGTTATTGCCCTAACATTAAGGAGTGGGAAGCAAATTCAACAAGAACCAACAAAAGAGCCACAAAGCGAACCCTCTGTCATTATTTCCGCACCCACAGCCGCCCCTACGGCTGCAGCTGTGCCGAGCCCCGAAGGAAGGATACCCCTGCGGCTGGCTGCTCCCGCCCCTGCGGTGACAGCCCCTGAGCCGCCCCTACGCCTTCAAGCTGACGCCCCTACGAAAAACACAACAGAAGGTCCTGCTGAAAAGGATACTTACGTCCGGCCTAACTTTCCGCCGTTGTACTCCGAAAAGCCACCAACTCCTTTTCCTGAAGCATTAAAGGAGCGAAGAATCATCGAGGACAAAGACCTTTTTGAGACTTTCTCTAAATGCGAGGTAAACATTCCTCTCCTTAAACTGGTGAAAAGCATCCCTAAGTATGCTCGTTTTTTGAACAAACTTTGCACTATCAAGAGAAATCAAAAGCTAAAGGGGAAACAAAAAGTGCAAGTGAGTGAGCATGTGTCGGCAGTTTTCCAAAGGAGAATGCCCAAGAAATGCAACGATCCGGGCATGGTAAGCGTTCCTTGTGTTATAGGGGAAACCCGCTTTGACAAAGCAATGCTTGATCTCGGTGCTTCTATTAATGTTTTGCCATATTCAATTTACAAATCACTCGGCCTTGGGCCACTAGTGGAAACTAGGATTGTAGTACAACTTGCTGATAGATCTAATGTGTACCCGAAAGGGATAATTGAAGATGTATTAGTGATGGTAGACAACCTAATTTTTCCTGCTGATTTCTTTGTAATGGATATGGAAAATGACTCGCATGCTGCACCCATTCTGTTAGGAAGGCCATTTCTAAAAACGGCTAGGACTAAAATTGATTATGTTAGTGGTAAATTGACCATGGAGTTTGATGGAGAAGTAGTGGAATTTGACAATTTATGATGCAATGAAATTTCCTAGCGATGATCATTCTCTATGTGCTATTGACGTTGTTGAACCTTTTGTGCAAGATGTTTTTGATAACTCTGATGTGGATGAATTGAGAAATGTGATTGAGCATGACATTGATGGTTTCAAATCAGATTATATGTTAACATCTAGCATGAAAGAGGTCCTAGCCCAATTAGATGGGCATAAAAGGCTACCTATCTCCAATTTGGCCATTGGGCCCACTTTACTAACCCCAAGCGAAAAGCTTGTTCCATCCACAGTGCAGGCACCGGATATAGAATTGAAGGATCTTCCGTCACACCTCAAGTGTGTTTTTCTTTGAGCACACAATACCTTGCCGGTGATCATCTCCAATAAGTTGACCACCGGACAAGAAGATAAGTTGGTGAACGTACTAAAGGAGCACAAGACGGCCCTCGGATGGACTGTTGCGGACATCAAGGGGATAAGTCCTTCCACTTGCATGCATAGGATTTTACTTGAGGACGAAGCCAAGCCCTCTAGGCAACCTCAAAGGAGGTTGAACCCACCAATGATGGATGTGGTAAAAAAGGAAGTGTTGAAACTCCTCCAAGCGGACATGATCTTTCCTATCTCGGATAGCACTTGGGTTAGTCCAACCTAAGTAGTTCCAAAGAAGGGAGGCATCACCTTGGTGCAAAACCAACATGGAGAGATGGTCCCGAGCAAAACACAAACTGGATGGAGAGTTTGCATTGACTACCGCAAGCTCAATAAGGTAACACGAAAAGACCATTTCCCATTACCTTTTATTGATCAAATGTTGGAACGTCTTGCAAGTCATAAATACTACTGTTTAATGGATGGATATTTGGGCTATTTCCAAATAGCCATCGCACCAGAAGATCAAGAGAAAACAATGTTCACTTGCCCATTTGACACTTTTGCATATCGCAGAATGCTCTTTGGACTTTGCAACGCGCCGGGCACTTTCCAATGGTGCATGATAAGTATTTTCTCCGAATACATAGAAAAATTAAATGAAGTCTTCATGGACGATTTTACCGTTCATGAAGACAATTTTGACGCATGTTTAGGGCATTTAAAACTTGTTCTTGAAAAATGTGTTGAAACCAACTTAGTTCTTAATTCGGAAACATGTCATTTTATGGTCGAACAAGGAATTGTGCTAGGACATGTAATATCCTCAAAAGGGATAGAGGTAGATAAGGCAAAGGTTGATGTTATTCAAAATTTACCTTATCCTACTAATGTTCGGGAAATCCGATCTTTTCTTGGTCATGCAGGTTTCTACCGACGATTCATCAAAGACTTCTTAAAGATCTCAGCTCCCCTGTGTGAATTACTCAAGAAAGATGTAACCTTCATAGTGGATGAGGATTGCAAGAAGGCTTTCGACACGCTGAAGTCATGTCTCACCACCGCTCCGATCATCCGTTTTCCGGATTGGGAGAAACGTTTTGAAATCATGTGTGACGCTAGTGACTACGCTGTCGGAGCTATCTTAGGACAAAAAGACGGAAGGGCCTCTCATGTGATCCATTCTGCGTCTATGACACTAAATGGAGCACAAAGGAATTACTCCACCACCGAGAAGGAGATGTTGGCAGTAGTTTTTGCCCTTGAGAAGTTCGGGCAATACTTACTTGGGGTAAAGGTAATTATTTTCATTGACCATGCAGCCCTTAGGTACCTCATGACAAAGAAGGAGGCGAAACCACGATTAATCCGTTGGGTGCTCCTTCTAAGCGAATTTAACCTAGAAATAAGGGACAAAAAGGGAGCTGAGAACCTGGTGGCAGATCATTTGAGCAGACTAGTGCAAGAGGAGGAAGAACCAGGAAAAGAAAGAGAGATAGCTGGAAGCTTCGCAGAAGATACTTTCTACACAACTCTCTGTTGTGTAACCGCCCCCGCGCCTCACACCAGCCGCCCCTGCGGCTCTGTCTAGGCGCCCCTACGGAATTGTCGACAGAGGTTTGTCTTAAGCTTCAATCTTTTAAGCCTTGGTTTGCTGACATTGTGAACTTCATTGTCAGGAAAGAGTATCCTCCAGACTTCACCAAGGCACAACGAGAGAAAGTCAAAGATGAGGCTCGACACTACGTTTGGGACGATCCTTACCTTTGGAAACATTGTAGTGATCAAGTGATCCGGCGTTGCATTCCGGACAATGAGGTACAATCCATCCTAACTTTCTGTCATTCTGAAGCATGTGGGGGGCACTTTGGAGAAAACAAAACTGCAAGAAATGTTTTGGATGCCGGTTTCTTTTGGCCACACATTTTCGAGACGCTTTTGCGTTTTGTAAAGTATGCGATAGATGTCAAAGAGTGGGAAATCTTTCATGGAGACATGAAATGCCCCAAACCTCTCTTATATTTTGTGAAATATTTGACATTTGGAGAATTGATTTCACGGGGCCATTTTCTACGTCATTCGTGAACACATATATTTTGCTTGCGGTGGACTATGTTTCCAACTGGGTGGAAGCAAAGGCTACCAAAACTGATTATTCAAAAGTGGTTGCAGCATTTCTTAAGGAAAATATCTTTGCTAGATTTGGAATTTCGAAAGCCTTAATCAGTGATAGGGGTACCAATTTTTGCAACAAGACGATCACGGCTGTCCTTAAGAAGTACCATGTTCACCAACGAGTATCAATAGCCTATCATCCTCAAACAAACGGCCAAGCAGAGGTATCCAACCGGGGAATAAAGACCATCCTTGAAAAGACGGTTTCTCCCGGACGGAAGGATTGTAGTGCAAGGCTAAATGACGCCCTATGGGCATATCGGACAGCCTACAAAACTCCCATCGGAATGTCTCCTTTTAGGCTCGTGTTTGGGAAAGCTTGTCACCTACCGGTGGAGTTAGAGCACAAGGCTTGGTGGGCGGTAAAGAAGTGTAACATGAACATAGAAGAAGTAGGAGAATTCCGGAAACTACAATTGCAAGAGTTGGAGGAACTAAGGCTAGATGCATATAACCATGCTTCCACATACAAAGAAAAGACCAAAGCATGGCATGACCGGAACATCCTCCGGAAGGACTTCAAGGTAGGTAATAAGGTACTTCTCTTCCAATCCCGTTTGAAACTTATTGCAGGTAAGCTACGTTCAAGATGGACAGGGCCATTCATAGTAGCCGAAGTATACCCCCATGGGGCAGTAGATCTCTATGATCCGCAGACGCACAAGGTGTTTAAGGTGAACGGCCAAAGACTAAAGCTTTACCTTGAAGGAGTCAAGGACGATCCGATTGACGAGATGTTACTAGAGGAGGCACAATCAGAGAAGTAGAGATCTTACGTCGAGCCAATGACGTAAAACAAAGGCGCTTCTCGGGAGGCAACCCGAAGGAATAAGAAGAGGAGCTACTGTCAAGAAACCTGCCCCTGCGGTTTGATACGCCGCCCCTGCGGCGACACTCAGGCCAACACCGCCCCCGGCGCTGGGCCTGCGCCTACGATTGCAACACGCCGGCACCGCCCCGCGGTGACATCCCCACGCCCCTGCGGCAGCCATCCTTGACACAAATTCCCAGCGCCGCCCCCGGCGCTGGGCCTGCGTGCTCCTCTCCCTTGTCACCGCCCCTGCGGAATCAGACCCCCGCCCCTGCGGGTTTACCCAGAAAAGAAAAAAAATAGGTTCTCGAAAAAACACCTATACCTACCACGCACCACCCACCAACCCTCCTCACCAAACACAACCACATCTTCTCGCACTCTCTCTCTCTCTCTCTCAAAGCTGCGCCACCAACCACCCAGCCACCCTCTCCGATGCCCCTGCGCCACCAACACCAAGGACGCACACCCCCAACGCCCTTGCGCCACCAGCCTCGTGCGAAACGCTACCTCCCTTCAATTGCAACTATTCTCCACTCCTGCGCCACCTTCAAAGTCGCCTGCACCAACGAACCAACCACCGGAGCCACTCCAAGGCGCAACCACATTCGAAGCATTCGACAAATCGCCTTCTGTTGTTCTCCCGCACATGCGCCTGTAAGCAACCGCCCCTGTGCCTCACCGCCCCTGCGCCTGCACAACCGCCCCTGTAGAAAAACCAACAGAAAGGTCGATTCTCCTCCTTTTTCCAAATATTCACTAATCCTTTGCTCGAATCTTTGCAAGAATGGAAGCCCCAAGGAAATACAAAATGACGGAAACAGAGAAGGATAGATATAGGATTGTGCAGGACCGAGTTTTGTATGCAACTCGTTTTCTGCATATTCCAACCTTGGAGAAACTGGGCATGCTAGAGAGCATGCAAACGTTTTTGGCAAACGCTGGGCTCGAAGACTTCCTCCAGATGAGTGCTCTGACATATCCGGAGCTCAGCAGACAGTTCATCGCCACTTTTTCAATGTAGAAGGAGGATCACGTGTGTACCGCATCACCTTCAAGTTCAACAAGGTGAAGTACACGCTCGACTACAATGATTTACGGGAAGCTTTTGGGGTGACTCTAAACCCCTCTGAGAACTGGTGGGATCCAGTCCCGGCCCCGGACCTATGTGCGTTTTGGTGAGCAGCTACCGGGTCGGAGTTCCATGCTGGGGGTGAGTACTCGAACAAACTCACTCACCCCAGTTTGAGGTTGATTTCCAAGATCCTCATGAGTGTCTTCTGTGGACACAATGAGGAAGACAAGGTCGCTCTCAAGGACCTTCCACTGCTCTACTCTTGCCCTCCACATAGCCCGCAGCTGATGGATTGGCCCTCTCTCTTCCTCGCCGCTTTGAAGCAGATTAGGAGGAATGAGCCGAGGGATATTGTCGGTGGTGGGGTGATCTCTTTGATCTCCTCACAAGTGATGGACCTGTCCGAGTTAGAGGATGGGATGACAGCTTCTCTCTACACTGAGGGGATGCTAAGGAGGTGCAAGCTCCTCCGGAGGGACGGGGAGAACCTGTTTTGGATCTCCCTTCCAGATGGGAGCCACCTCACCTACCTACCCCGACCTTTACCACTAGGAGATGAGCTCTCCGAGATCTACATACCGGCATATCCTTTCGTGTCGAGGAGGCCACTAGTGGCCATTGTGGAGAGGCATGCCGCCAGCTCCAGCCGGGCCCATCAGGAGGAGCATCTGCCCGTCCCAGATGGCGAGGAGATGCCCACAGCGGCACCAGAGGAGGACCCGGCCCTTGAGAGCCTTCAGGCTCAGATGGCGGCCATGACAACCCAGCACCGGGCTTGGCAGTCCGACTACCAGCGGGCTATGCTGGAGCAGCAGCAGAGCTGGGAGGACACCTTTGCCACCTCCATGACCTCACACTTCGACCAGAGGCAGGAAGCATGGTAGGCAACCCAATAGCAACAGTTGGAGGCTCAGCAGCTGGCTTGGCAGGCCAGTTTTGAGACCTCTTTTGGTCGCCGGATGACTGGCCAGCAGGACTGCATCGTTGATATCTACCGCCGG
Source organism: Fagopyrum esculentum (assembly GCA_033239045.1). NCBI lineage: Eukaryota > Viridiplantae > Streptophyta > Magnoliopsida > Caryophyllales > Polygonaceae > Fagopyrum > Fagopyrum esculentum. The sequence continues at coordinate 141,363,343 of BSUD01000002.1, read as the reverse complement.
CAGGAGCACTTCTTCCGCCACTTCCCTTACCCGCCGGAGGAGGGTCCTGGTGGTCCATCCGGACCACCCCAGTGAGGGGTACATTTCTTTTCCTTCTCCCACATTTATCTTTGACTCATTTTCACTTTGAGGACAAAGTGCACTTCAAGTATGGGGGAGGGATATATATCATTGGTTGTATTGATTGTTAGTTGTTTTTGACATTTTTGTTTTGCATTATTGAAATCAGTTTGAAAAAAAAAAGAAAGAAAAAAGCCAAAGAAGTGAAAAAAAAGGCATGAAAATCTTTGGATAAACCGAAAACCCGAAAGGACGGTTTAGGTAAAAAGAAGGTAGTCCGACCAACCTTAGGTTGGTGCAAAATTGAGGGATACGAGCTTAAGTGAGAAAAGAAGAAGAGTGGCAAGGTAAAAACCCGAAAGGGTGCCTTGACAAGATGAGCGACACCGAGTGTAGGTTTCCCTTCCGGCGTTTTGGCGACATAAGAAGGGGAGTCATAAGGAGGTTGTCCGGGTAGGCCACTCTTGGAGCGATAAGAATGGTAGTATCTTCTTTTTCTCACATTTCCTCTCTTTTCCTTTCTTTCTTTCCTGGTTTTTCTCTTGTTTTCCATTATTTCTCTTTCTTTCCCTTGCTTCCTGAGACCTAGAGTCTAATGGCTGTCATTTGTTTTACTCGGGACGAGTAAAAGGTCTAAGTATAGGGGAGTTTGATAGGTGATGGAATCACTATCATTTAGGGTAGTTTTTAGAGTCTTTTTATTGCATTAGTGTCGGTTTATGCTACTAACTCCTTGGTCCAGAAGAAGAAGATCAAAAGAAGCTAAGGAAGGAGTTATAAGCACTTAGGAGTAAAGATCGATCAAGAAGCAAAGTTTCTGTTGCTCCACCGCCTCAGTGGGCCCTTGCAGCCGCCCCTGCAGTGACCTGCCTTGACGGAGACGAAGACCCGCTCCCGTGCGCCTCCCACTGTGCCATGCCTGCGCCTCGCCTTGGGAGCTGGAAGGCGAAAAGTCTGTGTCACCGCCCCTGCGTTGGCCTTAAGGCGCCCTTGCGCCTTGACATCAGAAACGTCAGGAAGGAGAAAGGTCAGGCATTGAAGTGCATTAAAGATCCGCCCCAACGGAGTTGTGTAGCCGCCCCCGCGGTTATGAAGAAGATCAACCGATTCTGCCTAAACCGCCCCTGCGGGTCCTGAAGGCCGCCCCTGCGGTTTAACGCCAGAAGCTTTACGCCGGCTGTTTACACCACCTTTATTGCATTAAAGGTGGTTGTTTTAGGCCGGCTATTTACTCCTAATTAAGTGTCTTTTGTAGTATAAATAGTCCATGGCTGATTGCTAGAATCATCCAATCTTTTCCTCACAAAATCCATTTTAGACTTGAGTTTTTCCATTGTAATGAGTTGCAAACTCCCTTGCTACATTGGGTTGGTTTGAAGCTGCTTTGTTACTTTGGTTGTAAGTCCTTTTAATATAAGTTTTTATTCAGTAATGCTTTGTGTTTTCTTGATCTCCATTGTTTAATTGCATGCTAACTATTACTTGAGATTGATCACCTTAGGTTCTAAAGTGCATGTAAACAACTAGGATTAATAGGTTCCGGGTTCGGGTCTTAAATCTAGTAGCAACTTTAAGTAATAACGGGTTATAATTACTTAAAGAAAAGGAACACAAATATAAAGATAAGTTTAACGGTTTTAATCTTCTCTTTATATCCCTTAGTCTTTATTTGAATGCTAACTTGTTATTTGTTCTTGTAGGTTTACGGAACTTTAATAGGTTAAGTTGTGTTGATGCCGGTTGGCTCAACACATATGTATGATCGAGATGGGAGATTACTTAAAAACTTGTAAAATGAATGCACCAAAGTAGCAATTGCATGCTTAAAATCAACCTAGTGTAGATTCGTCCTTTATTGTCTTATTTGTCGCACTAATCGTTTTCATAAGTTTTTGTTGATCAATTCAACCAAACCCCCCCCCCTTTGTGTCACTTGTCATTATAATCGATAATTGTATCTAAAACAGCTTAACTCTCATGGGTTCGACCCTTACTTAATCACTATACTTGTTCTTAGTGCTAAGTCGGGATTTACTTTTTATTGGGTATAGACGACCATAGAAATACCTTCGGTCACTCACTGAGGAGGGAGAAGTTGCAGGACTTCGTGGATGTAGGCTTTGAGGATGTGCCAATTTTGCAGATGTCATCAGCAGCTTCCAATCAGATTTGGCATTGTTGGGTTCAACTGCACCTTCCGAGGACCAACATGTGTACCTGTTCTCCCGTCGGCTGAGGGAGAGTACACGCTTCTATATAGAGGAATTTCATTGTAAGTATTTGACAGATTACCAGGACCGGGCCTCAGCTTATGAACGTGAGAGGGTCAGTCTGAGGAGGGCTTCTCAAACTGGTGTTACGCTAAGATCGTGTGATGTGTGCACGCAATAAGCTTTAAATTTATATTCTCGTTATATTTATCCTAACTCCTAGCGAACCCGCAGTGTACGGGACGTTTGTAGTAGGGATAGTATTCCGAGGTCGAACACAAGGACTAAGGTGAGATTGATTCAATTTATGATTAAGTCTAGTGAAGATCTAGGTTAAGACAAGAGAAAGAAACAAAGAAATGAAAATCTCAATTGTTTTTTGTTGGTTTTTCGGTGATCAATCAAAGATCACAAATCATGCAAAATGTAATAATCAACTAAGCTAACTAATCAAGGCAAACAAACAAGCTAAAAAAACGAGATATAAATCAAAGATAGAAAAGCGGATTCTAGGGGTTGGAAGTTCCGATTATGGCATAGGACTCAAGCTATCTAATCATTCCTTGGATGATCTATGCTATGTTGGGAGTAAGTGTTTCTAGATTGGGATCAATCACCGGGTAAGTCTCATGGTCCACTAATCCATTCCTAAGGTCTTATCACCGGGTAAGTCTCTAAGAATCTAAGGATTGGAATTCTACACAAACCGGATTGATACTTAGAGATCTAACCTATCCTTACCGGGTAAGTCTCGGAAAGGGAAGTCCTAAGTATCTATCCTAGCACACTTAGTCCAATGGCGGCTTGTGAGGCTCACCACTACCTAAGGTTTGTCATCTTAGGAATCTAAGGGTAAGAATCACCGGTTAGGTCTTTTCTAACACTTAGTAGCTAACACTAGGTCACCCTAGGCTAGATTAACTCAACAAACACCTAGAATTTCAACATTCTGACAATCTAAAGTTAGATTCATCGAACCAGGGAAGAAACACGGGCTGTTCTACACATCCACGGCCGTGGAATGGGAAGATCCACCCGTGGACTTCAACAGAGAGTTCGTCCTTATAAGTTACTCATCCAAAGGTAAATCTAAGTGCATCCTATCATAGTCCTAGCCATAATCATTCTTTCCTTACCCTAGAACCACTTCTATTTAGCCTAAAACATTCATAATAGAAATTGAAACAATCAAACATGAAATCATAACACCCATTTGCAAGACAATGAAAAGAAGAGATGAACAAGTGAACTAAAACAAAACCAAGCTGAAAATGGAATTAGAATAACTCACAATCCTTCTTAAAGAAGGTTCAAATGGTTCATACAATTCTAGCAATTGAATCCGAAATTCTTCACTACAAAAGCTATCAAAGTGTGGCAATGGTGTGTTCTTCTTCTTCTCCAACAAAGCTCTCCTCCAATGGTGGCTTCCTTCTACTTCCTTCTACAAGAATCTTCTTGTTGAGAGAGTATTTTTTTGATTGGATGATGGTGGATAATGGAGAGCTGCTCCAAGATGCCTCTCTCAGCCAATGAAGGACCACTTTTATAACAAATTTTGCATGACCTGGCCATGAGAGTCATGGCACAGCTGTCACAAGAATCTGGCAAAATCCACGGGTAAAATCACGGCCGTGGAATGTGCCAGTAATCCGTGATTTGCTCCAGAAACTTCGCCTTGGATCATTAAGCTGTGATTTGGTGCATGGCTTGTGTTGGCAAGGCTCCATAAGTCTACCTTAGCCTCTAGTTTGCATCGTAATGAGCCCGGAGGTGTGTCATCTCGAGGATTGATTCTCGAATGCATCAATTTAGCTCCTAAATCTCCCAAAATGCCTATAAAACACGCACAAGTCCGTGTAGACGTCTATCTCGACAAAATACATGAATTGAGTGCAAAACGTCGTGAACTAATGCTAACTCATGCATGAATGAGTGAGAAATCTATCTAAATGACTACTTAAACCTAGCTCATAAACCGTGTTATCAAAATACCCCATACTTAAGGTTTGCTCGTCCCCGAGCAAATTCTCAACTATAGATTACGAGATAACATGATTTATGTATGCAGAAAAAATGGCAAAATCTTTTTGGGTTTGTGCTTCTACTATTGGATCACCTTCATAGTCATGTTTCATGGCAAAGGATAAACAATCATGCATCAAACAAGCGAAAGCATGGAAAGACAATTGCACTTAACTCAAAGGTATGCATGAAATGTAAAGATGAAGAAGTCAAGAAGATCAAGAGCATATCCAATCTAGATTACTAAGTCTTACACACATGCAAATAGGTCATAAGGTCTTATGAACTCAAACGCCAAGAAGCGTTGTAACAAGGTGGGGATTTTTCTAGGCTATGTGATGCTAATCCGGGAATGGAACTAACTCCACAATCTTGTCCTCGATCAACTTCCCTCATGTGTATATTTTTCTCTATCTTTTCTTTCTTTTCTTTTCTTGTTTTTGAGACAATGACATTGGTGTACAAAAGCCGAAACCTTGGTGATTAGCCATTTTTGGGCTTTTCTTTTTTTCGAGGTGCATCCACACCGGGCACACATACCAAAGCTCGTTAGGACTATTGGTTTATTTGACTTTGGCAAGGCACCAACACCCGATTATGTGAAGTGTACCTAGTTACTTGTCATCTAAACCAATGTCCCCAAACCTATATTTTTGGCTACACTTTCACAACAATTTCAGCACTTCATTCATGATATTCGTTTCATCAATAACTTCACCCCACACTTGCTTTTCAAACACATCATTCACACTAACATGCTCCTATTCCCGGATGGTCAAAAGAGGTCAAATTTATCTCAATTGAGGTGCTCAAACAATCATGATCAAGATGAGAAGTAGAGAAAGATGAATTGCCTCAATCATTCCTAGATGGTATGCAAGAACTCATCATGTAATTTCGACCTTCAATACTCAATCCAATCTAGGCAAACATCATGATCACAAATCATTCATGGTTTCAAAAGAAGTACTTCAAGTCCACATATGCTATTCATCAATTTAACACATAAGGCCATCCATAGCCAATCCACAAGACAAGATTCATCATTAGGGTCATATCCAAACCTAGAAAGCACAAAAATTTTTAAATTTTCTGAATTTTTATGGGATTTTCGAAATGAGTATATACAATGCAAGACATGTGAAAATTTTAAACTATCCTAGATACTCATCATGCAAAAGATCATGCAAACCCCACCCCATACTTAGAAACACATTGTAAAAGTGGATTGCTACGGTATTTGGGATTCTCAAGTAGAATTGATGTTGGATGATCCTATCAACCATGGTAGAGAGCTCTAAGTGTTCATCAAGGCGTCGGGACCCGCGCTAGGCACCGCTAGCCGTCCAAGTTCCGCGTCCGCTCCACCCATAGTTGATGAGGGGTTCATCATCATCATTCACATGCCAAACAAGGCTTCCCATGCTACTAAGGTTCTAGCACACACAAGGCATACAAAACACACAAAGCACACAAAAATAGAAAAATCTAAGCAAAAACAAAAAATGAAAAGGGAAAAACGTTACCAATGGGTTGCCTCCCACCAAGCGCTTCTTTAAGGTCATTAGCTTGACCAAGCTCGGGATGTCTCACTCTAGGTGAAGTGGGGCAATCATGGTCACCGGAGCTCCCGGGATATACTTCTTCAACCGGTGCCCGTTCACCTTAAAGTTCTGACAATGTTCCCCACCTATCTCAATAGCTCCATGGGGAAAGATCTTCTTCACCACATATGGCCCGGTCCATCTTGATTTGAGCTTTCCGGGAAAGAGCCTTAGCCTTGAGTTGAAGAGAAGGACAAGATCTCCTTCACTCAACTCCTTGGGGATGATCCTCTTGTCATGCCATCTTTTGGTTCTCTCCTTGTAAATCTGGGCATTCTCATAAGCATCCAACCGGATCTCCTCGAGGGCATTCAATTCAAGCAATCTCTTTTCTCCCGTCTCCTTGAGATCAAAATTTAGCCACTTAATGGCCCAATAAGCTCTATGCTCCATCTCTACCGGAAGGTGGCAAGACTTGCCATAGACCAACTTGTAAGGAGTGGTGCCAATCGGTGTCTTGAAGGCGGTTCTATATGCCCATAAGGCATCATCAAGCCTCATAGCCCAATCTTTTCTCGTCCTAGATACCGTCTTCTCAAGGATGGCTTTGATCTCCCGGTTGGAGATTTCCACTTGGCCACTAGTTTGGGGATGGTAAGGTGTTGCCACCTTATGAGTCACCCCATACTTGGCCAAAAGTGCTCCAAAGTTCCTATTTGTGAAGTGCTTCCCTCCATCACTAATGATCAACCTTGGTGTACTAAACCTAGGGAAGATCACTCGGTTGAAGAACCGCACTACTACCTTGGCATCATTTGTAGGAGAGGCGATTGCCTCCACCCATCTTGACACATAGTCCACCGCCAATAGGATGTAGAGATTGCCACATGAAGAAGAGAATGGTCCCATGAAGTCCACACCCCACACATCAAATATTTCCACTTCTTGGATGTTGTTCAAGGGCATCTCATTCCTTCTTGAGATGTTGCCCGTCCTTTGGCAAGCATCACATGCCGCTACAAAACCTTGCACATCTTTAAACAAGTTAGGCCAATAAAAACCGGATTGCAATACCTTTGCACACGTTTTATGTGAGCTAGCATGCCCTCCACATGGTAAGGAGTGACAATGCCGGATCACACTCTCCACTTCATCTTCCGGTATGCATCTCCTAAACATTCCATCCGGCCCTCTCTTGAATAGAAGTGGTTCACTCCAATAGTAGTGCCTCACATCGTTGAAGAACTTCTTTCTTTGTGCATATGTCAAACCGGGAGGCACTTCCTCACATACTAAGTAGTTCACAATGTCGGCATACCATGGCTCATTTCCTCTAGACACTTGGAACAAGCATTCCTCCACCATTTGCAATTGCTCATCTCGGAATGAGTCATCAATTGGGATATCATCTCTTTCAAGCTCCAATGGTAGGAGTCTACTAAGGTGATCCGCCACGGAGTTCTCGGATCCCTTCTTGTCCCGGATTTCCAAATCAAATTCTTGTAGAAGAAGGATCAACCGAATCAACCTTGGTTTGGCATCCTTCTTTGTAAGTAGATAACGGATCGCAGCATGATCCGTATAAACTATGACCTTCGCTCCAACAAGGTATGAGCGGAACTTCTCAAATGCATACACAACCGCTAGCAACTCCTTCTCGGTGGTAGCATAATTGAGTTGGGCATCATCTAGCGTCTTGCTAGCATAATAAATGGCATGCGTGCGCCCATCTTTCCTTTGCCCCAAAACAGCCCCAACGGCTACATCGCTTGCATCGCACATGATCTCAAATGGTAAACTCCAATCTGGAGGTTGCATGATAGGTGCGGAGATCAAAGCGTTGTTCAACCTACAAAAAGCCTCAAGACAATCTTTGGAAAAGACAAAATCAACATCCTTCATTAGTAGGTTAGTGAGAGGCTTATAAATTTTAGAGAAGTCTTAAATAAACCTCCGGTAAAAACCGGCATGCCCTAAGAAACTCCTTACCCCTTTCACCGAGGTAGGTGGTGGCAACTTCTCTATCGTTTCAATCTTTGCCCTATCAACCTCAATGCCACGGTTAGACACCAAGTGTCCTAACACAATGCCTTCACTTACCATGAAGTGGCATTTTTCCCAATTCAAGACAAGATTTGTCTCCTCACATCTTTGCAATACTAATGACAAGTTAGCCAAGCAATTATCAAAGGAGGAACCATAAACAGAGAAATCATCCATGAACACTTCCATGATATTTTCAATGTATTCCGAAAAGATAGCCATCATACACCTTTGAAAGGTGGCGGGTGCATTACACAACCCAAATGGCATTCTCCTATATGCAAAAGTACCCCATGGACATGTAAAGGTTGTTTTCTCTTTGTCATCGGGGTGGATAGGGATTTGGAAGAATCCGCTATAACCATCTAAGTAGCAAAAATGAGAATGTTGAGCTAACCTCTCTAGCATTTGGTCAATGAAGGGGAGAGGGAAGTGATCTTTCCTAGAGGCCATGTTCAACTTCCTATAATCAATGCACATCCTCCACCCCGTAACCGTCCTAGTTGGGATTAGTTCATTGTTCTCATTAGTCACTACGGTCATCCCACCCTTCTTAGGTACTACATGCACGGGACTAACCCACTTACTATCCGAGATAGGGTAGATAATTCCCGCATCTAGCAACTTAATGATTTCCTTTTTGACTACCTCTTTCATTATAGGATTCAATCTCCTTTGATGTTCAATAGAGGGTTTGTGGTTATCTTCCATCATTATCTTATGCATGCACAAAGAAGGCTTAATGCCAACCAAATCATCAATAGTATAGTCAATGGCTTTCCTATGCAATCTTAGCTCATGCAACAACTTAGCAAGTTCATCATCACTCAAGCATGCATTCACAATCACCGGATATGTAGAATCAACACCAAGGAAAGCATACTTTAAATAAGAGGGGAGGGGTTTAAGTTCGAGTTTAGGAGGACCTTTGTCGAGTGTAGACGACCCAAACAAGGTTGGATGAGATGAATCCAAAGCAAATGAAGACACTCCAAGGCTCCTAGAAGCTTGATCATCATCAAGAGCTGATCCAGGGAAAACCACGGCTGGAACCACGGTTTGGTCCAAGTCCACGGCCGTGGTTCTTGCCAAGCCTGCTTCCCGGAGTTGTCCAGAGAGTTTGACGGCCGTGGAACACATTCCACGACCGTGGTTCCTACAGCAGTTCGACACCTCTTCGTTCTCTTCAACTTGAGCTCTTATCTCCTCTTCTAATGCTTCTAAGGATTTGATCTCTTCATTGCAAGCCTCCTCATCACCTTCCTCCATCATACTTAAGGTAAGAACCTTCTCCAAGGGATCCTTGATCAAGATCGAGCTCACAACTTCTCTAGATTCCTCTTGCTCGACTATGTTGAAAACATCCTCATCAAGGGTTGGCCCTTTCATCATTGTAGACAATTTGAACTTGACGTTCTCTTCTCCAATGTTGAAGGAGAGAGTCCCATTCTTGCAATCCACTAGGCATCCGGAGGTGGCTAGGAAAGGTCTTCCTAAGATGATGGGAACTGGATAGTCCGCCGGAATATCCAAGACAACAAAATCAATCGGCACATAGAATCCTCCTAGTTGCACCGGAATGTCTTCTAAGATCCCAACCGGATGAGTGATAGAACGGTCCACCATATAGAGGGTCATCTTGACTGGTTTCGGTTCTCCTAGCCCAACCTTGTTGCAAAGTGCAAGCGGTATGATGCTTACACTTGCCCCAAGATCACAAAGGGCCTCGTACTTCACATCTCCCACTCCAATTGGGACGCAAAAAGAACCCGGATCTCTTAGCTTGGGAGGCATTTCCTCCTTCATCGTTTGGATCAATTCCGAGGATCTCTTGGTCATCCTTATCTCCCCATACTCCTCCAACTTCCTTTTGTTGGAGAGTATTTCCTTCAAGAACTTGCCATATGTCGGCATTCCTAAAATAGCATCCATGAACGGAATGTTAATATGCAATTTAGACATTAGTTCAAGGAACTTACCAAAATGATTGTCTAAGCGGGCTCTCGCTCTTGATTGTGGGAACGGTAGTGGTGGCTTGTATGGAGGCGGTGCCACATAAGTTGGCTCAACATCCTTGCTCTTGCCTCCATCTCTTTGCAAAGTCTCTTCCTCTATCACCACTTGTTTCCCTTTAGCATTGTCCTTGGGCAAAGGATCTTTCATGCTCAACCCACTCCTTGTAGTGATAGCCAACACTTGGCCTCTTGGGTTGTCTTCGGTCCTTCCGGGAAGCTTTCCCGGATCTCTATGGGCTTCACCCGCTTTTTGGAACACTTGTGCTTCCAATACCTTTTGAGCCTTGGAAATGGAAGTCACGGTGCTCTCAAGACCACTCAACCTTCCTAGCAATTGCTCAAACATCATTTCCGTTCTATCTTTTGGAGGTTGAGTGAATCCGGGTGGAGGTTCTTGTGAAGCTCTTGGTGGTGGAGTTGTGCTTGTGGAAGCGGGAGGGTTCAAGGCTCCATCCGGGTTTGAATAAGAAAACCCGGGGTGGTTGTGGTTTGGCCGGTAATTGTTGAATTGCCGGTTGTTGTTGAAGTTCCTTGGGCCTTGGTAGTTGTTGTAATTGCCCCTTCCCATGTAATTGACATCTTCCTCCTTGGAAGACAAGTTAGCTTGTGGAAGCACTTGAGGAGTTGCTTGGTTCTTCAAAGTTGTAGCACACAACTCCCTCAAGGACTTCAATTCATTGTTGATGGCGTCAAGTTTGAAATTGTTCATGGTGACTTCACTCACCTCATATGCTCCCGCCTTTCTCCCTTCACTCTTCCTATGGGAGTACTTCTCAATTACTAGAGCTTGCTTCTCCACAAACTCCCAAGCTTCATCTACATGCTTCTCCATGAAAGTCCCACCGGAAAGAGATTGAAGCTTGAATTGGCTATCTTCATCAAGTCCCTTTAAGTAGATTTCCAATAGCTCAATTTTCGGTATACCATGGTGTGGACAATCTAGGAGAAGGTCTTTGAACCTCTCCCAAGACTTGAATAAACTCTCTCTATCCTTCATCACGAAGGCATTGATCTTCCCTCTTAACTCGGTAGTCTTGGAAGGTGGGAAGAACTTAGTCAAAAACTCGGTTGTCATCTCCTCCCAAGTACCAACTCGCCCTTGTGGAATAGATTGATACCAAGCTAAGACTTTATCCTTAAGAGAGAAGGAAAAAGCCCTAAGCTTATGGTTGTTGCTCTCCAATCTTGGCGGTCTAAGAGTGTCCATCAAAATCTCATAATTCATCAAGTGTTGATGAGGAGACTCTCCTTTCATCCCTCCAAATTGATTATGCCGGATCATTTGTAGAACTTGAGGGCGGAGTTCGTAATCATGGGCTGCGGGATCTCCTAAGTTCACACCCGGACGGTGTGCTCTTTGTGCTGGATCCATTCTTTGCCCCAACGTTTGTGGCTCTTCCATAGCAATGGGCACAACCCTAATGTTTACCGCCGGCTGCGGTTGTGGTGGAGGTGGAGGAAGTTGTTGACGGTTAAGCTCTCTTTGCACAAGAGCTTGCCTAATCTCCTCAATCTCCCTCCTAGTTGCCTCTTGCCTCTCATTGGCAAGTCTCCTCTCATTCTCCAAAGCTTCGTCCCTTATCCTAATTTGCTCTAAGGCCTCATCCAACTCAGCTTGGAGATCTATTCCGGCCATCTCTTTTCCCTTTTTAATGCTCTTGGATCTAGATCTAAGGGTTTTCTCCGGTTCGGGATCGAATGGAGCTAAATCCTTGCCACGAGATCTTCGCATACACCCTAAGAGTAAGAGATGTCCTGAAAAGCAAAGACACAAACCAAAAAGAGATCAAAAGCAACAAGAAAGATCTACACTAATAAGCAATCACAAAATAGACTCAATCTAGACCTAGTCCCCGGCAACGGTGCCAAAAACTTGTTACGCTAAGATCGTGTGATGTGTGCACGCAATAAGCTTTAAATTTATATTCTCGTTATATTTATCCTAACTCCTAGCGAACCCGCAGTGTACGGGACGTTTGTAGTAGGGATAGTATTCCGAGGTCGAACACAAGGACTAAGGTGAGATTGATTCAATTTATGATTAAGTCTAGTGAAGATCTAGGTTAAGACAAGAGAAAGAAACAAAGAAATGAAAATCTCAATTGTTTTTGGTTGGTTTTTCGGTGATCAATCAAAGATCACAAATCATGCAAAATGTAATAATCAACTAAGCTAACTAATCAAGGCAAACAAACAAGCTAAAAAAAACGAGATATAAATCAAAGATAGAAAAGCGGATTCTAGGGGTTGGAAGTTCCGATTATGGCATAGGACTCAAGCTATCTAATCATTCCTTGGATGATCTATGCTATGTCGGGAGTAAGTGTTTCTAGATTGGGATCAATCACCGGGTAAGTCTCATGGTCCACTAATCCATTCCTAAGGTCTTATCACCGGGTAAGTCTCTAAGAACCTAAGGATTGGAATTCTACACAAACCGGATTGATACTTAGAGATCTACCTATCCTTACCGGGTAAGTCTCGGAAAGGGAAGTCCTAAGCATCTATCCTAGCACACTTAGTCCAATGGCGGCTTGTGAGGCTCACCACTACCTAAGGTTTGTCATCTTAGGAATCTAAGGGTAAGAATCACCGGTTAGGTCTTTTCTAACACTTAGTAGCTAACACTAGGTCACCCTAGGCTAGATTAACTCAACAAACACCTAGAATTTCAACATTCTGACAATCTAAAGTTAGATTCATCGAACCAGGGAAGAAACACGGGCTGTTCTACACATCCACGGCCGTGGAATGGGAAGATCCACCCGTGGACTTCAACAGAGAGTTCGTCCTTATAAGTTACTCATCCAAAGGTAAATCTAAGTGCATCCTATCATAGTCCTAGCCATAATCATCCTTTCCTTACCCTAGAACCACTTTTATTTAGCCTAAAACATTCATAATAGAAATCGAAATAATCAAACATGAAATCATAACACCCATTTGCAAGACAATGAAAAGAAGAGATGAACAAGTGAACTAAAACAAAACCAAGCTGAAAATGGAATTAGAATAACTCACAATCCTTCTTAAAGAAGGTTCAAATGGTTCATACAATTCTAGCAATTGAATCCGAAATTCTTCACTACAAAAGCTATCAAAGTGTGGCAATGGTGTGTTCTTCTTCTTCTCCAACAAAGCTCTCCTCCAATGGTGGCTTCCTTCTACTTCCTTATACAAGAATCTTCTTGTTGAGAGAGTATTTTTTTGATTGGATGATGGTGGATAATGGAGAGCTGCTCCAAGATGCCTCTCTCAGCCAATGAAGGACCACTTTTATAACAAATTTTGCATGAGTTGGCCATGAGAGTCGTGGCACAGCTGTCACAAGAATCTGGCAAAATCCACGGGTAAAATCACGGCCGTGGAATGTGCCAGTAAACCGTGATTTGCTCTAGAAACTTCGCCTTGGATCATTAAGCTGTGATTTGGTGCATGGCTTGTGTTGGCAAGGCTCCATAAGTCTTCCTTAGCCTCTAGTTTGCATCGTAATGAGCCCGGAGGTGTGTCATCTCGAGGATTGATTCTCGAATGCATCAGTTTAGCTCCTAAATCTCCCAAAATGCCTATAAAACACGCACAAGTCCGTGTAGACGTCTATCTCGACAAAATACATGAATTGAGTGCAAAACGTCGTGAACTAATGCTAAACCATGCATGAATGAGTGAGAAATCTATCTAAATGACTACTTAAACCTAGCTCCTAAATCGTGTTATCAACTGGACGGTCTAAGAAGAGGAAGCGTGCTGGGCAGACCAGTGGCGTTGGTGGAGCTTCAGCATTTGGGCGGAGCTAGAGACGTCAGGGTTACCCCTCGTCTACATTGACTGCAGAGAAGGGAAGACAATGTTTCAACTGTGGTGATCCTGGACATATACAACCAGAGTGTACGAGACCACCAGTGACTTCCTACACCTGTGGTAGACTAGGTCATAGAGTTATCTTCTGTAGGCAGGGTAAAGTTGCATCACAACAGGGTTCTTCTCATGCCAGTGTGACGGGAGGTGGTCAGAGGACACCTCAGCCGCAGACACAAGGACAACAAAGAATCCCAGATCGACCTTCTACTCAAGGATCTGCTTCCGGGCCGAGTAGAGGAAGAGGTCGTGGTGGGAGTACTACTGACACCACAAAAGCTCAGGGTAGAGTCTTTGAGGTGAGGAGTGTAGAGGAGCCGCCTGCACCGGTTGCTACAATTACCATTCTACTTTATGGTTTACCTGCTAGAGTTTTATTTGACACGGGTGCTACGCATTCATTTATTTATGATGTATGTATTGAGCGTCTGGGTTTAGCTACTATAGAGGGGATACCCTTTAGTATAGGGTCACTTGATGGTAGTAGGTTCAGAGGTACCCGCGAGATACTTAGTTATTCACTTCGTTTAGGGACTCGTGTTTTTCTTATGGACTTCTTAGTCATCCCATTGATGCATGAAGAGGTCATTTTAGGTATGAATTGGATGCATAGACATTGTGCGGTATTGGATGTAGGTAGGAGGACCGTGACTGTCTCTACCGAGGTGGCTCAGATAGAGGTCTTCCGAGGTTGGAACCTTGGGAAGACGGGATCTGTCATTAGTGTTGTACGAGCAGCGAGGTTGATAGCACAGGGATGTAATGCCTTCTGTTGTTATGCCATGAAGAATGGAGAGAGTCCAGCATTGGAGGATATCCTAGTGGTTTGTGAGTTTGTAGACGTGTTTGTTGAGCCGTCTAGCTTGCTGCCTAAGAGGAGTGTGGACTTCAGTATCGAGTTGGAGCTTGGAACGAGACTAATCTCGAAGACCCCATATCGTATGGCCCTTGTCGAGATGTTGGAGCTGAAGAAGAAACTCGGGAAGTTGGCTGAAGGGCTTCATCCGTGTAACATACCGAATCCGCGGGATATCGGAATGCTACGGGCGAGACCACACAATGGGTCCCGACCCTTAGCATGACTACAATCTCAACGGACCTTTCCAACATGACACAAATAAAGGCGTAAAACTCAAAATAGTTTATGATGTATGTAAGAAAAGAAAGGAAGGGATACAAGTTGGTAAATCAACCGAGTCCTCAAAACGACATAAAACGTAAAGGAATCCAAATTGTACAACACGACAATATCCGACAATACAAGGAAAACCCAAAAATGCCCCCGTCCTATAATGTTCGGAGACCACTCGGCTGTCCACTCCTCCACCTCACTCGGCAACATCCCTTACCCTACAAGACATCTACACAAACGGTTAAACCGTTAGCTCACATTCTAGGCATTATAGGAATAATATGGCACAAAACCACATGGGAACACAAAACACACAACATGCTCATATATATACACATTCGTTACTTATTATCTTTTTAGGTTATTCCATATCAAATCCATTCGTTCAATTGTGACACGAGAGTCCTATAACTCTCATCTCTGTCCCCGTGTAACCAACAGGAATGATGCGGCGCTCAATCCGTATACCTTGAGGGAGTGATGAAGAAGCCCGCTCGTATACCATGTATTGCCTGGTCGTAGAGATCCTTCCAGTCTCCCTCGGGAGCTGGGCAGTGATGTCACTGACCGTTAATAATAATAACAATGGGCCAATCAATATGTCTAGTCAAGTAATCCTAATCCAGTTTCATGCTCAAAAGCGATAAACACACACCACCATAATGTATCCAAATAATGCGTAAAAGCGGCTAAGTAAGTCCAAGGACTTACCTCGTCTCAAGCTAATCAAATCAAACAATCTCAACTTTCTGTATGGGAATAACCAAGGCCTGATCACAACGATATATATACAACAACAACAATCTCACAACTCAACTCCAAGACTCTCCAAAGCTAGCAACCTATCATGAAGTTAAACAACTAGAAGCTAGGAAGCTCTCTTGAACCTTTAAGAGGTCAAGAACATGATAAGCGAAGGAAAGAGGGAACAACATCCCACACCCTATAAGAGTTCTATCACAACTCAAAGCTGAAATAAGAAGGTAAGATGGAAGAGAGACCATAAGGTCTTCACACACACACAAGTTCACTAATGATTCAAACTAACACAAGGGCACCTAGGTACAACAGAGGCTTCGTCTTCTTCGTTTCTTCGACTGGTTCTTTGCTCCAAAAGGTTCCTTCTCTGGTTGAGCCTTTTCCAATCACTTCACCACAAGACTAAGCTTCCTCACCTCGACCTAAACAAGCTAGAATAAGGGACATGCAAAGGTTTTACAAGATTTTCACTCAAAGCTTCCTCCATAGCCATGGAGGTGGAAGAAGAGGAAATAAGAGAGATTCACACCAAAGGAAAGAGGGGAAGGAGAGAAAGGTTACCACCATAGATCCGAAACTCCCAGGCTCCAGCTTCCAACGAAGCTCCTCAAAGGAGGATGAAGATGGAGACACAAGGAAGAGAGGAGTGGAAGAGGATGAATGAGCGTGAAATGGAAAATGGGGAAATGAGAAGAGGGAATAATGAGGCTGACAAAAGGGGTTGGGATACCCAAGGGTCAGCAACCCCCCTTGTCCTCTCACTCATCTTCCCAAGGTCGGAATGTAAAAGAGACTCCCATCCCGCGTTAAAACTCGTACTCAGTAAACGTGCCTACGAGAAGTAAGCCGCTGACGCGGAAAGGACGGAAACACCTCGACTTCCGGAAATAAAATTTTTCAGATGATACAACTAACCCCCCCTAAAAACAAGTTTTGTCCCGAGGTAATCACATATACACACAAGACATATCACATCACAAGCACATAGGTAAAGGTCAAGAAAGAAGCTCGGGACTAACCCGACTGCCCTATCGGTGTCTCTAAGCCTGCGTAAAACTCGGGATAGTTCCTCCGGATACTATCCTCTATCTCCCATGTAGCCTCATAGGCTCCACGCCTCGACCACTGCACCCTCAGCATTGGTATCTCCTTCGATCGAAGGCGTGTCGTACTCCGCTCTAAAACGGCTATCGGATGCTCAGCAAAAGTATGGTCTGGCTCGACCAATAAATGCCTCATGGCTAATGATATGCCTCGGGTCATGGATGTACTCCCTCAACTGGGACACGTGGAATACCGGGTGTATACCCTCCAACCGGGGTGGACCGACTATCGGGGGATCAACTTCCCCTTAATGCCGAATCGTTTGACACCCCGCGTCGGTGATACCCTCAACCACACTTGGGCTCCTACCCTGAACTCAAGAGGTCTACGCCTCCTATCCGCATACGATCTGTGACGACTTTGCACGTTCAACATCCTCTCTCGTATCAAAGCAAACCTAGCCATGTCATCCTGCACCTGAGTGAATATATACTTCAGACTCTTATGGTTTGTGAAGATCTTGCACGTAGCCCCGTACAAGTAGTGACGCCAGATCTTCAGGGCATGAATCACTGCCGCTAGCTCAAGATCATGGGTGGGATAATTCTCCTCGTACGGTTTCAACTACCGAGAAGCATATGCAATAACGCTACCCCTCTAAATCAAAACGCACCCCAAGCCGAGCTTTGAGGCATCACTATATACAACAAAATCCTCTACGCCCTCGGGCTGGGCCAAAACAGGAGCGGAGGTCAACCTCCTCTTCAGCTCCTCAAAGCTGCTCTAACAAGGCTCGGACCAGATGAATCTGATAGACTTCCTCTGCAAGGAAGTAAGCGGGCGTGCAATCACGGAGAAACCCTCAACAAATCGGCGGTAATACCCCGCTAATCCCAAGAAACTGTGCACCTCCTTGACCGTCCTAAGAGGCGGCCATGAAGAAACGGACTCTATCTTCCCCGGGTCAACCATGACACTCTCGGAGGAAACTATATGACCTAGGAATGCCACCTCGGACATTCAAAACTCGCACTTAGAGAGCTTTGCATAAAACTCTATATCCTGAAGGACTCGAAGAACCGTTCTCAGGTGTCCCGCATGCTCCTCCTTACTCTGGGAGTAGACTAAGATATCATCTATAAACACTACCATGAACTGGTCCAAGAAGTCGATGAAGATGCCGTTCATCAACTCCATGAAGACGGAGGGTGCATTCGTGAGCCCGAATGGCATCACGACAAACTCATAATGGTCGTATCTCGTCCTAAATGCCGTCTTTGGCACGTCCTCCTCCCTCACCCTCAGCTGGTGATAGCCCAACCTCAAGTCTATGCGTGAAAACACGGAGACTCCCCATAACTGATCTAACAGATCATCGATGTGCGGTAGAGGGTACTTGTTCTTGATGGTGACTTTGTTCAATTCCCGATAATCGATACAAAGCCTCAAAGATTCGTCCTTCTTCCTGGCGAAGAGGTCTGGCAAAGAGGACCGGTGCACCCCAAGGGGATACGCTTGGGCGTATAAAACCCTTCTCAGCTAACTCCTCGAGATGCTTCTTTAGCTCCAGCAACTCGATCGGCGCCATGCGGTATGGAGCCTTGGAGATCGGCTCATGCCGAGCTCCAACTCAATAACAAAATCTACGCTCATCTACGGTGGTAATCCGGGTGGCTCCCCGGATACGCTCTCAAACTCACACGCCACGGGAATCTCCTCCAACAAGGGTCCCGTCTCCTCCTTCATGACATAGCACCAGAAGGCCTTGCATCCATGCCCGATAAGTCTCGCGGCTCGGTGTTCGCTCAAAAAGTGTGTGCGTCAAAGTCTTAAATTTATATCTAGAACTCAAAGCAAAGCGAACCCGCAGTGTACGGATAAGCTGTAGTAAGGTAAGAATTCCAGAGTCGAACTCAGGGATTTGGTGAGAATAAATTCAACTTCAATTATCTAGCGAAAATGCAAAAAGCTTTTGTGATCAAATAAGGGTAAAATGATTCCAAGGATTCAAGTATCCGATTTCGGCTTTCGATTCAAGACACTTCTATAGATATAAGGACAAAGTTTATATTGCCAAGATTATGTGTTCAAAGGTAGGTATCGTACGGTGAAGTTCCGAAACCTATATATCTAGCCTAAAGGTTCTCTCTATAAGGGTTGTTGAGGCTGCAATATAGAAAGATCTAAAGACAAGAATTATGTTCAAACTAACTATCTAAAACCCCAGAATATGACTTTCCAGAGTAAAGAATAGAAAGCACATTTAAAATCTTAATAAAGGATGTTGAGTCTCTCTATTACCCAAATCTTGTAACCTTAATCTATTAAATGTAGAATAAAGTTTGAAGTCTCTTCATACATTCAATTAGAGGTTAAAAAGGTTAATCAATGTTGGGATTTAGGCAAGAATTAGTTTTGATTAAAGATTAATTCAATTAAAGTTCGTCAGAATAATAAATCGGACTGTTCATCACTAAATCGGCCGATTTATTCAAGAACACACCGATTTTCCTGTTATCGCAAAACTAAAATCTAAACTCTCAAGGTCCTAAAGTGTAAATCAGTTCAGTCTATCATCATCTAAGCCTTAATCATCAACTATTCTCCCCAGAATCACAATGGTTTTAGCCAACCATTTTCAAAATCGAATCAAATTAAAGATTGAGTGAAATATCGCAATTAAAACCGAATATTGAATAAAAACTCAATAACCTTCAAATCTGTAAACAAACCTCGAAACTGATCAATGTATCTCTTAAGTAACTCAAATTCGTGTTCAAAAATCACAATCACTTCAATGGAATGCAGAAATCTCACAAATATGATCAAGATTGACTTCCCGGTAAAAGTGCTTTAATCCTTCTCCAAGAATATTCAATCTCTCTAAATCACGTGAAGATTTCCCGCTACCGCCCCCTCGTTTTCGTTCCTAGGGTTCCAACCTATAGTTTCTTGCTAATGGACCGTTTGGCAAAACTCTCTTCTAGCCTAGAAGAATTGGGCTTTGTGTCGTCTTATCATTTGGCCGAAAAACAAAGAAGATCGACCCAGTCGATTTATACAGAAAACCGTTCGATTTCTATAGTAGAAAATCGGCCGATTTATATGTATAATGGCACGATTTTCTTCAACAGAAAGTGCTCTTGTTTTTGCTCGTTTTCCATGCTTCTCCTTTGCAACTCCTTAGCTCTTTGTGATCCCTCCAAGACTTCTTTAGCTTCTCTAATGTCCTTGGATACTCCTTGCTCCACTTTTGCTTCAAATTTCACTCCATTTACCTATAATTCATCAAAAACTCGTGTAGACCTCTATTTCCGACAAGAGGTTGAATAGAACATAAAAGGCACACAAAATCTCTCTAAATGCAAGGCAAACTGAGACAATCTTCTATAATATGCATGAATATAATGGTATATAATTCATGTCATCAAAATACCCCATACTTGCCCCTTGCTTGTCCCTAAGCAAGACTCAAATTTAGAATACAAGATGTCATGGATTATATATGTATGAAAACTCAAAAACTTTTCTTTTCATAGTGCTTCTTCTTATTGGATCACCCTCAAAATGATATTTCAAGCCATAGGAAGGCAAAGTATGTATCAATGACAACTATAAGATGAACTAACTCTCTTTTCTTTCTTGAAAACACAGATAAAGGACATGATAAAGATGTAAAGGTAATCAAAGTCAAACAAATCTAAGCCATGAAGCCTTAAACACATGCATAAAAGTCTCAAGGTCTTCTAATCAAAGGAAAGGTCCAAGAAACGTATTAGGGGAAGGAATTCTTTTTGGTAGTTGTGGTGCTAATCCGGGAAAGAGGAACAACATAATACCTTCAAAAATTTACTTCACCGCACATGCTTTGCATGTAGAAAGCTTTGCTTTCTTTATACTTTACTTTTTTTTTGAGAGTATGGACAGCGGTGCACAAAAACCGAAGCCTAGGAGATCGGCTTTTCTCAATTTCGAGATGCCTCAAACCCTTGATGCACATACCATATCCCGTTAGGACTTGTCGTTCAATTGGACTTTGGCAAGACACAAACACCCGGCTATGTGAATGGTGCCGAGTTACTCATCCTCATGTTCAACGTCCCCAAACTTATGAATTGCTACACTTTCATTTAATACATTTTCTTTGGCCCTCCCACATCAAACATGCCTTTTTTCTATCACTTATCCTAATTCCCGGATGGTAAAAGGAGGGTCACATATTTCATTGAGGGGTTAGCATGATCAAGATATGAGAAGAGAAAAGAAGTGAATTGCCTTAGTCATCCTTATATGATGTAAAAGAACTTGCAATATAGCTTCGACTATTATTTCATTCTCTTATCAAAACATCTAAATCATATAACTTATCCATGTTTTCAAGTAACAAAAGTAAGCTCATTCATGCTATGATTAACATCTCCACACAACTAAGCTATCTTTTTGCCTATCCACATACATATTTCTCATCATAGAGGTCATTTCCATCATAAGAAGCACAAAAATTTTGAAAATTCATAGAATTTGAAAAAGATCATGCAAATGCGAGTGTCATAATGGAAAGCAAGTAGTGCAAGAGTTATTAAAATCCAAATCATCAAGAGTAGTGTAAAGTGCATAAAGTGCTAAGATGAAACAAAAGGTATTGTAAGTACCCCCACCCCATACTTAACATCCACATTGTCCCCAATGTGAATATTAAGCATAAGATAGAGAAAAATACTTACAATGTAAAAGAAGTGGAAGCTCAATCCTCTGTCGGTGGTGGAGGTGGTGGATAAGGATACATCGGAGCACTAGGATCGTAGAAGTGGTCGAACTGGTGGAAGTATAAGTCTCTCATCTGGCCATCATAGGATGAATGCCTAGCGTCCGTCTCCTGCCCGTAGTTCCTGAACTGAGTGTTCAGGGTGTCATAGTCGGTGTGGAGAGCGTGATAGTCGGTGCTAAGGCTCTGGAAGCTAGAGACTAGCTCCCTAAAGTGACGGGGAGGTCGACGTCCTCGTCCATGTCCTGGAGCACGTGCAAATGAGCAGCGAGGTGGCTGCATGTCATCCTCCGTCTCCTCATCACCTCTACTAGTCCTGCTAGGTCCTCCACCATGAGTGTCGGTGTCCATGGCATCCGTAGCATGACCGCTAT
This sequence comes from Fagopyrum esculentum, assembly GCA_033239045.1. Classification (NCBI taxonomy): domain Eukaryota; kingdom Viridiplantae; phylum Streptophyta; class Magnoliopsida; order Caryophyllales; family Polygonaceae; genus Fagopyrum; species Fagopyrum esculentum. The sequence goes on along the minus strand of BSUD01000002.1, from coordinate 141,341,514 downwards.
GAGTGTCACTCTCAAACTCGAGCATGGTCTCCTGGCCTCCGTCCTCATCCTCCTCAGTGTCACCTGCATCATCATCATAATATAAAGGAGGAGATATCTCCTCAAGCATCAACTCAAATGTCTCCTTCCAGTTCCTCTTGCTCCGAATAGTGTATTCGGGCTTCCAGATGATCTCGGATGGCTTCTTCTTTGGATCCTTGTGCCATGGCATGGGCACATGAAGGGTTCCTCTCCCTCGAGGAATCAAAACCTGTCGAGTAACCAATCTCTGTAAGCCTAAAGGTAGGGCACTCTCAGCTAGAGTGCATCCCGAGTAGTCTAATCCTAATGCCTTAGCCACATGAGTGACAAGGCCTCCAGCACAAATGTCGCCCTTAGCTTTGTTGGCTATCTTTCCTAGATAGTCAGCAAGCATAGAAGAAATATCGGGGACGGTGGTGGATGTCATATAGTATAGAATGAAAATCTCATCAGTCTTGAGCTTCTGTGGAGTCTCTGTCCGGGAGAATAAGCTCTCACTAAGGATCCGATGTACTACCTTAAAGGAAAGGTTGTACATGCTAGTCTCTTTCGAATTCCCAGGTCTCCACTTATCCCCACCATACTCTCCCACTGAAATGGCCTCCTAGAAGTCACTAGCACTAACACCTCTAGCAAATGTGCCTGCATCCGAATAAGAAAAACCGAACAAGTCTCCAAAAGTAGCAATAGACATAGTATGATCTTGGCTCATAAGGCGGAAGGTGACCATTCTTTCTCTAGGATCATGCTCAAACGTACTAAGGAACTCTAGTGTGATCTCGGCATATGCATCCTCCCTAATCATAGCAAACTGTCTCAACCCAACTCTATCAAGCATCATATCCACGTCCTCTCGAACAAACAAGGAATCTAGATCATCTAACACAATGTAGCGAGGAGGGGTGAATGGGCGATCTAAGATACGTTCATATCTTTTCTTGTGTTTGGATAGGGGTGGGGGAAGCTTGGGAATGTTTTGAGATAGTGGTGGAGGTGGGGGAGGGGCTTTGGAAGAAGATCCCTTCTTCTTCCCCATATTTCTAGTTATTCTCTTCACAATATCCATTTCTGCAGCAAAAAATCGCCCTGTTCTTCACAAAAATCGAACGATTTTTCTGGGTTAGGTCGATTTTTCTGTCGATTTCTACGATTCTCACAATTTTGTAAAGTTCTGTCTCAACAATCACCACATACAATTCCCTATAGTGATTCCTAAGCAAACTCCTCTATCAATTTCAGCAAACAAACACTTCCTAAGCAAGATTCAAATTCGAATGAGAAACTTAGGTTTTCGAATAAAAAACCTGAATTCCTTGTGGGAGAGTCGATTGCCGTGCTTGTTGTTGCTAGATCCTTGTTCCTTGTTGAAAATGCTTCAGTTTGGAGCCAAGAATCATTCAAAATGATTAAGGAATGAGGATTGTAGGGTATGGGCGATTTTCGGGGTTCTTGGGAGAGAGAAATCGAGAGTGGAAGGGTTTGGAATGAGGAAATCGAGTGTTTAAGTATTTATATAGGGTCGAGAAATTGTGAAGAAAAGCGGACGATTTTCAAGGTCGATTTAATCATCGGGGCGATTTTTCACTCTTTTTCTCTGAACAAAAGAAAATCGGACGATTTTTCTTCGCAGGTCGATCTCCAGGTCGATTTTTCTTTCTGTTGTCAAAAATCGACTTGCTCTGTTCCTGAATCGAACGATTAACTTAATGCAACTCGATTTTTCTCTGAACATTGGAAAATCGGACGATTTTTCTTGGCAGGTCGATCCCCAGGTCGACTTTCTGTTGTCAAAAATCGACTTGCTCTGCTCCTGAATCGAACGATTAACTCAATGCTGTGCGATTTCCTTCGTTATCCTTCGTGGAATTTGAAGATTTAACTGATTTATGCTCCCTTCCTCCATTGATCTCTCAATTTGGACCTAATTTCCTACGATTAATGACACGATAAACCAAGAGTGCATCGAGGAACAAACAAAAAGCGAAAACAAAGAAATAAAGCAACTAATCTACTCTAACTAAGTGATGAAAGGAGGGAAAACTATACTATCATGGGTTGCCTCCCAAGAAGCGCTTGATTTATCGTCTTTAGCTGGACGCTGTATAGTTTGTTCTCAATGGAGGAGGATAGGAGCTATCTCCTCGACCGGAGCTTCCGGTGTGTATTTCTTCAATCGTTGGCCATTAACCTTGAAACTTCCGCTTTGTTCACCCCATACTTCAACTGCACCATGGGGGAAAATTCGTTTAATTACATAAGGTCCTGTCCAACGGGATTTAAGCTTACCTGGAAATAGACGAAGCCTCGAGTTGAATAGAAGGACTTGATCTCCCTCTTTCAAGTCTTTTGGAATGATATGCTTATCATGCCAACGCTTTGTCCGTTCCTTGTAGATCTTTGCGTTCTCATACGCATTTAGCCGGATCTCATCCAGCTCATTGATGTCTAAGAGCCGCTTCTCTCCGGCTTCTTTCATGTCAAAGTTGAGCCATTTGATAGCCCAATATGCTTTATGCTCTAGCTCTACAGGAAGATGACAAGATTTACCATAGACAAGATTATATGGAGTCGTACCTATTGGTGTCTTGAAGGTTGTCCTGTACGCCCATAGTGCATCGTCAAGCTTCATTGACCAATCTTTCCTTGTTTTAGAGACGGTTTTCTCTAAAATTCCCTTGATCTCTCTATTGGATATCTCAACTTGTCCGCTAGTTTGCGGATGGTAAGGTGTAGCTATCTTATGGGTCACCCCATACTTAGCCAATAGAGTCTCAAATCGACGGGCGGTGAAGTGCGTTCCTCCGTCACTAATGATGGTTCGGGGAGTTCCGAACCTTGGGAAGATTGTTCTATTGAAGAACTTCACCACTATCATTGCATCATTAGTAGGAGAAGCGATTGCTTCTACCCATCTTGAGACATAGTCTACGGAAAGAAGTATATATTGGTTTCCGCATGAAGATGGGAAGGGTTCCATAAAATCAACACCCCATACATCGAAGATTTCCACTTCTTGTATGTTATTGAGAGGCATCTCATTCCTCCTTGATATATTACCTGTCCTTTGACAAGCATCACAAGCAACAACAAACTTTTGCACATCTTTGAAGAGTGTAGGCCAAAAGAAGCCGGAACGAAGTACCTTAGCACAAGTTTTGTTGGAACTAGCATGTCCGCCACATGGTAGGGAATGGCAATGGCGGATGACACTATACACTTCATCTTCGGGGATACATCTCCTGTATATGCCATCGGGCCCTCGTTTGAATAGAAGAGGTTCGTTCCAATAGAAATGCCGGACATCACTAGAGAACTTCTTTTGAGCATATGAAAGTCCAGGTGGAATCTCCTGACAAACAAGGTAATTCACAATGTCAGCAAACCATGGATCATTACCTTTTGAGATGTGTTGAAGACACTCTTCGATCTCATGTAGCTGCTCGTCAGGGAATGAGTCGTCTATAGGAAGCTCATCCGTCTCATCGGTGAGTTACGGAAGACGACTAAGATGATCAGCAACGGAGTTTTCCGATCCTTTCTTATCACGAATCTCCAAATCGAACTCTTGTAAGAGTAAGATCCATCTTAGAAGCCTTGGATTCGCATCCTTCTTCGTAAATAAGTAGCGAATTGCGGAATGGTCCGTATAGACTATCACCTTTGCACCTACAAGATAGGAACGAAACTTTTCAAAAGCGTACACTACGGCTAAAAGTTCCTTTTCTGTGGTTGCATAATTATATTGAGCTTCATCTAGCGTTTTGCTAGCATAGTAGATGGCATGAGTGCGACCATCTTTCTTCTGTCCAAGTACGGCTCCTATAGCGACGTCGCTTGCGTCGCACATGACCTCAAAAGGAAGAGTCCGATCGGGTGGTTGAATGATTGGTGCTGAAATCAAAGCTTCTTTGATCCTGCAAAAAGCATCTAAACAATCTTTCGAAAATTCAAAAGTTGCGTCTTTCATCAAAAGATTAGTTAAGGGTTTTAAAATCTTAGAAAAATCCTTTATGAATCTCCTATAGAAGCCTGCATGCCCTAAGAAACTTCTAATTCCTTTCACAGAAGAAGGGGGAGGTAGCTTCTCAATGGTTTCTATTTTTGCTCTATCAACCTCTATTCCCCTTTGTGATACTAGATGACCTAACACAATCCCTTCGGTAACCATGAAATGACACTTTTCCCAGTTTAAGACTAAGTTAGTGTCCTCACATCTCTTAAGAACTAGTGAAAGGTTATAGAGACAGTTATCAAAGGAAGAACCATATACCGAAAAGTCGTCCATGAAGACTTCCATGATATTCTCTACGTATTCGGAGAAGATTGCCATCATACACCTTTGGAAGGTGGCTGGAGCGTTGCATAGACCGAATGGCATTCTTCTATAGGCAAACGTATCCCAAGGGCACGTGAAAGTCGTCTTCTCTTGATCATCCGGATGAATTGGAATCTGAAAGAAACCGCTATATCCATCTAGATAACAAAAGTAAGAGTGTTGGGCTAACCTTTCCAACATTTGATCAATAAAAGGAAGGGGGAAGTGGTCCTTCCTAGTGGCCACGTTCAGTCTGCGGTAGTCGATGCACATTCGCCACCCTGTAACTGTCTGTGTGGGGATAAGCTCGTTGTTTTTGTTGGCAACAACGGTAATGCCTCCTTTCTTTGGTACTACCTGTACTGGACTCACCCATTTGCTATTGGAAATAGGAAAGATGATACCTGCATCAAGTAGCTTAAGGATTTCTTTCTTCACGACCTCTTTCATTGCCGGATTTAACCGTCTTTGAGGTTGGCGTGAAGGCTTGTAATCCTCTTCCATTAGAATTTTGTGCATCCATAGGGAAGGCTTTATTCCTACTAAATCATCAATAGTATAACCTAATGCTCTCCTATGTTGCTTCAGAACATGCATAAGTTTCTCTAGTTCAGCATCATTAAGTTTCGCATTGACTATGACCGGATATGTGGAATTAATGCCAAGAAATGCGTACCTTAAATGCGTGGGGAGTGGCTTCAATTCTAATGATGGAGGTGCCTTGATTGCTGATGATTCGTGACCTTCGGATATTGTAGGAGAGGTCTCTAGAGGTGGGGGTGATGTATCATTAGAGTCGAGAACAGCTGCAGTGAAGTTTGGAGAATCCAAAAAATTTCCCACTGGATCGACCTCCCCTGAAGTAAATCGGTCGATCTGAGGCACAATTTTTCTTTCTGTTGTTAAAAATCGGGTTGCCTTTTCAAAAATCGGACGATTTAATTCGTGCAGGTCGATTTTTTTCACAGTTTCCGGAGTTAATTCTAGTTCTTCAAATCTTGTCCCTAGTTCCTCCTCCATATCATCTAATGCCTTCACATCCTCATTGCAATCATGTTCCACTCCTTCTTCCATGATGCTCATACTAAGAACCTTTTAAAGAGAGTCTTTCATCAAGATTGAACTTACTACCTCTCTAGACTCTTCTTCATCAAAAATATCAAAGACATCGTCTCTCAAGGCTGGCTCCTTGATTAAGGAAGAGAGTATGAATTCCACCTTCTCTTAACCTATATTGAAAGATAGCTGGCCATTCTTGCAATCTACCATGCATCCGGATGTTGCAAGGAATGGTCTCCCAAGGATGATGGGAACCGGATAATCTGCAGGGATGTCAAGAACGACAAAATCTATAGGAATGTAAAACTTACCGAGTTTTACCGGAATGTCTTCTAATATCCCAACCGGCTTAGTGGTAGAACGATCAGCCATGTAGAGTGTGATCTTCACCGGTCTAGGTTCTCCTAGACCAACTGCTTTGCATAGAGCAAGTGGTATGATACTCACACTTGCTCCAAGGTCGCAAAGTGCATCATAAGTAGTTTCTCCCAAAGTGATGGGTATGCAAAAGGATCCTGGATCACGGAGCTTAGGCGGCATATTCTCCGTCATAGTCTTGATGAGTTCGGATGACTCCATACTCATCTTGACTTCTCCGAAGTCTTCCAATTTCCTCTTGTTAGAGAGGATCTCCTTGAGGAATTTCCCATAAGCTGGCATACCTAAAATTGCATCCATAAAAGGTATATTAATATGCAGCTTACTCATAAGTTCAACAAACTTACCAAAGTGTTTATCTAGGCGTGCACGCGCTCTAGATTGAGGAAAAGGTAGAGGTGGTTTGTAGGCGGGAGGAGGAACATAGACATCTTCCTTCTCTTTTCCCTCTCCTTCTTTAGTGGTGGTTTCAACTACTTTAGGTTGAGGATCGGTAGTTGTTATGTCACTCCTAGTAGTGATCGCCATAACCCTTCCCTTTGGGTTATCTTCCGTCTTCCCGGGAAGTTTCCCTTCGTCTCTTGGAACTTCTCCGGCTTTGTTAAATACTTGGCTTTCCAAAGCTTTGTGAGCTTTATCAACCGAAGTTATATAGCTCTCCAACCCTTGTAGTTTGCCTAGGATCGTCTCTAGCATGGGATCGGGTTTGTTTGATCCGCTTGATTGTTCCTGGCTTGCTAAAGGAGTAGAAGAAGATGGAGGTGTTAGAGCTTTTGTAGCATGAGAATAAGGATTACCTGGATTTTGCTGATTTGACCTCCAATTGTTGCTATTGGAGTTCCTATTGTTGTTATTTCAATTGGAGTTCCGGTTGTTATTGTTGTTGTTGTTCCAATTTGGGTTCCGGTTATCACTCCTTTGATTGTTGTCCCTTCCCATGTAGTTGGCTTCTTGCTCCTTAGTCTTTTGAATACTTGTTTTGAGCACTTCCCTCAACTCTTTGATCTCATTATTGAGGGAGAATATTTGTGTTTGAGCAGCTTGGTTCAACTTAGCTCCCGGATCGCTTTGATTCCGGCTATTTGATTCCACCTTCCGGTGGGAGTACTTCTCAATCACTTGGGCTTGCTTCTCAATGAAGTCCCAAGCGTCATCCTCTCTCATGTCCATGAATGTTCCACAAGAGAGAGATTGAAGGTTGAATTGTGTTTCCACATCCAATCCTTTGTAGTAAATCTCCAATAATTCCAGCTTTGAAATGCCATGGTGTGGGCAATCCAACAAGAGATCTTGAAACCTTTCCCAAGATTGAAACAAGCTTTCGTTAGGTTTCATAGAAAAAACATTTATCTTACCTCTCAATTCCGCCGTTTTGGATGGCGGAAAGAACTTGGTGAGGAATTCCGAAGACAATTCCTCCCATGTAGCCAACTTTGCAACTGGAAGTGTTTGGTACCAAGCTAGAGCCTTGTCCTTCAAAGAAAAGAAGAACGGTTTGATCTTGTAGTTGCTTGTAGTAGCCTTCTTCGGCTTCATAGTCTCCATGAGAATCTCAAAATTCTGCAAGTGTTGGTGTGGAGATTCAGTACTTGCTCCGCCATTTTGACTTTGGCGAACCATGGTGATGACTTGTGGTGAGAAGCTAAACTCCTGGATGTGTTCAGCTCCGAAGTCCACACCTAGACGGCGTGGTTGCTGAATTGGGTCCATCCGTTGCCCCAAAGTTCGGGGTCTATCACCGTCATTGGCAACTCTCACATCCCTAGTTGGGAGGCGAGGAACAACCCGTGGTTTTGGGGTGTTCCGAACAGGACGAAGTAATGGATCAATCTCCTCAAGTTCCGGCATGTCCGGATCAATCCCTTCATCATCGGATGAGTCATTTCTAATGGATTTAGTTGGCATTTTGACTTTCTTCTTCTTCCTGGATTCGTTCAATTCCAACTTCATGTCCAACATCATAGCTCTTAGTTCATCAATCTGAAATTGATGACTCGTTTCAGCATCTAGACGTGCTTTCTCACTCAACTGAAGTTGGCGTTGAGCTTCATTCAGTTCAGCCTGGTAGTTTCTCTCATTGTTCTCAGCCATTTTCTTTTCCTTCAACTTTCTTCTCAAAGTTTTCTCCAATTCGGGATCGAAAGGAACTAGATCTTTAGTGGATCTAGTCTTTCGCATATACCTAAAGAACCTGCAAAGATCACTCAAGTACACAAATCAAATCACAAGAGCAAGAGCTCTCAAGCTAGACAACCGAAAACCGAATTTGGTCTAGACCAAATCCCCAGCAACGGCGCCAAAAACTTGTTCGCTCAAAAAGTGTGTGCGTCAAAGTCTTAAATTTATATCTAGAACTCAAAGCAAAGCGAACCCGCAGTGTACGGATCAGCTGTAGTAAGGTAAGAATTCCAGAGTCGAACTCAGGGATTTGGTGAGAATAAATTCAACTTCAATTATCTAGCAAAAATGCAAAAAGCTTTTGTGATCAAATAAGGGTAAAATGATTCCAAGGATTCAAGTATCCGATTTCGGCTTTCGATTCAAGACACTTCTATAGATATAAGGACAGAGTTTATATTGCCAAGATTATGTGTTCAAAGGTAGGTATCGTACGGTGAAGTTCCGAAACCTATATATCTAGCATGATCTAAAGACAAGAATTATGTTCAAACTAACTATCTAAAACCCCAAGATATGACTCTGCAGAGTAAAGAATAGAAAGCACATTTAAAATCTTAATAAAGGATGTTGAGTCTCTCTATTACCCAAATCTTGTAACCTTAATCTATTAAATGTAGAATTAAGTTTGAAGTCTCTTCATACATTCAATTAGAGGTTAAAAAGGTTAATCAATGTTGGGATTTAGGCAAGAATTAGTTTTGATTAAAGATTAATTCAATTAAAGTTCGTCAGAAGAATAAATCGGGTTGTTCATCACTAAATCGGCCGATTTATTCAAGAACACACCGATTTTCCTGTTATCGCAAAACTAAAATCTAAACTATCAGGGTCCTAAAGTGTAAATGAGTTCAGTCTATCATCATCTAAGCCTTAATCATCAACTATTCTCCCCAGAATCACAATGGTTTTAGCCAACCATTTTCAAAATCGAATCAAATTAAAGATTGAGTGAAATATCGCAATTAAAACCGAATCTTGAATAAAAACTCAATAACCTTCAAATCTGTAAACAAACCTCGAAACTGATCAATGTATCTCTTAAGTAACTCAAATTCGTGTTCAAAAATCACAATCACTTCAATGGAATGCAGAAATCTCACAAATATGATCAAGATTGACTTCCCGGTAAAAGTGCTTCAATCCTTCTCCAAGAATCTTCAATCTCTCTAAATCACGTGAAGATTTCCCGCTGCCGCCCCCTCGTTTTCGTTCCTAGGGTTCCAACCTATAGTTTCTTGCTAATGGGCTGTTTGGCAAAACTCTCTTCTAGCCCAGAAGGATTGGGCTTTGTGTCGTCTTATCATTTGGCCAAAAAACAAAGAAGATTGACCCAGTCGATTTATACAGAAAACCGTTCGATTTCTATAGTAGAAAAACGGCCGATTTATATGTATAATGGCACGATTTTCTTCAACAGAAAGTGCTCTTCTTTTTGCTCGTTTTCCATGCTTCTCCTTTGCAACTCCTTAGCTCTTTGTGATCCCTCCAAGACTTCTTTAGCTTCTCTAATGTCCTTGGATGCTCCTTGCTCCAATTTTGCTTCAAATTTCACTCCATTTACCTATAATTCATCAAAAACTCGTGTAGACCTCTATTTCCGACAAGAGGTTGAATAGAACATAAAAGGCACACAAAATCTCTCTAAACGCAAGGCAAACTGAGACAATCTTCTATAATATGCATGAATATAATGGTATATAATTCATGTCATCACTCGGACCGCACTAGTGACTGTACCGGTCTTCCCGAGGTCCCAACCTCGCAAAATCACCTCGTGTCCTGCCTTTGTGGTAAATGTCACGGTCCTCCGGCTGATGTTCAAAACGGCTCGATGGCGGTCCATCAAGTCCATCCCAAGGATGAATTCTTCATGCACTAAGTGGATGACATAGAAGTCGGCTAACCAATCTTGGTTTCCCAAACGTATGGGACAACCGCGTACCTCTCGGGTACCACTAACCCTACCCCCATCAGGTAACCCCACAATCAAGGGTCTCCCCTCTACCGTGACTAAGGAGAACCTAGCTACACAATCATTAGATATAGAAGAGTGCGTGACACCCATATCAAATAAAACTCGGACCGGAAGTCCATGAATCTGAATAATACTTGTAGCTGCCGGTGCCGCTGGATCAACAACACTCCTCAACTCAAAAACCTTGGCATGTGTACCACGGGTCTCCTTTGTACCTCCACCACAGCCTCTACCACGGCCCTAAGCTAACCCTTGTGTACGCGTCTGACTCTGCCCCGTCTGCTGAAAACTTTGAGCCGGAACCTGAGTTGGCCTCTGTCCTCCACCTGCCCCGCTAGCAGGTGAAGACCCCTGTTGTGACGGTGCCCCGCCCCGTTTGCAATAAACTGCCCTGTGGCCCGTCTGACCGCAAGAGAAACACGTCACTAGAGGCTTTCTACAATCGGGCCTAAGATGATCATGTCCTCCGCAGTTATAACACTGACTTCCTCTGTTTGGCGCCTGCGTAGCAGGAGAATAACCTATACGTCCTTAGGTCGGGCTACGACCCTGTCCTGAGGCTCCTACCCGTAAACTAGTAGGTCCCGTCCTCTGACGCTTGTCCGGTCCTCCGGACTGCGCCCGTCTGCTAGCTCCTGGTCTGTCTCTCTCGTATACCGAGGCTCGGTCCCCGTACTCGGCCAAGGAGTCACGACGGAATCCCTCAAGGTATGCACGGGTAGACTCCCTCAAACTCCTGAAAAAGAGGTTGTGTGACCGACACTACTTCTAGATGGACGTCAGGCCCAGAGGCGAGGATGTATCGGTCCTCATGTCACATAGTTTCATCTATCTATATATTTTCGATTTGAGTGAATGACTATAATATAAAGATAATTAAATGGGTAAATGTGTGATAGCATGATAATGTGTATCTTCCATGACTTAGTTTGTGCTTATGCATTACCTTATATGTGAGGATGTTGTAGATGTCATGCATAGTAGGCGTGCTGCTGAGTGATCGGGCAGGGTGGCAGGCCGAGGACTCTTGTACATTAGGTGGTTATGGTTTTGGGGATGTTTTATGTTTCTCTCCTGCGTGAGGATGATGTTTTGTTTACCTCCTGTGTGAGGATGTTGTTTTATACTCGGCTATGATCTTGTATACCTTTTGGTTGTACAGTTTATACAGTTTTACTGTTTGTTTTATATCTGTCAGTGTCATGTTGTAAGGTCCAGTGAACTTGTTTTCAGGCTAGGGTCAGGATCCACTGTGAGATCCTAGCCCAATGTGGCATCCTGAGTCCCTTGGATTTGGGGTGTTATAGTCGATCCATCCAATCCATGCCCAAGATAACTTCTTCATGTACTAAGTAAATGACGAAGACGTCATTTGACCAATCACGACCTCCCAATCTAATAGGGCAGTTGCGAACCTCACGTGTACCTCTAATCTTACCCCCATCGGGTAATCCTATAAAGAAGGGTCTCCCCTCTACGGTAACTAAGGCCAATCTATCTACACATGCATCATATATAAAAGAATACGTAACACCGGTATCGAAAAGAACTTTGTCAAGATAGCCATTAATGTAAATGATACGTGTGGTTGCTGGAGCTGCCGGCTCTACTACACTCCTCATCTCAAAAACTCTGGATGAGGCATCTCTGGTGTCGGAAGTACCACCAAATCGTCCTCTACCTCTCCCCTGTCCCTGAGAGGAAACTTGAGGAGTGGTAAAACCAGGTGCTTGCGGCTGTTGCTGCTGATACTGGGGCGGCTTCTACCCACCTTCGACAATGCTAGCAGGGGATGAACCTTACGGTGATGGTGCCTTGCCCTGACGGCAAAACGCAACTCTATGTCTGGGCTTGCCACAAGAAAAGCAAGTCACTGTAATCTTTTTACAGTCAGCTCTCATATGTCTTACGCCTCCACGGTTAAAGCACTGTTGTCCTCTGTCGGAACTCTACATAGATTGCTAGAACCCAAAATGCCCCGGCGTCGGGCTACGTCCAAATCCAGAAGCTCCAGCTCCCGCACTGGCTGGTCCAATCCTTTGCCTCTTCTCAGGACATCTTGTCTGAGAAGCTCTCCTCTGACCCGGTCGGTCTCTCTCATAAGTAGATACTCTATCTTGGTAGTCCGTCAAAGAGTCACAACAAAAACCAACAAGGTAAGAGTGGGTAGACTCTCTCAACCTCCGAGAGAAAAGATAAACATGTTGATCTTCAAGTGGTGCAGACGGACCTAGCAAAGATAACTCCTCTTGGAATTTGTTGATAATCTCAGCAATAGGGATATCCTCAAATCCTGCCTCGGGGAAGTCTTGAAGTCGATCTTTCCTCATAGTTGCAAGGCAATAGAGATCCCTGATCACCGTGTTCATCTGCTCATAGTTGGTGACCTTACAGCGAATGGTCCTCCACCAGTAATGAGCCTGATCTTGCAGCAACGTTTGTGCTATGTCGACTTTACGACCCTCTGGCCAACAGATCGACTCCATAGCGGAATTCAACTGGCCTAGCCACAACTCTACCTCCAATTTGGTCTTTCCCTTGAAAGATAGAACCTTCAGTTGGTTGAAAGACTTCAACAAACAGTCGGGTATAGGCTCTCTCGCCTCGTTTGGAACTCTATCTATCTCAATAGTTCTACCAAGTAGGGAACCAACCTACATCACTCTTTGTGAAACCTCAGCTGATCTCGCGGGTATTGATGGTGCTAGTGTAGGTCGTCCAGTCCTGATAGCTTCCTCGGCTCTCTCTATGTAGTCACGGTATGTAGAAGCTCCGATGGATACTCGACCAGACTTGGTCGACCGTGCTCTCTATGCTCCAGACCTAGCGACGTTCCCGTTCCCAGCATCAGGAACAACACATAAAGTCCTCGTCCACGGACGACGTTCCCGTTCCCAACCTCTTCGACGAACGTCTCAACGATAGGCGAATCAACAACTGGGGCTTGGCCCCGACCTCTAGCTAGTGGAGGTCTTCCTGTACGTCCTCATCCACGAATGGCAGGTGGAAGAGGTGGTCGACCCCTTCCTCGCCCTACAACATATGTAGCTCTAGTACGCGCTATCTACGATAGGGATATATAGATATATAAGGCCACGCTAACAACTAATGCAGTAATCCAAGAAAAACAAATAAACAACATAAATGAAAACTATACTGTTGAGATCCGCAGAGGTAGTGGTGGTCGCCCATACATCTATCCCAGACCGACAAGTTTAAAACAAAAACCTCTTTTGAAAACGTAGACCTTTGGGTTTTGTTTATTTATCTATTTGACCTTTAGAAGATTACGAGTGCCATTGTTGCCAACCTAGAGCTCTAATACCATATTGTAACACCCCAAGTTCTGGAAATTCAAAGCGTTACGGGCTAGGACCTCACAATGGGTCCTAACCCTCAGAGTAGCAACAACAACATCAGATCTTACAACAAGACACAAATAAATGTAATCCAAAACTTATATAAAACCAAAGGTTATAACAAGGGAAATCATAAAAGACTCGCACAAAACAAACTAAAAGAACAACAAAAAAAATATAAGCCCGATCATGTCCGATAATGTACAAGAACCCCGGCTGACCACACCATCCTGATCACTTAGCAACATCTCTAAACTACGGAACGTCTATAACATCGGTGTAAACTATTAGCTTACATTCTAGATATCAGAAAGACAGTAAAGGCACAAACACACATAAGGTAATATAAACATATAGCATGCTCGCACTCAAGCGGTTATTATCTTTTATTAAATTATTCCCTTTACTAGTTCAACTTATGTTGTCACACGAGAATCGCTACGATTTGCCTCTGTCCCCGTTCACCCACAGAAATAGAGCGGATGCATTCCTCTGTCACCTGTTGGACTGGTCGCAAGAGCACCTCCTAGTTTCCCCATTTTGAATTGGACAAGCGGTCACCGCCCGGTTATCATACACTTGGACCAATTAAGGTATGAAAGGTCAATCTTCTTCCGGTTATCCGTTATCACAATAAACAACAACAAAAATAAGCCAAAATCATCAAACTAATATACAAAATTTAACTTAGTAAGTCCAAGGGACTTACCTCACTCGAAGGTAAACTCAAAGGTCAACAACAACTCAGTTTCCCGAAGGAAAGGAAGGAATACCTACTCAAACAAGGCATAACGAATCAGGAATGAAACGATTGATAGAAGTCTATAACTTCTAGTCTCCATGATTTGTGATCTCCACAATCTTCACAAACTCTAGTCTTACAAATCACCAAGGGTCAACAACATCAACACAAGTCTAGGGAAGGAATGATGGAAACAAGGAAGAAAAGAAACTCACCAAGGACGGGGAAACTAAAATTAAAACCGTAGGGGCAGCTGGACAGGGCGCGGGGGAAGCATTGGGCAATTCCTGCGGGGCGACATTGATCAGGCGTGGGGGCGGTTTTCGGCACAAAAGATGCGTCTTCTCCTTTGAGAGCAAGGAACTGCACAAAGGTCAAAGCATTGTTCTTGCACTCTTCACACACGTCACAACTCACCTCATGGAGCTTGAGAACAACAACGTATCAACAACGGAAAGGCCAACAAGAATCAAAACCCAATCTTGATTCTTGGAGAGAAAGAAGAAGAAAAGAGGAAGAGAAAGAGAAACAGAAGGGAAAGGCATGTAGCAAGCTAAAGAAAATGAGAGAGAAACAAAGGGAATGGGACTTACATGTTCAAAAAGGCTCACAAGGGAAGAGGGTTGCAGATTTCGAGGTTGAAGAAGAACGTATGCAAGAAACGGAAAAAGGAAGAGAAGGCGGGATTTTATAGTGAATGATTTGGAGAAGAAGGAAAGACGTTTTAGGGTTAGAATAACTGAGGAAAGCCGGTTAGAAGATAAAAGATTGGATCTTCTATCGAAGGAAACAAGATATAAATGAAAAAGGAAAGTAGATCTTTGCGATCTGGGGCTACTGCACCTGCGGCTCAACCCCGCCGCGACCGCGGCTGGCCGTAGGGGCGGCCACTATCACTGCGGGGGCGGTGACAGACACAAGATTGCCGTAGGAGCGGCCGCTGTCACCGCGGGGGCGGTGATACTCAGAAACTAGATGTTACAAGAAAGCGGGAAGAAAGCGAGATATACCCGACCTGGTCAAGGAAACCCACATTTGATTCCCCTTTAGGTCCACTTATGTAACCACCTCTAAGATCAAACACTGTTCTAGGTTCTTGACCAGGTGGGCATGCACTCGTCAGATTGTTGCAGCTCCGGCACCAATTAATTTAACACCTTCTAACATCTCTATCTCTATGAAATGAAAAGGTGTGCTTCCATTGTCTTCCTTGGAAAAGGATCTAGAAAAGGTGGTTCAAGCCGTCAACCGGGTAGCAGAAATGCTTCCTCAATTGGTGGGAGGTACCTACCTTGGGTTTCACGGATCCCCCATATGAAAAAAGCAATCCCGATAGTTAAAACTCTTAGGAAAGATAAATCAATCAAATTTGTAATAGCCCAAATCCGTAGGACTCGGAGTGCTACGGGCTAGGACCTCACAATGGGTCTTGACCCCAGCCTGATAACAAGTTCAATGGATATTACAACAAGGCACAAATAAATATAAAACAACCTTTATGGTTGTGACACGTGAAGTATATCATTCTCACCTCTGGGTACTATAGCCATCTGGAGTTGAATCAGGCGTACTCCTCGTATACGTCGGAGTGGCAAAGTACCCTGCCCGTATATCAGGTCTGACTTGACCTCAAAGAACCTCTCAAACTCACCACGGAGAAATGAGAAAGGTTATCACCGCCCGCTTCAAGAGGGCCAATCATACGTCGGCAATATATAATCAATATCGCATGCTATAAAGCACATAACAATCACTAGTCATGCATACATCCAATATACGAATGCAACTAAGTAAATCCTACGGACTTACCCGAATCACGATATCACCTCAACCATGATCAACTCTCCAATTCCCGTAGGAATGAGCATTGCCTAATAACAAGGCATATGAAATGTATCAACCTCGTATCATCAACTCAAAAGAATCACACCTAGACCCAAGGGATCCATACGGATCATTACATCATAATTACCTCGAATATCACAAAAGCCTCATCAGGACAAACATCATCATCATGATATCGTCATCATAATCACATACATCCTAGCATGATTCTAAACCATAGCCAAAGACAAGGAAAGGATTGGAACATACCAACACTTGGTAAGTTTTTAAATAAGGCGCACCCGCGGGAAGGAAGGGGTGTGGGGGCGGTGACAAGGTCCAACGAAGCCGCGACAACGGCGGACAGGCGGTCTAAAATGACGTGAGAGAAGAAGGGGAAAGAAGAATTTTGGAAATGAAGGAGGAAACCCTCATCCAAAAGGTAAAGAAGAAAGCTTAAAGGAGAAGCAACGGTAAAGGCAGTCTAAAATGACGACGCCCACCCATCACAACCGCGGGGCAGCACCACACCTGCGGCTAAGACGAGGTGCGGTCGTAAAATCACAAAGGAACTAGGGATATCACAAAAATAACCATGAACACGCCTACTTTCTTCAAGACATTGAACGAGCAGCCGAGTGCCCCTTTACCGACGGGTCTACCGGGCAATTCAGAATGAGCTTTGATTAATAAAAGAAGAATTTGTAAAAAAATCTCATAAGTGAAGCCATCTCGGTAGTCAAAGCTCTTCAAAAATTTAAATTGACCAAATTCCTCTTTTTATTGTTTGTTTTTGTTTTTCTCTTTTTTAGGATGACGACTATTGATTATGTTTTATGTAGGAATATTCAAATATTCAAAAGGTTACAAGTAATGGACTTCAAATGCCTCCACCTCATTCCACCATTCTACCACCCTTCATTCCATATCACCATATACATTGCATTACTTTGTGAGTATTTTCTTCTCTTTTATTTCTTTTTTTACTTCTTTTAAACATTACGTCTTTCCTTTTTCGCATGCATTCATAAACCAAAAAGCCACAAAAAAATTGCATTTAGTGTAGATTGAGCCGGTTCTCATCATTCCTACTTCCAAAAAATTGGAACATGCTATACAATTACACTTGACTTGCCAACACTACTTTAAATTACTACTTCTTGCTATTGTTTATGCACATGATTTATTGGATGATTATTGATGATTAGCTTGCCAACATAAGCCTTGTAAGCATTATAGTCCATGGACATGTGTTTTGTGCCCTTCCTTTATTATTATTTGTAAGATCTCCAACATGTTTAGTTTCTTCTAGAACTTGTGATTGACTCTCTTTCAAAACTACATGCCCATTTGATTCTATATGCTATGATATTTAAATGATTGAGACCCTATTTTGATAGCCTTTGTGACATTTTTTACCCTTAGATATGTTTTCCTTTTATTGGTCACTTCTTGCCTTTATTTTTCCTACTTTTGTGCCCCTAAAAATGCCTCAGAACTGTGTATAACCTCAATTGACCCTTGTTCGCTCCAAACGGTGTGTGCAAGCTTTAAATTTATATCCCAAGAAGTATGCTTAAAATAAGGATGTGAACCCGTAGTGTACGAATCAATTATAGTAAAAAGCAAGAATTTTGGAGTGTCGATCTCAGGGACTTAGGTGAAACAAAGCAAGTATAGGTTTTTAATGTAACTAATAACCACAAAAGCGATTAAAGCAATCAAAGAGATGATAATAAGGTCAATTAAAGGGAATATGCAAATTCTAGGGATTAAAGCATCTAGTTGTGGTTCAAACTCAAGATCTCAAGATAAGCGGACAAAGCTGAGGTTTTGCAAAGGGAAGGTGTTCCTAAAGCGGAGTAGATCACCGGGTAAGTCTCACCACTCATTAATCACAAACCAAAAGCTCCTATTACCGGGTAAGTCTCAAGGTACTAAGGAAAGGAATTATAATCTCAAACCAACACACAAACTAAGGGAACAAAATCAAACTTTACCGGGTAAGTCTCAAGCTAACTCACAAAGATGGGATGAAGGCACACTCAAACCTTGATAAAGGATAAACCTTTATTACCTACACTTATGATCATGGGTAAACAAACTAAGGAATCACCGGGTAAGTCTCATCCTAGGCTTGCATTCAACCAGGAAAGGTGTAATAAGAATAGGATTTGGCAAACTCTAACACTTAACTCTTAGTTTCGGATCAGAAAAGGTCACCTCGGTCAGTCAAGTTCCACCCCGGCCGAGATGTTCATCGACTGAACGAGATGTTCTAGGGTTAAGGATAAAGACTCGAGCTTTCAGGGTCCTACTAGGATTAAGATTATTCTATCATCGTCTTTCCCACAACTTTCAGCTAATCACCCTAGAATGGCACAATGGAATTAGCCACTCATCATCATGAAAGCAATAATCAAATATATAGAAAGGGAATGAATATTTGAACACAAAAACCTTAAGAACAAGGCTTCAATAACTGAATCAAATATCAAACAAATCAGCGTTCCTTGGATCACGAAATCCAACAAGACAATCAAACAAAAGGGAATCTAAGTAAGTCTTACAAGTCCCCTCAAAAGCTATATCCGAACTATCAATCCTTCCTTGATTGATCTTCAATCTTCCTTCCTTCAAAGCTTCCAGAAAATCCTCTCTTTGCTAGTTATTCTCAGCCTCCAAGCATTCTTTGAACTTGTAGAAAATCCAACCCTTTTATAGGAGAATTATCTTCCAAAGATAATAATATCTTAAAAAGATAATTTCCTAATAAAATATATCTTATATCCAAAATGGATCTCCCAAATATATGATCTTCCTTCCAGAAATCCAGCCCAAAAATATAAGATCTCTCCTTCGAAAAATAAAAGATCTCAGCCAAATAAAATATATCTCGCCGCGTCAGGGTGTTCGCCTCGGTCAGGGCGCTCCTCTAGATCACCTCGGTCGAGGTGGTACTGTAGCTGACCGAGGTGAATCTCAGCTGAATGTGAAATCTCTTAAATCTGGTCCAAAGTAAATCTTCTTCGTTAATTCCTTGCTCCCTGAGTTCTCTTTTAAGCTCCTGAATGTAGCTCCTATGACTCCCTAGCTCCTTAGCTCCATTTCGATCCAAAATGTGCCATTTTACCTACGATTACATTGAAACTTGGTTTAGACCTCGATTCCCGTAAAGATAGATGAAACAACAATATAATCACATCATGTACATTCAAACATGTAGATTATTGAAGATAAAACGTCTAAATAAGTCCCAAAATATAGACTATAATACATGCTATCAAAATACCCCATACTTGCCCCTTGCTTATCCCCAAGCAAGTTTCAAATCTTTAATATAAGATAGAATAGATTATAAGTCATTAAGATTAATGAAAAGTATTTCAAAACATTTTTGGTGGTGTGCTCCACTCATAGATCACTCTAAGAGAATGCTTCATGGTGTTTAAAATCATAACATGATTAAAACATTTTATAAATATAAGAAAGTTGTTCATCTTTGCATAAAAACATAGAATTCTTAATAAATCATAATTATCGAAATTAATCATGTATAATCCATTTTAAACCACTAGATCAATCAACAAGCTCGAGGTCTCAAGGGCTTTTCAAGAGAAGGTCAAGAAACGTGTGGGGTGGGATGTATATCGGGAATGTGGTGCTAGAATCCGGGAAAAGGATCTTACTTCACTTCCTTTGAACTTCAACATCTTCCACCAATAAGCTTTGCTTATTTACTTTTTACTTTACTTTTTGGGATGCATGGACAGAGGTGCACAATAACCGAAGCCTAGGAGATCAGCAATCATCAATTTCTCGAGATGCCTCAAACCCTTGATGCACATACCATGACCCGTTAGGAATATCACTTAATCCGACTTTGGTAAGACACAAATACCCGGCTATGTTAATGATGCCGAGTTACTCATCATCTTGATTGACTTCCCCAAACCTATTTGTTTCTTTCTAACTTCCAGCCAACATCTCAACTTTTCTTTCACTTGCTTTTCAGTTGCTTGCTTCCAAATTCCCGGATAGGTAGAGGGAAGAAAATATGTATATGAGGAGCTAAGCATGATCAATAAGAAGAAGAGAAGAGAGTGAATTGCCTTAATCATCCCAGGAATAAAGTGATAGAACTCATCATGTGGTGTCAACCTTCAAATTCAACATAATTTGGATAAAAATAAAGTATTAAACATGCTAAAATTTCAACAAAGCATTTTGCAACTTAAATATATCATAAAAACTTTCAAACATATAAAATTTCAAAACCAATCTGCAAACAAAATCTTCACTGAGGTCATATCCAGATAAGAAGCACAAAAATTGTTTCGAAAACTCTCTCAGTTAAACCGCCTCGGTCGAGATGTTCTAGGTCAACTGAGGTACTTGACCTCGTCTGGCAAGAATCACCCCGGTCGAGGTCATAAAATTTTTTTTCTTAACCTATTTTTGACGTTTTTTCTCAATCAAATAACCTATATGCATGCATGTAGTCTCAGATAAGAACATAGAGCATAAGAAAATTATAAATAGAAAGTCATAGTCATACAAGCATACACAAATGTCAAATAAGATACATCCATACCCCATACTTGGGACATATTGTCCCAATGGGTCAAAATAAGTCTGAAAATAGAGTACTCACCGAACATAAGCTGAGCTACATAAATAATAAAGAAAAGAAATCCCTGCTAGCTCTAATCATGATCTGCTGGTGGTGGTAGTGGATACGGGACGTAAGGATGCTGGGATGGATCAAAAGGGTAGCCCATAGTATGTTGGAACTATATCTCCAATATCCGGCGCTGGTAGTATTGGCTCTCCCTCATCTCCAACATATCTAAGGACAAGGCGGCGTAAGAGTCGATCATCTGGTCTATCAGCTTGTCAATCCGTCGGTGAGCTAGGAGATCCCTCTATCTACGGACTATGCGCCTAGCAGGACGTGATGGCGCTGCAACTGCCTCCTCCTCTATAGCCTCGTCGTCTAAGTCAACAATTGGAACACTAGGGCCTGGTGTGTTTGTCCCTGTCTCCATGGCAGCACCGCCATCATCATCCTCATCCTCCTCCTGTACCTGAGCTGCTGTTGCGTCTCTAGCATCCTCAATGTAAGTTATCCACACGGTGGACTAGTGTTGTGGATCATAGACGGAGAATTGGGTTGACCACCTAATGCCTTGAGGGGCTGTCTGCTCCCAAGGCATCGCCACATATGGCATAGTAAGTCCACGAGGAACTAGAATCCTCCTCGTGATCATCTCTTATAATCCTAGCGGCTTGGCAGCCGCCACCAATGTACATGCACTAAGGTCCATATCCATGACTGTCGCTATATGAGTCACTAGGCCACCATAACAGATATCTTCCTTCCCATTAGCCTTGATCCTGTGAAGATCCTCAGCTAGCATCGCCCCAAAATCAGGCACTCCCCCAGTCACCATACAGAATAGACTCAGAAGCTCCCCCTGTCTAATCTTCTGGGACGTATCAGTACGTGCCAGAAGGGTCTCACTGAAGATCCGGTGGGCGACTCGGAAAGCAAGGTGGAAGATGATACGCTCCCTGGAGTCTCCAGGTCTCCACCTGTTAGCATGTTCTACAATGTGAGCAATCTGTCCCCAAAACTGTCGAGCAACGGCTCGAGAAGGGATGTGGTAACTGTGGGGTCGGGAAGCCAAAAATGTCTCTCCACTGGTCCATAGGAACTAAGTAGTTCCGGTTTAGCAACCGGTACTTGATGGCTCTCTCCTCAGGCAGGTGAGTAACAGAACTCACAAACTCCAATATAGGCTCGAGGAAGGCTAGAGCTCTAATCTCCATGAACTGCTCCAGCCCCACCATAGAAACCATCCTCCTAAGATCATCAGCCACATTGAGGCAATCAAAAGCGGAGATATCAAGAAAACACGGCGCAATCACGGGGCGCCCGTATATACGGTCGAAATCAGCCTGGTGACGCTCGTGGATCACCGGATAAGAAGGTCGGGAAGAAGAAGAGGGTGAGGATCTATCCCTCAGAACTATCTGGCGATCAGATCTGGAACTCATTTTTCTCTCTTTGACAAGTCACCTCGGTTGCTCTGACAGATCTCAAGAATCACCTCGGTTGAGGCGCAGGTCGACTGGACCGAGGTAGATCGCTGTTCGATTTCAACTCTCTGAATTCCATTTCTTTTCCCCCAATTGCACTACCAGTTGTTCCTAAGGGGTATGATAGCATGAATTATAGTCTATATTTTGGGACTTGTTTAGACGTTTTATCTTCAATAATCTACATGTTTGAATGTATATTATGTGATTATATTGTTGTTTCATCTACCTTTGCGGGAATCGAGTTCTACACCTAGTTTCGTTGTAATCGTAGGTAAAATGGCACGTTTTGCATCAAAATGGAGCTAAAGGAGCTAAGGAGTCATTGGAGCTACATTCAGGAGCTTACGGAAGAATCCAGGAAACATGGAAATGGATTAAAGATTTACTTTGGACCAGATTTAAGAGATTTCACATTCAGTTTAGTCACCTCGGTCAGCTATAGTACCATCTCTACCGAGGTGATCCCGAGGAGCGTCTCGACCGAGGCGAATACTCTGACGCGGCGAGATCGTTTATTCTTGGCTGAGATCTTTTATTTTTGGAAGGAGAGATCTTATATTTTTTGGTTGGATTTCTGGAAGGAAGATTATATATTTTGGAGATCTATTTTAGAGATTAAGATATATTTTATTAGGATAATATCTTTTCAAGATATTTTATCTTTGGAAGATAGTTTTCCTATATAAAGGGTTGGATTTTCCACAAGTTCAACCATGCTTAGACAAGCCTAGAGGGCTGATAGCATCCAACAATTAAGGGATTTTCTCCAGGGTTTTGAAGGAAGGAAGACTGAAGGAAGGATTCATAGCTTATTATAGCTTTTGTGAAGGGTTTTGTAAGATTCTCTTAGATTCCCTTTTGTTGATTGTCTTGTTGGATTTGTGATCCAAGGAACGCTTATTTGTGTGATATTTGATTCAGTTATTGAAGCCTTGTTCTTAAGGTTTTTGTGTTCAAATATTCATTCTCTTCCCATATATTTGATTATTGCTTTCATGATGATGAATGGTGTTACGCTAGAAACGTGTCACGCAAAAGTCTTAAATTTATAACTCGAATTATTTTTCCTAACTCCTAGCAAACCCACAATGTATGGGTCGTTTTGTAGTAAGGATAGTATTCCGAGGTCGAACACAAAGACTAAGGTGAAATTGAATCAATAGTGACTAAGGTAGTGTTGATCTAGGCTAAGAAAAGAGAAAGAAATAAAGAAATGAAAATCTCAATGTTTTTGGATTGGTTTTGTGGTGATCAATCAAAGATCACAAATCATGCAAGATTTAACAAATCACTAAACTAGCAAGGTAAATAAACAAATTAACACAAACACGAGATAGGTAATCAAGAGAGAAAAGAGGATTCTAGGGGTTAGAAATTCCGGTTATGGCATAGGACTCAAGCTATCTAATCATTCCTTGGATCAACTATAATATGTTGGGAGTGGGTGTTTCTAAATCAGGATCAATCACCGGGTAGGTCTCATGGTCCACTAGTCCCGCACCTAAGGTCCTATCACCGGGTAAGTCTCTAGGAGACTAAGGATAGGAATTCTACACAAACCGGATTGTCATCTAGGGATCTAACCTCTCCTTACCGGGTAAGTCTCTGGAAGGCAAGTCCTAAACATCAATCCTAGCACACTCAGTCCAATAGCGGCTTGTGAGGCTCACTACTACCTAGAGTTCGTCATCTTTGGTACTTAAGATCGGAAATCACCGGGTAAGTCTCTTTCTTCACTTAAATTGTTAGCATTAGGTCACCCTAGGCTAGATTAAGCTTAACAAACACTAGGGTTTCAACAATCTAACATCCTAGCACTTATTCATCAAAACAAGCAAGTCAGTCAAAATCACGGGCAGTTCATTCCTTTCCACGGCCGTGGACTGGTATGATTAGACCGTGATTTGCAACAGTAGCTAGGTTCGAGCAAACAATTCATCTAAAGGTACATCTAAGTCCATCCTATCATAGTCCAAGCCATAACCATCATTTCCTTACCCTAGAATCGCATATATTTAGCCAACAACAAGAATCTTAACAATCAAACTCAACAAGCATACATTCAAGGCTTCCATAGCAAGTAAATGAAGTGAAATAGAGATGAACAAGTAGAACAAAGAAAATCAAGCTGAATGTATGTTAAGAAAGACTTACAACCCTTCAAAAGAAGGTTCAATCCGTTCCTTACAAAACCTTGCAAATGTCTTCAACCAAAGTTCACTCTAAAAGCTATGAAAAACTAAGAATGGTGTGTTCTTCTCTTCTTCTCCAATGGAAGCCTTCCTTCTCCTCCAAGAGTAGCTCCAATCCAATCTTCCAATGAGAGAATATGTGTTGTTGAGAGTGTGGGAGAGAATGGAATGATGAGGTCTGCTCTCAACAGCTTGCAAGACCACCTTTTATTCTCCACAAATTGCAAGAGTCAGCCATTGAGATCGTGCACTAGTACAAAAATAGCCTCTCTCAGGGGTAATTTCTCGGGGATTAATAAAAACCCTTGTGATATAAAAACACTCTAGTGTGTTTTTAAAATAACCCCTGAGAACATACTTTATATATATTTTTTAATTTTTTAAATATACTCTCAGCGAGTTTATTTAACCCCCTTTAAAAAAAATCTCGTTAAAATTTCTTCATCTATTACTCTCGGGGGTTAAATTAAAAAACCGCCTTAATTTATCTTCTAGGCGTAGGCCGGTTCTATCTAAAAATCGATAAAAAAAAATAAATAAATAAAAGCCACCTATGCCTCTATCTATCGTCTTCGCCTCAAAGCTTTAACCGTCTTCGATCAACTCCAAAAAATCGACCAACACGGATAGAGATGAGAAAGAATTGACGGCGGCTAATTAGGGGAGAAAGAATTGCCTTCAACTCAAAGCTTCAAGCACCTATACCGGCCTCTATCTATCGCCTTCTCTCGATGGGCGCGCTGCAGATTGCAGTTAGGAGAAATAAGATACAACTCAGGGTTCAATTGTAACGACGTCCTCGACCTGTCGCAAGGCTTCAATTGGAATTTGTTCTCGTTGAATGCAGAGTGCAATTAGGTTTAAATTGCAAAGAATCGATGAATGTGGCTGCAGATTGCAATTCTTTCGGGCATTAGGTTTAACAGGTAAGAAACACTTCAACCATCTATCTGTATTTCATGTCCTAAGGTACTATACGTCTCCTGTTAAGTTCCTTCATCAATTATGTTGCCTAGTACACTTGCTTTGCGGCTTTAGTTATGGAGTGCTAGACGGTTTTGTTGCTTTAGTTATGGAGTGAAAGACAATCTAAGTTTATGTTGTATGAATTGAATCAAAGTGATGATTCTTTTGGCTTGTCTATTGACTAGGTGTGCTTGTCAAATAGTGTAAATCTAGTAATCTTAACTCCATTTTGAGCTCCTTGGTGGGAGTATTTCTCCATGTGCAAAGCTTGTTTCTCAATGAACTCCCAAGCTTCATCAATTGGCATGTCCATGAATGTGCCGGCGGATAGTAGTTGGAGGTTGAATTGGGTAGCTCCATCTAATCCTTTAAAATATATCTCCAACAACTCTATTTTTGGAATGCCATGGTGTGGGCAATCCAAAAGAACATCTTTAAACCTCTCCATGACTTGGACAAACTCTCCTTGTCCTTCATGATGAATGCATTAATCTTCCCTCTCATTTTAGCGGTTTTAGAGGAGGGAAAGAATTTTTTTAAGAACTCCGTCGTCATCTCCTCCCAAGTGTTGATCTTTCCGGGAGGAAGAGACTAATACCAAGTAAGCGCCCTATCCTTCAAAGAAAAGTAAAAAAGGCCTTAGCTTATAATTATTATTTTCCACCCTTGAAGGTCTCAAGGTCTCCATCAAAATCTCATAGTTTTGTAAATGTTGATGCGGAGACTTCCTCTCTAAACCTCCAAACTGGCATTGGCGGATCAGGGATAGAACTTGCGGTCGAAGTTCGTAATCATGCTCCGCTGGATCACCTAGGTTGACTCCTGCACGCCTCACTTGATGGTTTGGGTCCATCCTCTGTCCTAGGGTCTGTGGAATACTTGCAAAAAGAACATCTCGGACAAGCATCCGAGGTGGAAGTATCTCGGCCGCGGCAACTGGAGCGGGGTCCTGCCTCGGTCGAGGGTCTGCTCGATGCAAAATCTGAGCTCGTAGCTCAGCCATATCTGATTCAATCTCTGTAGCTCTGATGCGAGTTTCCTCCCTCTCGTGCTGCAGTTCTTCCCTATTGATTCGCAGTTGTTTCATCGCCTCCTTCAATTCGGCTTCAAGATCACGATTGTCTTGGTTGGCCATTTTCGCTTCTTTCAAGCATCTTTTGTATGTCTTTTCTGGTTCGGGATCGTAAGGAACGATTTCCTTCCCAGCACGGGTTCTTTGCATAAACCTAGGAAGAAGAACCTGCAAAAGTCACTCAAGTAGAGTGGTTAGTAGCAACAGGGGCAATTGCCCCGAAAGAAAACCGTAACCGGCTCGGTCTAGAACAAGTCCCCAGCAACGGCGCCAAAAACTTGTTCGCTCCAAACGGTGTGTGCAAGCTTTAAGTTTATATCCCAAGAATTATGCTTAAAATAAGGATGCGAATCCGTAGTGTACGGATCAATTATATTAAAAAGCAAGAATTCCGGGGTGTCGATCTCAAGGACTTAGGTGAAACAAAGCAAGTATAGGTTGTCAATGTAACTAATAACCTCAAAAGCGATTAAAGCAATCAAAGAGATGATAATAAGGTCAAATAAAGGGAATATGCAAATTCTAGGGATTAAAGCATCTAGTTGTGGTTCCAACTCAAGATCTCAAGATAAGCGGACAAAGTTGAGGTTTTGCAAAGGGAACGTGTTTCTAAAGTGGAGTAGATCACCGGGTAAGACTCACTACTCATTAATCCCAAACCAAAAGCTCCTATTACCGGGTAAGTCTCAAGGTACTAAGAAAAGAAATTATAATCTCAAACCAACACACAAACTAAGGGAACGGAATCAACCTTTACCGGGTAAGTCTCAGGCTAACTCACAAAGATGGGATGAAGGCACACTCAAACCCTAATAAAGGATAAACCTTTATTACCTACACTTTTGATCATGGGTAAACAAACTAAGGAATCACCGGGTAAGTCTCATCCTAGGCTTGCATTGAACCAGGAGAGGTGTAATAAGAATAGGATTTGGCAAACTCTAACACTTCACTCTCAGTTTCGGATCAGAAAAGGTCACCTCGGTCAGTCAAGTTCCACCCCGACCGAGATGTTCATCGACTGAACGAGATGTTCTAGGGTTAAGGATAAAGACTCGAGCTTTTAGGGTCCTACTGGGATTAAGATTATTCTATCATCGTCTTTCCCACAACTTTCAGCTAATCACGCTAGAATCGCACAATGGAATTAGCCACTCATCATCATGAAAGCAATAATCAAATATATAGAAAGGGAATGAATATTTGAATACAAAAACCTTAAGAACAAGGCTTCAATAACTGAATCAAATATCAAACAAATCAGCGTTCCTTGGATCACGAAATCCAACAAGACAATCAAACAAAAGGGAATCTAAGAAAGTTTTACAAATCCCTTTAAAAGCTATATCCGAACTATCAATCCTTCCTTGATTGATCTTCAATCTTCCTTCCTTCCTTCAAATCTTCCAGAAAATCCTCTCTTTGCTAGTTATTCTCAGCCTCCAAGCATTCTTTGAACTTGTAGAAAATCTAACCCTTTTTATAGGAGAATTATCTTCCAAAGATAATAATATCTTAAAAAGATAATTTCCTAATAAAATATATCTTATCTCCAAAATAGATCTCCCAAATATATGATCTTCCTTCCAGAAATCCAGCCCAAAATTAAAAGATCTCTCCTTCCAAAAATAAAAGATCTCAGCCAAATAAAATATATCTCGCCGCGTCAGGGTGTTCGCCTCGGTCGGGGCGCTCCTCTAGATCACCTCGGTCGAGGTGGTACTGTAGCTGACCGAGGTGAATCTCAGCTGAATGTGAAATCTCTTAAATCTGGTCCAAAGTAAATCTTCTTCGTTAATTCCTTGCTCCCTGAGTTCTCTTTTAAGCTCCTGAATGTAGCTCCTATGACTCCCTTGCTCCTTAGCTCCATTTCGATCCAAAATGTGCCATTTTACCTACGATTACATTGAAACTTGGTGTAGACCGCGATTCCCGTAAAGATAGATGAAACAACAATATAATCACATAATGTACATTCAAACATGCAGATTATTGAAGATAAAACGTCTAAATACGTCCCTAGACTATAATACGAGGCAGGGTAGCGCCAAATAGGGCTGGAGTAGAGTTTGGTGAACAAGGGACCAGAAGTAGAGTTAAGGATCTTGTCCCTAATCTTTATAATCGAGCACTAGACGAAGCTATGCCTGTAAGAGGCAGGGTAGCGCCAGATAGAGAGCCCTTTAAGAATATTTTTGTTTATCCAATCAGCCCAGTGATTTTCATTTGGATTGAGCGTGTCAAGGTCGAAAATGAGCTTTGAGATGCACGCCTTATTCCAAGAAAGGATCTCTTTGAAGCCGAGTCCTCCATCTGTGTAGGAGTTGCAGAAGACATTCCAGGCTACAAGATATCGAGCGCTTGAAGCTTTGCCAGACCATAGGAAAGAACAAAGGAGCCCTTGGATTTTGAGAAGGGCAATTTTGGTAACTAGGCCTTTTTGAAAAACTATAGTAGTAACTAGGCTTTTTAATGTTTCAATTAAGTAAATAAACCCCAACCTTTTGTATTTATTCTCAAACTCTACACACTCTTCTCTCAAGGGGTACATTTACTAAACACAAAACTAGAAAAAGCCTAGTAAACCAAATTGTTTCTTTTGAGAATGATAGACATCGGAATAGGAAGGACAGAACACCAGTAGAGATGATTAGACATGAGGATGGAGGCGACAATCTGCTTCCTGCTAGCATAAGAGAGGTTCCTGGCGCTCCAAGAGTTTATCTTGTTTGTGATCTTTGAGATGAGAGGAGTAAACTCCCTGGTGATGAGGCTTTTGCTGCCAACCAGAATGCCTAGATAGGTGAATGGGAGGCCGGGATCCAAGCGGCAACCCCAAAGCGCTAGAGAAGAGGTCACTATCCTCAGCAAAAATACCACCAAGATAGAGAGTCGACTTGGTAGGGTTGATGCGGAGACCTGAGTATCTGCTAAAGTGATCCAAAGTTTTTTTTTGGTATCTACCTTGGCCTTTTTGTTTTTTTTGTTTTAGTTATTTCCGGCATCAATTGTGCCAAAAGTACATCTCCTTGTAGGAGAGAGAAGAAGAGAATACCTTACATGACTGAGGAACAATAAGACGACTATTCTAGACGACTTCTATGTTGTCTTGAAGCTGTTTAGACTTCATAATCAGTTGTAGAAGAGTCCGTCAAAGCCCAATTCAAGGTCCAGCCCCGACTCAACGAGAAGACTACTCCAAACGGGTTGGAGACGGCTTGCATGTCGTCTGGTGGCGGTCTTTATGCCATCTCAGCTACACAGATTAAGGAAATCAAATCTTTCGGTTTACCTTTGGAATGATATATTTTTGTGTAACGTTAGATTCCGAGATTTTCATCTATATAACCATGTATCATTTTTAGGGTTAGATATCTACCACAAACACATAATCTCATCTGATCTCGGCATCCATCATCTTACCATATGTCCATTGTCGTCAAGTAAATTTTAAATTAAGATTTCCCTTATTGGGACCAAACACTTGTGAGTTTATGTCCTTTCTAACTTTATATATAGACTTTGCTTTATATTCAATCATGGTTGGCTGATCTTCCTCTTGATCTAAGGATTTGTTGATCCCTATAATGATTTGATTTATTGTTGCATATATGTTTATGTATTGAGATTGTGATATTGCTTGTTTTCAAGTACTTCATTCCTACCTTTATTTGCCTTCGAAAGAAGTAGTATTTAGAATTGGTTTAGATAAAACAACCGAAGGGCCACAAGCGAAGGGAATTTTATTGGATTAATTGAAAATCACTTGATTTGAGAGTACTAATTTATCAATACCTCGAGGATTTCTAACTGTCGTAGAATTTTCTAGTCTATGTACCTTTTCTAACCGATGGACCAAAAACAAAGGTTTTTCTTGGTCTTTTCCAATATTTTTAAGTTCTTAACGAGTTTTCCTATACTTGTCGAACCGCCGGATTGAGTGCTACTTGAATTGGGAAGAACAATCTTTGTTTTTCTATGCCAAGGGTTGTTTTAGATAGCTACTTGCAATATCCATCTATCAGTGTTTATGAGTCTCATATATGTAATACTACTTTAATTCATTATAGTGGGATTCATGTTTCCTTAGATCACCTTCATCCATTGTTGCCTGCAAATCACTATTGTTTTCACTTGCTATCATTGTTGCCTTCTTCCTTCTTTACTTAGAATAATAAATAATTAGTATTTATCAAATCAGATGTGCCTTGCTAATTCGTACCCAAATATGTTACATCCGATCTCGTATCCTTAAAGGGGAGGTTGTTGTGAACTATTTGGTTAAACGTCCATGATCAAGAAACTACTGCACAAATGACACGTGGAGAACACGAGCACCCACATGTAGGGTACGACTTAACATATTGTGCCAACCCCATGTGGATGTCGTCTCAAATGAAACTAATAGAGGTTGTAAGACGCACGGGTAAAGACAAGGTAGACAAGAGCAAGGCACGGCTTGGCAAGCCGTCTCGATCTTGTGCAACAAGCCATCTCTGCCCGTCTCAAGCGTAAACTAAATCTTGAAGTATTGGCCTCCATCTAGGTGTCCAAGGCAATGGTATACTACTTGATTCCTCAATCTTCAGTCATGTATGATGCTTCAATGCAACTCGTGACATCAAGGAAGATTGAACTCTCGTGTTCCACGCTTTTGTTGATATTTTGTTAGAAATGCACCATAATTGGCCTTAAACTCCTAAAACACAAAATAAACCGAAGTAGATACCATAATATACTATATGAAGAATATCTACACTATATGAATGCAAAACATATCATATGAAACCTGAAATGCATGAATCTGCTATCTAAAATGATGCATGAATAGATGACATTCATACAGTGTAGAAATGATACCTTGGGACGGGTGTAAAGCAAAACAAATAGCTTCCGCCCCAAGAACAGAGGACTTCTCTTAGATTCGTAACCATAACTAATGATAGAACTAGAATAGATATTTTCTGTTACCTACTGACACGAGCCCATATTCTTGTTTTTCTATCAATCTCTAATTCTGATATTCCTCCCAAATCTGATATTACGGTGCCGGTATAGACCGAAATTCCTTATGGTCCAATTCTGACCGATAATAAATAGCGGGGCTTTGCAATATTTGATTGATCATAATTTTATATATCCCATTTACTATAAATGTTCCCAGAGAATTCATTAGAGGAATGTTTCTAATAAAAATGGTTTGCTCTTGCATATCCCTACCAAGTGACTACCCTATTTGTCTATTAGTTTTTATGGTCTTTTGATACTAGAAATGGAAATGGGTCGGTTTATGGGTGGAAGTTTCACTTCCATCAACCGCCCACATTACTTAAACTCTCACCCACCCCGCCCACCACTCGCCTAACACTTCATCCGTCACCCACCCACTCATCACCCACCGGGTGTTCGGGTGTTTCGGGTGAAATAACCGGGTGTGTGTTGTGTATCATATCTTCGAGTTTTAAAATTTATATGTATAAAATAAATTTATATTTTAAAGTAACACAAATATAAATATACTAATTGACAGACCATTATCCAACATTAGAAACCAACGTGGAAAATGAATTCCAATTACTATAAAACTATGCAAATAAACGCAATAGTTTTGCATACAACAAACATAAATCAACATATACTGTAATCAAACTCCTTTTGAGCTCGATCTAATGATCCTACAATCTTCCTCAGACAACATGGTCAAATGTCAGCTAGTATTGACCATCAGCCTATCTACTCTCATATTCTAAAAGGTCCAAAAATTTTGGATTGATATCATATAGGGAGACAATACACACAAGCTCCCGCAAAATGTAAGAACTAAGAAGTTGCCTTAATCCAAAGAAGTTGCCTTAACCTTAGTCCAAAATTATCAAACTAAAACATGTAACACCCCAAGTTTTGCGAACTCGAAGCGCTACGGGCTAGGACCGGACAATGGGTTCCGACCCTCAGAGTAGCAACAGCAAACGGAACTTACAACAAGGCACAGACGAATGAAAACCAAAAATTAATATAAAACTAAAGGTTCAAACAGAAGAAAACACAAAAGCTCCACAGCAGGGTTCAAAACAAAAGGGAAACAACAAATGAAACAAAAACCCAATCCCGTCCTATAATGTACGGGAACCCCGGCTGACCACACAATCCGGATCACTCAGTAGCATCCTGAACCTGTGGAACATCTACAACAACGGTACAAACCGTTAGCTAACATTCTAGGTATAAGCAAGAGTGTAAAGGCACAAACACACATAAGGTAAAGAAAACACATAGCATGCTCACACATGTTAGCATGAAATATTACGATATTCTAGGCACTTATTCTAGTTGTTTTTCATTCATTATTGTGTTCGTAGATAAGGCATTGAAGCATTTGTTAGCTTGTTCACCTATATTTTCGATATGGAGGTCTACATTAGTTTTGTGATTGATTATAGGTGAATAAGAGCTGAAACCAGACCATTTGAGAGAGATAAGAGAGGATTCAATCATATTCAAGGATTAGGAACACATCAAGGAAGCTAAAGAAGGAGTTACGATGAAGAATGTCACGACACAAAGGAAACCACAAGTAATCTACACTTCCACGCCCTAAATTACGGCAGTAGAAGTGTCCACGCTCTAAACCACGGCCGTGGATCTTGGCATCATGAGCGTGGAGCATTCTAGTAAGTTACAGGGCCTAAAGTACGGTCATGGAAGATGAGAGACGCCGTAATCCTTTCCACGCCCTATTTCCACGGTCGTGGAACATCAAGAGACCGTGATTTAGACAATCTTTTGACGAATCATTTATTGCCACATCATCTACATATTTGGGCTGGAAGATACCTCTTTCTCCAGGGATAAAAAGGTGTGAAGAGGGAGTTTTCGAGGAGCTCGCTTTGGAGAGTTCGCCTTAGGGTTTTCGCGAGGAACTTTGCGGAAGCGCCGGAAGTTTGAATTCCCGAAGATTGTGTGTGGCTGAAGTTGTGCCCTTTTTCTTAGGTTTTGATATTGAAGACGGATTGACATCCCGTTCTTCGTGTTTACCTAAGATCATTGTGAGGTTTTGTGTTATATTCTGAATCCATTGAGTATTTCATTTGGTGTTTTGGGTTTGAGATTGATTTTGAGTTATATTCGAGTTTTCGAGGGTTTTCATCTTTCATTCTTCTTAAATTGATTTTTGATATCATGACAATGGTTATTGGCTAAAACCCTTTAGCAATTCTAAGGTGAACGGTTGATAGTTGTGGCTTAGATGATGATAGATTGATTGTAAACAGATTGGACCCTGAGAGTGTGAGAAACTTCGTCGACAACCAAGATCACAGTCTGTTCTTAGGATTCCACGGCCGTGGAACTCAAGAACTACCCGTGATTTACCTTAGTTTACGAACCTTGCTTTTACTTTAATCCAAAGTTAAAGATTTGCTTTAACCTAGCCTTGACTTGTCTTTCCTAGGTAGTAGTGAGACTCAACATCCTCTATTTCGGTTTCGAGTGTCACAACCTTAACCGTTTGAGCCTATCTTGATCTTTGGGTTACAATTTTGGGTATTTGAGATCAATTCTAGTCCTTAGATCCTTTCTATATTGAAGCCTCAACAACCTTTATAGAGAGTATCTTTGGGTTAGACATATAGAGTTTTGGAACTTCATCATACATTACCTTACTTTAGTATACCTTTGTAATTCTTAACTCTGTCCTTATATAAATAGTATATCTTGAATCGATTGCCACAATTTGATACTTGGATCTTTAGGGTTGTTGTTTTCCCAATATTTGCAAAGTTTATAACATTTACTTGCTTGACTAATTGCGAACTGAATTTCTTCCCCCCCCCCCAAATCCCTGAGTTCGATACTTTGGAATTCTTGCTTTACTACCCCGATCCGTACACTGCGGGTTCGCTTGCTTTGATTCTAGTTTTATAAAA
This sequence comes from Fagopyrum esculentum, assembly GCA_033239045.1. Classification (NCBI taxonomy): domain Eukaryota; kingdom Viridiplantae; phylum Streptophyta; class Magnoliopsida; order Caryophyllales; family Polygonaceae; genus Fagopyrum; species Fagopyrum esculentum. Next base: position 141,307,400 of record BSUD01000002.1, on the reverse strand, counting down.
TTAAAGCTTATTTGCACGCACGCTTAGTGGCGAACAAGTTTTTGGCGCCATTGCCGGGGATTTGGTTTAGGCCAAATTCGGTTATCGGTTGTCAAGCTTGGGAGCTTTGCTCTTGTCATTTGATATCTCTTTTGAGTGATATTTGCAGGTTATCTTAGGTATATGCGCAGGTCTAGCACCAACAAAGACCTCTTACCTCTTGATCAAGAACTTGAGAAGACTTTGAGAAAGAAGCTCAAAGAAAGAAAGATGGCAGAAAGTAAAGAGAGGGATATCCAAGCAGAGTTGGATGATTCCGAAGCTCGACTTAGATGGAGTGAGAAGACTCGCAGGAAAGAATCGGAGTGTCATCAATTGCAATTGATGAGTTCAAGGACATGATGCTGCAAATGAGGTTGGAGATGAGTGGTTCCAAGAAGAAGAAGAGAAGCAAACCGACAAGATCGGTTAGAACCGACTCATCCGATGAAGAAAGCGACTCCTCCATGCCGTCGCTAGAGGACATTGATCCAACGATCAATGCGAACCATAATAATCCAAGACCAGCCGCCAATCATCGTATTCCGGTTGGGGGTGCGAGAGCCGCTCGTGTAGATGAATAGCCAAGAACTCTTGGCCAAAGAATGGATCCGATTCAACAACCACGCCGTTTAGGTGTGAACTTTAATGCTGACGATATTCAAGGGTTTAGCTTTAACCCACAAGTTATTACCATCGTTCGCCAAAGCCAGTTTGGAGGAACGAGTGTCGAATCTCCGCATCAACATTTACAGAATTTTGAGATCTTGATGGAGACAATGAAGCCAAAGAATGCAACCACCAACAATTACAAGATCAAGCCATTCTTTTTCTCTTTGAAAGGGAAAGCTTTATCTTGGTATCAAGCTCTTCCAAATGGAAGACTCAACACATGGGAGGCTCTATCTTCGGAGTTCCTAACCAAGTTCTTTCCGGCATCCAAGACGGCAGAGTTGAGAGGTAAAATTAATGCTTTTTCCATGAGATCTAATGAAAGTTTGTTTCAGTCTTGGGAAAGATTTCAGGATTTACTATTGGATTGTCCACACCATGGCATTTCCAAATTGGAGTTATTGGAGATATACTATAAGGGGCTGGATGTGGAAACACAATTCAAGCTCCAATCCCTTTCATGTGGCACATTCATGGACATGAGGGAAGATGACGCTTGGGACTTCATTGAGAAACAAGCCCGAGTCATTGAGAAGTACTCTCACCGGAAAGTGGAAGCTAATCGAGTGGAGCAAGGAGAAAAGCTAACACAAGCTGCTCAAACTCAAATCTTTTCTCTCAACACCGAGATTAAAGAATTGAAGGAAGTCATCAAAGCTAGATTTCAAAAGCCTAAGGAGCAAGATGTTGAACAATAACTACAATGGGAATGAGAACACCAATTGCAACAGCCGGAACAACAACCGGAACAATTGGAACAACAACAACCGGAATAACAATTGGAACAATAATAGGGGTTCAAACAACAACAATTGGCGTTCCAACCAACAACAAAACTCCGGTAATTCTTATCCCAAATCAGGAAATTCACTAACTCCACCATCTTCTTCTTCTATTCCTTTGAAAAGCCAGGGGCAAACATCTAATAGTGGAAGCACTTCGGGGAAAGAGAAGCCCGATCCCATGCTGGAAACGATCTTGGGAAAACTTCAAGGGTTGGAGAGTCACATCACTAAGGTTGATAAAGCTCAAAAGGTTTTAGAAAACCAAATGTTCAGCAATGCTAAGGAAGTTCCTAAAAATCAAGGAAAACTTCCAGGAAAGACGGAGAATAGCCCGAAAGGAAGGGTGATGGCTATCACAACTAGGAGCGGAGCAACAACCACCGACCCGCAGCCTAAGTTTGTGGAAGTTCCTGTCGAAAAGGAGAAGGAAAAGGGGAAGGAGAAGGAAGACGTCTACATTCCTCCTCCAGCTTACAAACCCCCCCTACCATTTCCACAATCTAGAGCAAGAGCGCGTCTAGACAAGCAATTCGGTAAGTTCATTGAACTCATGAGCAAACAGCATATTAATATACCTTTCATTGATGCAATTGTAGGTATGCCAGCATATGGAAAGTTCTTAAAGGAGATCCTCTCTAACAAGAGAAAACTGGAAGACTTTGGAGAAGTCAAGATGAGTTCGGAATCGTGGGATCTCATCAAAACGATGAAGGAAAAGATGCCCCCAAAGTTGAAAGATCCGGGGTCATTTTGTGTTCCAATCGGAGTAGGAGATGTCACATATGATGCATTATGTGATTTAGGAGCAAGCGTTAGCATCATCCCGCTTGCGTTATGCAGGAAGATCGGTCTAGGCGAGCCTAAACCGGTGAAGATGCCGTTATATATGGCGGATCGATCCATAACTCGTCTCGTCGGTATATTGAAGACGTCCCGGTCAAGCTTGGTAAGTTCTATGTTCCAATAGATTTTGTTGTGCTTGACATTCCTACAGATAGTCCGGTCCCGTTCATACTCGGAAGACCGTTCCTTGCAACATCCGGTTGTGTGGTGGATTGCAAGAATGCTAGACTCGCCTTCGACATAGGAGAGGAAAAGGTAGAGTTTGTTCTTTCCACTTTGATGAAAGAGCCAACTCTTGAAGAGGATATGTTTAACATCCATGACAAAGAGGCATCTAGAGAAGAAGTAAGTTCGATTCTCCTCAAAGATCCATTGCAAAGGGTTATTACTATGAGCATCACGGAGAAAGGAGAAGAAGAGGAGTGCAATGAGGAGATTGAAGCTTTAGAAGAGCTACAAGAAGTGCATGAAGAAGAGTTTAAAAAACTCTACGATGGGTCAGAAGATGTGAGGAATCACGGTCAGTCGTGCTATTCCACGGTCGTGGTTCCCACCAACATGACCGTAATCACCTATTCGGAGGACTCCAGTAAGTTACACGGCCAAAACCACGGCTGTGGAACTATCAGAGGTGCCGTAATTGACTTCCACGCCCTAAACCACGGTCGTGGAAGTAACAGTGGTGCCGTAATTTTGGGAGATTCCGAGAAAAATTACGTCCTCTCCACCAATGCTTTTGAGCCTTCTTCAACAACTTCTATATCCTTAGAAACTTCTAAGGAAGAATTGGGGAACCCAATAGTGATGGAATTAAAGCCGCTTCCCACATATCTAAGGTACGAATTTCTAGGATCTAATTCTACCTTTCCGGTAATTGTTAGTTCCCATCTAAGTGAAGATGAACATAGTAAGCTTATGGTTGTTCTAAGGAAACATAGGAAAGCCTTAGGTTACACTATAGAGGATCTTCTTAGAATTAAACCATCGTTATGCATGCACAAGATTCTAATGGAGAAAGATTCAAAGCCTTCGCGACAACCTCAAAGGCGGTTAAATCCGACCATGAAGGAGGTTGTCAAGAAGGAGATTCTTAAGCTACTTGATGCAGGTATTATCTACCCTATCTCTGATAGTAAGTGGGTAAGCCCCGTACAAGTTGTCCCGAAAAAGGGAGGAATGACGGTCATCACAAACAAAAACAACGAGCTCATTCCTACAAGAACCGTGACGGGATGGAGGATGTGCATAGACTACCGCAAGCTAAATAACGCAACGAGGAAGGACCACTTCCCATTACCATTCATCGATCAAATGCTTGAGAGGTTAGCACAACACTCATATCTCTGTTATCTTGACGGTTATAGTGGTTTCTTTCAGATTCCAATACATCCAAATGATCAAGAGAAGACCATGTTCACGTGCCCATGGGGTACGTTTGCTTATAGGAGAATGTCGTTCGGGATTTGCAACGCCCCAGACACCTTCCAAAGGTGCATGATGGCTATCTTGTCGGAGTACATAGAAGAGATTATGGAGGTTTTCATGGACGATTTCTCTGTTTATGGTTCCTCTTTTGATAATTGTACCTTTAACCTTTCTCTTGTGCTACAAAGGTGTGAAGACACTAACCTAGTTCTAAATTGGGAGAAGTGTCAATTCATGGTGAGGGAAGGCATTGTACTCGGACATTTAATCTCTAGTAGAGAGATTGAGGTAGATAAGGCTAAGATTGAGACCATAGAGAAGCTACCTCCACCATCTTCGGTGAAGGGGATAAGAAGCTTTCTAGGACATGCCGGATTCTATAGACGTTTTATCAAAGACTTTTCTAAGATATCAAAACCGCTTACTAATCTATTGATGAAGGATGCAGTTTTTGATTTTTCGCAGGATTGTTTAGATGCATTTAACAAGATCCGGGAGGCTCTAATCTCAGCCCCAATCATACAACCTCCGGACTGGAGTCTTCCATTCGAGGTCATGTGTGATGCTAGTGATGTAGCCGTTGGGGTTGTGCTGGGACAAAAGAAGGAAGGCCGCAGATATGTCATCTATTACGCTAGCAAGACGCTAGATGAAGCGCAGCTCAACTACGCCACTACGGAAAAAGAATTTTTGGCCGTTGTATATGCATTTGAAAATTTTTCGTTCTTATCTTGTAGGATCGAAGGTGATTGTATACACGGACCACTCGGCAATCCGGTATTTGCTTGCCAAGAAAGACGCAAAACCGAGACTGGTTAGATGGATTCTTCTCCTACAAGAATTTGATCTAGAGATCCGTGACAAGAAGGGTTCGGAAAATTCTGTTGCGGATCACTTGAGTCGTCTACCACATCTAGAGGACGACAATCTACCTATAGATGACTCCTTTCCGAACGAGCATTTATACATCATAGAGGAGTGCATCAACAAGATTACTAAAGGTAACGAACCATGGTTTGCTGATTTTGTTAACTATTTGGTTTGCCAGGAAATACCACCCGGACTATCCTATGCACAAAGGAAGAAGTTCTTCTAGGATGTCCGGGAATACTTTTGGAATGAATCTCTCCTCTTCAAGAGAGGTCCTGATGGCATCATTCGACAATGTGTGCCGGAAGACGAGATGCAAAGTGTCATCTGTCATTGTCATTCACTACCTTGTGGAGGACACGCTAGCTCGAACAAGACTAGCACTAAGGTATTGCAATCTGGATTCTTTTGGCCTACTTTATTTAAAGATGTGCAAACCTTTGTTTCCTGCTGCAATGCTTGTCAAAGAAAAGGGAACATATCTAGGAGAAACAAAATGCCTCTTAACAACATTCACGAGGTAGAGATCTTTGACGTTTGGGAGTAGACTTCATGGAACCTTTCCCATCATCTTGTGGAAACACATACATACTTCTAGCTGTAGATTATGTTTCGAGATGGGTTGAAGCGATTGCCTCTCCAACTAATGATGCCATGGTTGTGGTTAAGTTCTTTAACAAGACTATTTTCCCAAGATTTGGGACACCACGGACTATCATTGGTGATGGAGGCTCTCACTTCATTTCCCGACGATTCGAAGCTCTACTAGCTAAGTATGGGGTGACTCACAAGATCGCCACCCCTTATCATCCACAAACGAGTGGACAAGTGGAGATTTCGAATCGGGAGATTAAAGGAATCCTAGAGAAAACAGTTTCGAAGACAAGGAAAGATTGGTCTTTGAAGCTAGATGATGTATTGTGGGCATACCGGACTACATACAAGACTCCCATAGGAACGACACTATATAACCTTGTGTATGAGAAGTCTTGTCACTTACCGGTAGAGTTGGAACATAAGGCGTATTGGGCGGTAAAGTGGTTGAACTTCAGCATGAAGGAAGCGGGCGAGAAGCGCCTCTTGGACCTTAACGAGCTTGAAGAACTTCGCTTAAACGCCTACGAGAATGCCAAGATCTACAAGGAGAGAGCGAAGCGTTGGCATGATAAGCATATCATTCCAAAGGACCTCAAGGAAGGAGAACAAGTTCTCCTCTTCAATTCAAGACTTCGTCTCTTTCCAGGTAAGCTTAAATCTTGTTAGACTGGACCTTATCTAATCAAACATGTTTTTCCCCATGGCGCAGTTGAAGTATGGGTGAAAAGGGCGGAAGCTTCAAGGTGAACGGTCAACGACTCGAGAAGTATTCACCGGAACTCCAAGCTAAGGAGTTCGCGCCTACCGCACTCGAATAAGTGCAAGTACGGTCTAGTTACGGACCTTAAACAAGCGCTTCTTGGGAGGCAACCCAAGGTATTGCACTTTTGCTCTTGTTTATCATTCATAGATTAGATTAGTTTAGTCGTTTTTGCTTTGCTTTTGCCCTCGATACCTCCCGGTATGTCGTGTTTTTGGATGTAGGAACAATGGAATAGGCAATGGGAAAGGAAAAAGTTAGAAGAAATTGACGAAACTCGGATTTTGGCACACTATAGAGAGTTCCACGCCCTAAACCACGGTCGTGGAGGCTACATTGACCGTAATTCTTCAAAATCTGAGAAAAATCACCAAAAACCACGGGTCCGTACAAAACCACGGCCGTGGAAACCCCCGAGTGACCGTGATTTTCCAAACATTTTACGGCCACTATATAAACCACTTTCCTTCACAAAAACACCCCAAATCCCTACCACGGTTCTCTTCCACGACCCAAAACGCCGACACCTTCCTCACCCTCTCAAATCTTCGTTTTGAGTTCAAATGGAACGATTCTTGGTGCTAAAGTGGAGCATTTTCATTCCTCTACAAGATCCAATCGACAAAACAAGTGAACAATCCCTCCAGAAGGCAAAATTTGGATTCAAAGATCCAAAACCCTAGGTTTTTACTGTTCTTCTCTTCTTTGTCAATTCGGGCTAAATTTTCGCAAGAACTTAGAGAAATTGCATAGGATTAAGATTGGAATTAGTCTAGGATAGGAGTGTGTTTGTGTACGGTGAAGAGTAAAAACCCTAGGTTTGATATCTTGATACATCTTACTCGCACCAAGGTGTACTAAGTAAGGTGAAGAGTGAGCCTCCTGAAGGATCCTCTGTCTCAACTCTCGATCTGACGGCACACAAACACGCTCCTGGCGTCTCAAAACTCCGTCAGCACCAACTGTAAACTGTGGTGCCTCTCCTCGAGACATCCGGTCTCGGATCTGTGTCAAAGCTAGGCAACTCTCTTGTTTCTGTCGGATTTCGGCCAACAGATCAGGTACTATCTCCAAGGTGGACAACTGGCTGTCGGAATCTGGGAAGTAGATATCCATCTCTAGCCATGCCAAATCTCGTTGTAACTGTGGCTGAGCTGTCAGCCTAGCGATCGCCATCTCCCGGGAAGTCTTCCTATTGAGGGCATTCTGCTACCACAATAGCCTTTCCCGGGTGATATAAGATCTCAAGATCAAAAGTCCTTGATCAACTCTAACCATCTGCGATGGCGGTTATTCAACTCCCACTGAGTAAATATGTACTTCAGACTCTTATGGTCTGTGAAAATCTAACACGTGGCTCCGTACAGATAGTGTCTCTAAATCTTCAAAGCATGAACGACAGCTGTTAACTCAAGATCGTGGGTAGGGTAATTCTCATCGTACGTCTTCAACTGTCGAGACGCATAAGCGATCACTTTTCCCCTCTACATCAAAACACATCCCAAGCCCAGCTTGGATGCGTCGCTGTAAACCACAAAATCCTCAATGCCCTCTGGTTGAGCTAGGATAGGAGCAGAGGTCAACCTCTTCTTCAGCTCCTCGAAGCTCTGCAGGCACGACTCGGACCATACGAACCTCGTAGAATTCCGCAGCAAGGAAGTGAGCGGTCGGGCGATAAATGAAAAGCCCTCAACAAAATGCCTGTAGTAGCCTTCCAATCCTAAGAAGCTACGAACCTCCTTGACGTTCTTAGGTGGCGACCAAGAAGCTACTGACTCGATCTTCGCCGGATCTGCCTTGATCCCTTCAGCTGAAACGATGTGATCAAGGAATGCTACCTCGGACATCCAAAACTCGCACTTAGAGAGCTTGTCGTAGAGCTCTCTATCTTGTAAGACCTGAAGAACAATCCTCAAGTGTCCTGCATGCTCCTCTCTACTGCGGGAGTAAACCAGAATGTCTTCGATGAAGACAACTACAAACTGGTCTAGAAAGTCGATGAAGATGTTGTTCATCAACTCCATAAAGACTGTGGGCGCATTCGTAAGCCCAAATGGCATCACTACGAACTCGTAGTGTCCATATCTGATCCAAAATCTCGTCTTGGCTACGTCCTACTCTCTCACCCTCATCTAGTGATATCCAGATCTCAAATCAATCCTCGAAAACACTGAAGTTCCATGCAGCTGATCCAAAAGATCATCGATACGGGGCAATGGGTATTTGTTCTTGATCGTCACCTTGTACAGCTCTCGGTAATCGATACATAACCTCATTGAGGAATCTTTCTTCCAGACGAAGAGAACTGGTGCACCCCAAGGAGATACACTAGGGTGGATGAAGCCCTTCTATGCTAACTCCTCAAGCTGCTTCTTCAACTCCAACATCTCGATAGGCGCCATGCGGTAAGGAGCCTTAGAGATCGGTCTCGTACCGGACTCTAGATCAATGCCAAAATCTACACTCCGTTATGGAGGTAAACTTGATGGCTCTCCAAAGACGTCCACAAACTCGCAAGCTACTGGAATTTCCTCCAAAGCTGGACTAGTACTATCCTTCATGGCATAGCACCAAAAAGCCTCGCATCCCTGACTGATATGTCTCGCAGCTTGTACTACACTGATGACTGTACCAGTCTTCCCGAGATCCCATCCTCGGAAGATCTCAACATGGCCTGCATCTCTAGTTACTGTCACTATCCTCTTGCCGATGTCCAGAACTGCTCGATGTCGATCCATCCAATCCATGCCCAGAATAACTTCTTCATGTACTAAGTACATGACGAAGAAGTTAGGTGGCCAATCGCGACCTCCCAATCTAATAGGGCAATCGCGAACCTCTCGCGTACCTCGTATCTTACCCCCATCGGGTAATCCTATAAAGAAGGGTATACCCTCTATAGTAACTAAGGCCAATATATCTACACATGCATCAGATATAAAAGAATGCGTAGCCCCAATATCGAAAAGAACTCTGACAGGAAAACCATTAATGTGAATGGTACTTGTAGTTGTTGGCGCTGTCGGCTCTACAACACTCCTCAACTCATAAACTTTGGCTGGTGTATCTCGGGTGTCTACAGATCCACCAACACGTCCTCTACCTCTCCCCTGTCCCGGAGTGGAACCCTGAGGAGCGGCAGAACTTGAAACTCTTTGTTGCTGCTGGTATTGAGATCGTTGTCCTCCTCCAACAACACTGGCAGTTGAAGAATCCTGCTGAGATAGCGCCTTGCCCTGACGGCAAAACGCAGCTCTGTGTCCGGGCTTGCCACAAGAAAAGCAAGTCACTGCTGGCTTCTTGTAGTTAGCTAGGATGTGTCCAGCTACTCCGCAGTTATGACACTGCCGTCCTCTATCAGAAATTTGCTGGAAACTAGAACGTCCAAGCGTCTGACTACGCCCAAAACCAGCTGCTCTAGCTCCAACACTAGCGGATCCAGTCTTTTGTTTCTTCTCAAGACCTCCTATCTGAGAAGCTCTCCTCTGACCCGGTCGGTCTCTCTCATAAGCAGAAGCTCTATCCTGATAGTCCGCCAAAGACTCACAACGGAAACCGGTAACATAAGAGCGTGTCGATTCTCTCAACCTCCGAGAGAAAAGGTAAACATGCTGATCCTCCGGTGGTGCGGACGGACCTAGCAACGCCAACTCGTCCTGAAACTTGAGGAAGATCTCAACAATAGGCAAATCCTCGAATCCAACCTCAAGGAAATCCTAAAGACGATCCCTCCTCATGGTTGCAGGGCAATAGCAATCCCTGATCACTGTCTTCATCTGCTCATAACTAGTGACCTTACTCCGAATGGTTTTCCACCAAGAATGAGTCTGATCCTTCAGCAATGTCTATGCTATGTTGACTCGACGTCCCTCAAGGCAACCGATAGCGTCCATGGCAGAATCCACCTGTCCTAGCCACTACTCCACCTCCAAGCCAGTTCTTCCCACGAAGACGGGAACCTTCAGCTAGTTGAAAGCCTTCAACCAACTGTCAGGCTTTGGCTCTTTTCCCTCAGCCGGCGCTCTAACAACCTCAGCAACTCCAGCAGACGGGCAACAACTTGTGTAACTCTCTGTGAAACCTCAGCTGATCTTGGAGGAACTGGCGGCACTGGTGCTGGTCCTCCAGTCTTGATAGCCTCCTCAACCCTCTGCACATAGTCGCAAAATGCAGAAGCTCCGATAGACACTCGTGCGGACTCTGTTGATGGCGCTCTCTATGCTCCAGATCTAGCAGCGGTCCTATTTCTAGCCTCAGGAATAATGCTCTCAGCAACTTCTTCAGCAAACGCCTCAGCGATAGGCGAATCAGCAACTGGGGCTTGGCCCCAACCTCGAGCTAGTGGAGGTCTTTCTGCACATCCACGTCCACGGAGGGCAGGTGGAAGTGGTGGTCGACCCCTTCCTCGCCCCATAGCAGATGTAGCTCTAGTACGCGCCATCTGCTATAAGGATAAATATATAAGACTACATATATTGATATAAGGTCACGCTACAGATAAAGCAAAAGTCCATAAAAGCACATATAAAGGTCAACACAAAAGAACTACACTGTTGAGATCCGCAGAGGAAGTGGTTGTCGCCTGTACATCTATCCCAGACCGAAAGGTTAAAACAAAACCCCCTTTTCAAAACGTTAGACCCTTGCGGGTTATATTTATTTATCCATCCGACCTGTAGAAGATTTCGAGTGCCATTGTTGCCAACCTGGCTCTGATACCATATTGTAACACCCCAAGTTCTGGGAACTCGAAGCGCTACGGGCTAGGACCGCACAATGGGTCCCGACCCTCAGAGTAGCAACAGCAAACGAATCTTACAACAAGGCACAGACGAATGAAAACCAAAACATAATATAAAACCAAATGTTCAAACAGAAGAAAACACAAAAGCTCCATAGCCGGGTTCAAAACAAAAGGGAAACAACAAACGAAACAAAAACCCAATCCCGTCCTATAATGTACGGGAACCCCGGCTGACCACACCATCTGGATCACTCAGCAGCATCCTGAACCTGTGGAACATCTACAGCGACGGTACTAACCGTTAGCTAACATTCTAGGTATAAGTAAGAGTGTAAAGGCATAAACACACATAAGGTAAAGAAAACACATAGCATGCTCACACATCAACCGATTATTATCTTTCATTAAGGTTATCCATTACTAATTCAACTTTTGTCACACGAGAATCTCCCGAAACTCGCCTCCGCTTCCGTCTACCAATAGGAATAGATCAGTACTATCCGTTACCTATGGGTATGGGTTGCAATAGCACATTTTAGTCTCCTGTAGAACTAGACAAGTGGTCACCGCCCGGTTATAATACACTTGGGCCAGTTAAGGGTAACAAAGGGTGAATCCTATTTCCAATTATCCGTTATAAACATGATAGCAATACAAACAAGCCAAAACAATTCAACTAATACGCAGAATAAAGCTAAGTAAGTCCAAGGGACTTACCTCACACGAAGGTAACACAAGAGATCAGTGAACAACTCAAAAATACACAAGGAAACTCAGTTTCACTCAGGAAAGTAGCAAGGAAAGCCTGTATGAACGAGCAACACGAATCAGGAACGGAACGGTTGCTAGAAGTCTATGACTTCTAGTCTCAAAGATCTCTAAGAGATCAACATATGCTAAGGGCTCAACCTTAGTCTTACAACAACTCAGGGGAACAAGGAACAACCATAAGAAACCAAGGAAGGAACGAGGAAAGGAAAGAAGGAGGCAACTCACCAAAGACGGGAGATACTGTAGAGAAACCGCAGGGGCGGATAGACAGATACGCAGGGGCGGCTGAACAGAGGGGCAGGGGCGGCTCTGTGCAGGCGCAGAGGCGGATCTTCGTCAGAAGCTACAGTCGGGCTTGTCTTTGACAGATCGCACAGCAGGGGCAACCAAAGCTCGAACCCTTGGTTCCAACACGTCGAGACTCCACTCCAGAGAGCTTGAGAACAACGAAGGGTCAACAACGGAACGCTCCACAAGAATCAAGGCTCATGCTTGATCCTTGGAGAAGAAGAAAAGAAAAGAACGAAACGAAGAAACCAAAACAAAAGGGAAGGCATGCGGCGCTAAAGGAACTTGAGGAAGAACCAGAAAAGATGCACTTACACGTTCAGCGGGATTGCAGGAAGCAAGGACGGCTGCAGCTCTCTAGGGTTTGAAGGCGATAGCAAGGAACGGGAAAAATGAGAGAAGGAAGAGAATATATAGGGAGGGTTGGAATGCTAGACGGAAAGGGCGTCTAGGATTAGAAAGAAAACAAGGAAACCGGCCCACAAGATAGAATATCGGGTATTCTATCTATGGAAGAAAGATAAAACGACGAAAACAGATTGACGTGATCTGTCGCACGATCCGCAGGGGCGGATCTCACAGCCGCAGGGGTAGATGGCTGCGGGGGCGGCCCTCTTCACCGCAGGGGCGGTGAAGGCAAAAACCTAGGATCTTACAAAACAGTAATCCAAACATATGGTAAGAACTAAGAAGATTTATTAATCGTATAACTGACTGAACGCCTGAAGTGAGTGATGTGTTAAAGAGAGTGTGTGGCTCCAAAATCGAATATAGATCTGAGGAGAGGATGGAGAGAAGACACTAGTGAAGATTAATTACATGTTGAGAGAATCAAGCGAGCGATGAGCAGAAGTGAGTGATTGAACGGGGAAGGGAGCGTGTGGCTCGGCGGCGGTAAACTAAGGTAGTCATGTATGACGATTTGGCGAAGGACCGAAGGTTTTAGCGAGTCTAGCGAATTAGCGATCGATATTAAAATTCAGATTGGCGAAGGGGTAAGGTGAATGGTGATGCGGCTGCACTCGTGTCTCTTGATAATTTAGGATTTTTATATTTTTAATAATTTATATTAGTAGAATTTAGGATTTTTATTTTTTTTTATTAAATACTTTATACGGGTGATGCGGGGCGGGTGGTGGATGGTTCGGGTGGTGGGTGGTTGTACCTATACCCATACCCACCCACCACCCGTCAATTTCACCCATCAACCGCCCACCATCCGAAATTCTTCGGGTTTTCACCCACGAATTCAGGTCGGTTGACCGGTTGGATCGGGTGGTTGTGCACCCATTTCCATCCCTATTTGATACAATTGACTTGTCTTGTGTCATATTCCTTTTTATTATAAAGAAAAGAAAAAATCAATCCGATAATCCTCAAAAATTTAAATAACTTATCTCACTTATTGTTATTGTCAAACAATATATTATCAAAGTAATTGTTCAAAACTTGATTTCTTTTGGGTAGAAACATCAAAATACTTGATGAAGAAGTATGGAGTTAGCATTAGTGAGAATGGTTAGGATGAAGAAGAGTTTATATGAAAAACATTCATCACCTACTTTGATTGGAGTATAAATTATAGGTTATATGTACATATACAAGTTATACAAACATATTTAGTTGTTGGGACATCAAATAACGAATTTATCATCGAATTTGTAAGAAAATATTGCTCAAATTGGCGATAGACAATGGCTTCTTCTCCATAGTAAAACGATGAACAAGTTTCTGCAGCGAAAACAACAAACATGGAAGATTAAGAGCAGCAATAAACAAATTTTGTGATCCTTTATCAAACATGGATAAGTTAATTACTTTAATGAGCAAATTAATAAGGAAAACAAGGAAGACATCCATCTCTCAACGCAAAGTGTCGAAACAAAGGCTGCGTGTCTGATGCTTCATTGGCCGTGCATGGCCGTACTTTTACCTTTTGCAGTAACATCCATGGATGAGTTAATTACTTTAATGGTAAACTCAGTTGGGATATCTAGTCGAGATCGAACCAGTTCAGTTAGCAATTTGGAGTTGGGACCAAAATTGTAGCCGGTTTCAAACATATCCAAACTCCCATGTCTGCTTTCATTTATAACTTGGGTGTGGAATTATTACAGACAGTAGCAGAGCCAGTAAATATTATTTCTAATAATGTAGCAAGATCCTGCAGTATATCTAGATATTGCATGTGTAGATATTAGGGTTATTGTATATGAGTCGAATTTGATATATTCATGCTAAGCTTGTTTAGAATTGAATTTAAAATTCCCACCAAAAAAAGAATTGAATTTAAAATTATTATTATAATCGAGCTTAATTCGTTTTAAGCCTTCTACCAAAGGTATTTTTGAGAAACTCATCTATAGCTAGGGGCATTATTGTAAAATACATCCTAAACGAGTTTCTCAACTCGGTTTTAGCTCAATGTTCTCATACTCATTTTGTCTCGTAGTTTGAATGAGTCTGAATCGAGCTTTCGTGATCGCTTAGTATATTCCCTAAGTGCAACTATCCCCATGTTTTGGATAACTTTTTACAATTTTCCCTAGATAAATGCAAGTAAAAGCTATAGCCCTAAGTGCATCTTTTGGGACAAGTCTTCCATTCTTAAGTGATACAATTATGGATATAGCATGTATAGGGTACTAGGGTTTTATATAGTCAAATTTTCTTATATTTATGTTAAGCTCGTTCAGAATTGAATTAAAATTAACATTTTGACTGATCTTAATTCGTTTTAAGCCGTCTACAAAAGGTCTTTTTGACGAACTCATCTATAACTAGGGCATTTTCGTAAAAAATCCATCCTTAACGAGCTACTCAACTCGGATTTAGCTTGAGCTCAATTCAAATTTAACAATGTGGTGATACTCGGTTTGTTTCGTAGTTTGAATGAGTCTCATTGGAGCTTGTATGGAGACATGTTTTGGATAACTTTCTACAATTTGACCTAGCTAAATGCAAGTCTATAACCCTAAATGCATGATGAGCATTGACCTTGTTCTCGGATCGGGTTCGATATCCGCCTAGGTAATGGAGCCTCTTTGGGTGGGAATGCAGGTGTTAGTAATGACGAAGTTTGCCCCCACAGCATCCGAGCTGCGCGCCCATGTCGCTCTGTATGGGGGGAGCAGACAGACAAAAACCCTAAGACAGTAGAGTTAAACCCCACCGGACCGAAAGAAAAGATGATACTGCACATGTAAAGTTAATTGACTTTGTGGATAGACATAAACCCATGGGGGCCCAAAAACCAACATATATTGTTCTATACTGCCAAGTGCTTCCAATATCCTTCTGTCTTTCTTCACAGCCAAAATCTGTATGTACATATGTATTCCTTGCTTTAACTTGTCTGTGTAAACATCTCGCTATCTAGCTCGGATCCTTCTCTCATAGATTTTCCTGCCACTTTCATCCGGTCCCCAACCTACATTATTATACATATATATACCCACTCCACAATCAAGTATAACTAGGGTTACCATAATTACCTTGATATTGCGGATATGAGAAGGATGACAAAGCAACCAAACACACAGATTTCTAGAAGCTTTAGAAAACTTTCGGAAACTCATCGGACACGGTTAAAATAGGACGCATCAAGATACTTTTTGAACATGGAGAATGGATCGGACACAGTTAAATCATAATCACATGTAGACCTGTTTATATCCGGGCTCGGGCCGGACAATACAAAATATTAAGCCCGTTTATTCGGACTCGGCCCGGCTACGGGCCTGTAAAGGCTGCAGTATCTGGGCGGGCGGGCCTGCGGCTACCTTTTTTTTAAAAAAAAAAAATGTTTTTACTATGATTTTTTATAAAAATATATATTATATTTAAGATATTTATGTATAAATATATTAAATTTATTATAATTATACAAAATATTTATATTTATATACTTAATATTTATGATAAATACAATATAATATATATATTTTTTATTTTTATTTTTCTTGCCGGGTTGCACAAAGCCCGGATCCGGCCGACGGGCTTGGCGGGTCGGGCTTTTTGGCTTGGTCGGGCCTTTTCCTATGTTCATACCCGTCCATTTTCTTGGCGGACTGTTTGGATTTGCACAGGTCTATTCACATGTGATGACTTAATGTAAGTTTAGGAGAGATACAAAAGAGACGAACAAGGCATATCCATGACTACTACGTTCAGTTTTCTTTTTTAAAATTTCAAATGAACTAGACATCCATGACAACTACTCAATCTCACTTGACACAACCAACTAGAACTGGGCATGGGACGGAACGGGACAAGATGGAGGTCGTCCTACGTCCCATCCTGCAAATTATAAGCGGGACAGGACGGGATTCACACCTTTTTTCTTCATCCTGCTTGGGTCTTGTCCCACGTGGGCGGGATGGGCTAGGACGAGCCTAATAGGCTAATCCCGTAAGAATTACTCATTGATTATATTCAACATTTATACTTGTTTTCTCCCACGTTTAAAGACACAAATGGTAAATAAAAAACTCGATATCGAATTACGGATTCAAGAGGTCTACATTAGTAGTTAGTACGCTCAAAATGAGTACAAGTTACATCAAAGTGTGTCTTACCGATTCACATTCAAAAAACATAGCACTGTACTACATTAATGATGGTTTACAAAACATAGTATTCTTTTACATATTATGATCCCTAATGATAGTTGTCTACTCTTTTAGTATTTTATTACTTTATAATTCTTATCGATCAATATAAAATTTTATATATATATATATATATATACATATTATTTTTCTATATAATATTTTTTAAATATAAAAATATTATTTATATATATGCGGGACGGGATGGGATTAACCAAGATATGAAGTTTCCGTCCCGCGTCCCGTCCCTTAAACTTAACTTTTTACGGGACGGATTACACATATTTTTTTCAAATCCCGCCGGATCGGGACGGGACCGGAATGGGATTAACCGGGATTTATGTCCATCCCGGCCCTAGAACCAATCTACTCATTTCTCAATAATTTCACAACCAATGACACATTCATGTATTATGTCGTATATACATTTCTTATTTTTATATATTACTTTTTGTTTAAAATAGCTTTAAAATAATGTATTATTTACATTTTTTCATCATTATGATTTATAGGATTGTCGCTTCCCCAGTACTCACCGTGTCCGTTTTTCTTAATTGTTTCTGTTTCTATGCAACATAGCATGCGACTAAATAAAATTTCAAATATCATAACATATATATAATCATAAATATATAAAAAAAAATCAATTATCTTTCTATTCAAAACATATCTCAACATATTTCCGACTCTAGGTTGGATCTTCGTTTCTTTGACGAAGTCCAGTTCAGGCATATTTTTAGAGAAACCAACTGTATTGCTGACCGACTGACCCATATGCGAATATCGAACCCTAACACCTGTTTTTCTGACGATCTTGAACTTTATACATGTTCTCATCTGTAAGGATGCTTTAGGAAGGACTACATCTAAGAGATAGGCCAACCTAACCGTTTTTCGTTTTTTATTTTAAGAAAGACATGTCTCAACAAATTTTGACTTTAATTCTTTATGTTAAGATGTGCGGATATATTTTCCCACATTGACAATATGATAATAACCGGACCTAATATATAAACACTAGGACTACTCCTCTTATAGCCAATTAGTTTTAGGATGGAACCCCGAAGACTTATGTGTAAAGTTCACTTACGCGCATCCCCTCCACGTATTAAACCCGCCGGATTGTAAAAGATAAAGATAATTTAATACTTTCAACATTAATTGAAATAATATACTCTTGCAAGCTACGGATTTCAACAAGTACTTTAGTAATCGTACACCTACACAATACTCATACCGTACTTGCAGCTAGTTTTGCTAATTTATAAACTTTTCGTTTACACGTACATTCCATAAAGTAACATAAATTTTGTAGCTAGTTTATGGACTTGTCGTTTATATATTTTTTAATAATTAAAATCCAAACGTTTATAGGGCAAAATTCGCACGCTAATTTGATCCACATTGAAACGCAACGGATTACTGACATTTTCTTAAAGCTGTCACAAAATCTATGTTAGAGTGGCACTTGTGCAATATTTGGAATTTTGAGGGGCAAATTGTGAAACAAAATAAAGCCCACGGAAATTCCTACCTACGGTTCATGCAGACTATTTCAGTGAGAAAATGACACTCCGCTGCATGTCTTTTTAAATTTTAATATTAAAAAAAAATTGTATGTAATAAAGAGAATTTCACCCCAAAGTAAATTCACCTTTTTGGACAATGGAATTTTCTCAAGGTATAACCCTAATTGAGTTGCATGTAAACTTTATTTACAACTCTAAATCTAGCTAGTTATATAAAATTCTATATAAGATTTTAATTTACTTAATTAGTTATAATTAAAACGGATTTAAATACTTTATCGACTCACACTTATTTTTCAGTACCACTGTCGGTCTTAAAATTTCGAGCCATGACATTTTGTCAGGATAATAAAGTTACACGTTATAGTCCGCATTTCGATGCAAATTTAAATTAACATTAAATGTAGGTACACATGAAGACAAAAGGAGTGTTGGTATTCATAGATACATAGCCATGAAAGTACAAAAGAAGGGTTAGCATGACAAGATAAAGACAATGTCAAACATCATTGCACAATATGGAGGGTGCAATTTGTAGAATTGCATGTTTATAGTACAAACTTAATAAATGTTATGTCTCGAACTTAAGCTCAAGAGTTTCAGAATTACTAGCTCATCTATAAATTTAATGAACTTTATATAAATAACTAATTATAATGTGTAGGTACTAATATCTCTATTAATGATTTAATGTGATTTTAATGACTTGTTCAGAAACTAGTAACCTGCACATGCATGACTTTCTCAAACCCTAAGTAATCCACCATTGTTCAATACTCAAACAAGATTTGTTATGGTGAAAAGTTAAATCGATCAAATATATTATGTCTTTGTTCAACTATAAACTATTTATATTTTGAACAAATTCTCAATATATTTGAACATTTTACTTATTTGGTTGTGGTACTTATTACTTCCTCCGATCATAAATAAATGACTTTTTAGCCATTGACACAATTATTAAGAAAATTCCTAAACAACCTTAATTTTATAAAAAAATTTCTCAATTTTATCACTTATTAAATGTTCACCACCCTTTTAGACCAATGAGTAAATATTTTATTATGAAAATATTTAATAAAAACAATTTTCAAGAACTATTCTCACAACTCTCTCTTAATTAATAACCTTGAAAACATAAAACGAC
Organism: Fagopyrum esculentum; assembly: GCA_033239045.1. NCBI lineage: Eukaryota > Viridiplantae > Streptophyta > Magnoliopsida > Caryophyllales > Polygonaceae > Fagopyrum > Fagopyrum esculentum. The sequence continues at coordinate 141,288,341 of BSUD01000002.1, read as the reverse complement.
ATTTAAATTTGATCAAAATTTAGATCCTAGAAAGTCATTTATTTACGATCGGAGGAAGTATTATTAATCTACATAACAAAGCATACAATTAATATGCAGTAATTAAGCTATTTAAGTACACACTTAATTTCCCTTGGTGAGTCTTAAATCCCCAAGCGAAGCTCAAGATCAAGCTCAACTTCACTCACTTCATCTCCTTCCCCGGACTTTTCGTTATCGTATACCTCCTCCTTATCAAGATAAGGCTTAACACCATGGATCGGGAGCTCAGAACCAACTAAAACACAATTACAAGGGTTTGCCAATTGTTGACAAACACAAAATCCAGCATCACTTGGGAAGAATTCGATTGCGGAATTAGGGTTACTATTGTAACCACAGGAGTGAGGCGAGATTAACACTTGACCCACATTAGGTGGGGCTAGTTGCTGGTGCAGTTGGTGTTGAAGGCGAACTCGGTCACGTCTATGGACGTTCATGTGACCACCAAGGGCCTGGGCAGACCGGAACTCCCTCCTACAGAAGGTGCAAGTGTATGACCGAGGTGGCCATGTGGTGCCCGTGACGCTGCCCGTGTCCTCTGCAAAAGCTCGAACTTCCCACGAGTCTTCATCTTCGTCTTTCTCGGGTTGCCGCGGAATTGAAGAGGTTGATGAAGGATTCCACATCCAAGGGTAGATAGGGTAGAAATTAGGGTTTGATGAGGAAGGTGGTTGTGGAGGAGGAGGCTGTGTCATGATTTTTAGCTATGCAGCCATGTAAGATATGAAGTTTGAGGGTTTTGGGGATCCAGAGAAAGAGAGAAGATGACAAAAGGAAGAGGAAATAGAGACGAGTAATATTGATCAACTCAAACTCCTATATATATAAACAAAATAAATAAATTTTAAATATACAAAATTGTTAAATTATCATATTATAGCATATTTGAATTTATACTTTTACCTATAATTTTATACACTTATATATATCAAATTTCATATTATCTTATCATAATATTTTATAATTCAACATATAAATATTTTGATAACCACCGATACGGTGATAGGCACGGTGATCTCGACGAGGGAATGAGGGTGATCTCGATGAGGGAATGATGTCTCGGGTATGACTGTCTGATGTGGTAAAAGCCCATTTCATATATAAAACATGCATACATGTTTGGGGCGGTGCTCTAGGGCCCGTTCGGTACACTCTTTGTTGGCGTTTTCGGTGGTCCTGTCATAAGATGCTAATGTTAGGAAGTTCTATAGTTTGACTTGATGAAACATAACCTATGTTTTTCTTGTTGGGTTAGGATTACTTGTGAAAGTTTTACGAGGTGAATTTGAGAGTATATTTTTAGTATTTTATTTTGATGTTCCTCATAAGATGCATACATGTTTGATATATTTCTTATGCTTCGGCTCTAACTTTGTGTAACACCCGAAATTTTAGGAACTCGGAGCATTACGGGTTATGACCTCACAATGGGTCCCGACCCTCTGAGTAACAACAATAACATCGGATCTTGCAACAAGCTAGGCAAAAATAAATGAAAACCAAAAATAGATAAAATATCAAAAGATATAACAAAGGAAAAGCGAAAGACTCTCAGCCGAGTTCAACAACAAACTGAAAAGACAACAATAGAAATAATAAACCCCAATCCCTTTCTATAATGTACGGGAACGCCGGTTCACCACTCCGTCTGGATCACTCAGCAACATCTCTAACCTGCAGGGCATCTACAACGAAGGTATAAACTGCTAGCTAACATTCTAGATATTAGAATAACAGTAGAGGCACAAACACACATAAAACATAAACATATAGCATGCTCACACACAATCCGGTTATTATCTTTTATTAAGTCATCCGTTACTAATTCAACTTAGGTTGTGACACGAGAATCTCCCGAAAGTCGCCCCTGTTTCCGTTACCGACAGGAATAGATCAGATGCATCTATCCGTTACCTGTGGGTCTGGTCACAAGAGCACCTCCCAGTCTCCTGTAGAACTGGACAAGTGGTCACCGCCCGGTTATAATACACTTAGGCCAATCACGGTATAAGGTCGTCCTAGTCCAATTTTCCGTTATAAGGATAAAGTAAACAATCACCACCAATATGGTCAAACTAATACACGGAATGCAACTAAGTAAGTCCAAGGGACTTACCTGAACCAAAGATAACCCAAACTCACCTAAAGTACTCGGCTTCCCTTAGGGAAAGATCTACGTCTGCTCAGATAAGGCATCACGTATCAGGAACTATCTGAATGCTAGAAGTCTATACACTTCTAGTCTCATTGACCTCTACAAGGTCTATAGTAGCGTGCTAGAAGGTTCATACTTCTAGTTTCGATGATCTTTAACAGATCTCCAACATGCTAGGAAGTACGATTCCTAGTCTCATGGTTCTCAAGGAACAACATCATCACCACTCCTTAAACCATAACCAACTCATAAGAAACCACAAGTCACTAATTGGCATTCATCCCATTTCATCCAGGTCCAGCCTAACATGATCTAACTCCAGGAAAGGAAAAGGAAGTAGGATGGAAGCGACTTACCAAAGATGCTAGTCATTGCAGAGAAGGCGCGGGCGCGGGTGACAAAAGGTGCGGCCGCGGGTGATAGAAAGTTGAGGCCGCGGGGGCAGGAGATTGTAGTTGCGGGGGTGGTGAACTGTCAAAAGCAAATGTTGGGTATTCCTTCGACTGCGGAACTTTAACAAGACTGGCTTTGCTTCTTCTTCGCACTACACATGACAACACTCAATCAACGGAGCCTGGAACACATAGTAGAAACCAAAGAATCAAGACTCAATCTTGATTCATGCTAAGAAGAAGAAAGAAGAAAAGAAGAAGAAGGAAGAGAAGAAGCATGGAGCAGGATATTCGGGAACAAAAAGGGGAACGAAGGGGTGATGAACTTACAAAGTTTCTGCAGGAATTCGCACGAAAAGGCTGCAGCTTGGCTCGAGGTTGAAGAAGACAAGGTAGCAAGAAGAAGAAAACGAAAGAAAAGACGGGAATATAAAGGGTACGGCTGGGGACAGAAAGGAAGGTCAAAACTAGGTTAAACGGTAGAGGAAAGACGGCCCAAAAGATAGAAGATCGGAGCTTCTAAGAAAGGAAGGAAAGATAAAACGATTAAAACAGATTGTACGCGATCTAGGGTCAGCTGTACCCGCGGCTTGACCCTGCCGCAACCGCGGCAAGAGCGGTTGGCCGCGACCGCAGGTCATCGTCACCGCGGGGGCGGTGATATAGAAAAAATCGGATATTACATCAGATCTCTATAGAAAGAAGTTCCGTCCTGAAACTTGGAGCAAACCACACATGACCAACTCAACAACGTAGCAGAAACACCGATCATAAGTGATATTCCTTCACGGGGCACATAAATCAAGTCATCACACATATGAACACGAAACTCAACAAGAAGAAGACGGGAACTCACCCGTCAATGCTATAGGTATATCAAGCTCAACATAAAACACCGGGTAGTTCATCCGGATACCATCCTTTGTCTCCCATGTAGCCTCATCAACTCCTTGAATACACCACTGAACCCTCATCACCGGTATGTCCTTCGATCGGAAGTGTCTCGTACTACGCTCTAGGACAGCTACCCAATGCTCGACGAATGTATGTTCTGGCTCAACCACTAAATCATCATGGATGACGATGTGTCTCGGGTTTGGCACGTACTCCCGTAACTACGACATATGGAAGACTAGGTGAACACCCTCTAGTCTCGGTGGCAAAGCAAGTCGGTATGTTGCCTCTCCAACTCGCTCAAGGATCTCAAAGGGTCCGAGATATCTGGGACTAAGCTTCCCCTTGACGCCAAAGCGTCTGACACCGCATGTCGAGGATACCCTCAACCATACCTGAGCTCCCACTTTAACGCTTGAGGTTTGTGCCTCTTATCAACGTAGGACTTGCTAGCATCCGCTCTTTGATCATCGTCACTCGAGTCATATCATCTTGTATTTGCTCGGGTGCTAGACCACTGTTCGCCCCTAGAGGTGTGTGCAAATAAGCTTTAAATTTATAAAACTAGAATCAAGCAGCGAACCCGCAGTGTACGGATCGAGGTAGCTAAGCAAGAATTCCAGAGTATCGAACACAGGGATTTGGGTGGGAACAAATTCGATTTCAGGTTATCAAGCAATAAATATGAGAGTTTTGCAAATATTGGGAAAATAACAATCCTAAAGATCCGGGTATTCAGTTGTGGCAACAGATTCAAGATATACTAATAATATAAAGACAGAGTAGAGATATGCAAAGGTACACTAATGTAAGGTAATCGTACGGTTGAGGTTCCAAAAACCTTATGTAACTCACCTAAAAGATACTCCTTATACAGGTTGTTGAGGCTCAATATAAAGAGGTTCTAAAAGCAAGGATTAGTATCAAATACCCAAACCTATAATCTAAAGGTCAAGACTAACTTATCCGATTGAGGTTGTTGAGGCTCACAATCGAGGTAGAGGTTGTTGAGGCTTCACTACCACCTAGAAAAGACAAGTCTAAGCTAAGCTAAAGCAAATCTTTAACTTTGGATTAAGGTAAAAGCAGGCTCGTAAACTCATGGAAATTACGGTTGGATCTTGAGGTTCCACGGCCGTGGAACTCAAGAACAACCCGTAATTTAGGGTTGTCGGTGATAATTCTCTAACTCTCAGGGTCTAATCTGTTTGCGATCGATCTATCATCATCTAAGCCACAACTATCAACCCTTCACCTTAGAATTGTTAAGGGTTTTTAGCCAATAACAGTCATTTGATATCAATTCAAGATTTATAAGATAAAAGATGGGAACTTTCAAGAACTTTCAATAATCTTCGAACGAATCTCCGAATCACAATCAAGAACAAGTGTTTATCAAAAGATTCAATTCGGAATAAACAATCAAAATCTTAGGAAAGAAAGGAAACAGGATGTCAATCCGATCCTAAATCAAACCTAAGCAAGAAGAGGAGTTTTCTTGCAAAATCCTCCAAGAACTTCGATCTTCCTCAACGCGAAGATCGCTAACAGCAATTCTCCAATCACGAACTTTGATCTTCAATGAGATCTCCCAAAATCACCTCCAAGAATGAAGGTTTGTGTGTTGCTAAGCTTGCGTTCTTGCCGCTAAACCTAGGGTTTGAAGGGTCGTAAGCTAGATAACGAGGTAAGGCGAGGTGACGGAATCTTGCTTCATCCGTCCTTTTTATAATGCAGGGCAAAACGTCGGCCCGGCCCGATCTTCAAAAGATCATGGCTTCGAAACGTGGCGAAAGGATTTGCCAAGATCACGGTCGTGGAAGATTCCACGACCGTAATTCTGAGGCGTGGAAACTTATACGGGTAGCTTCCACGGCCGTAATATCCCCTGGAATGAACATCGAATTCTGCATCACAATCCACGGCCGTAATCTAGGGTCAAACCGTGATTTTTGCTTTCATTCGTGCATTCTTCAATCTAATACTCCAAATTGCTTCCCAAAAGGTGTCCTTGATCTAGAGGTACATCAACTCAACTCTCCTTCGCTCGATTTCGTTCGGAAATAGCTCCAAATCACCTATAATCAACATAGAACTCGTGTAGACATCCATATCGACAATATAGGTAATACTAGCTCATATATGCATAAAGCTCCATCAAAGACTATCAATATGAATCAAATACGATTATAAAACGTGCCTAAAATATCACAATATTTCATGCTAACAAATAACCCCATACTTAACACTTGCTTGTCCCTAAGCAAGGTCTTTCAAAAAGCTTTAAACAAGAGTTAGGATGAAATATGTGTACCTTCTTTTGGATGAAAGTGACTTCTAAAGAATAGATCATTCTCAAACCTTGCTTCATTCGTTTTCAAACTTTCACGCACTTAATTAGAGAGTAAGAGGTAAAGAAAGCTCATGAAACAATTTAACTTCCAAGCAAGCATTATAACCTTCAAACATTATCAAAATCAATCATAAGAACTTCAATTTAGATCACCATGCCATATAACATTCTTTTGATCTTAAGGACTTTTCAAAGGAAAAGGTCTAGAGTATGGAAGGGAAGGGAAACTTTAAGGGAGAGTGGTGCATAAATCCGGGAAAATGGACTACTACCTTCTTCTTCTTTTGCGGTTTCCGCAACTCTTCACTTAGAGCTTCGCTCTTACTTTTCATTTTTCGACTTTACTTTTGGAGTTATGGATAGAGGTGCACAAAAACCGAAGCCTAGGAGATTGGCGTTTCTCATTTTTGCGAGATGCCTCAAACCTTTAGCGCACATACCATAATCCGCTAGGAATATCGCTCAATCCGACTTTGGCAAGACACAAACACCCGGCTATGTGAATGGTGCCGAGTTACTCATCGTCATGATTGACTTCCCCAAACCTATAATTTCCTTCTATTCAATTGATTGCAAATATATGCTCTCATGGCCCTCCCACATCAAACATGCCTTTTTCTCATTCACTTTCCAAGTTCCCGGATGGGTAAGGGAGGCTAATATTTCAATGAGGAGTTAGATGATCAAAGGAAAGAAGAAAGAAAGTATCGAATTGCCTTAATCATTTCAAAAAGAAGCATAAGAACTTATAATGTGATTTCAACTTCGATTTCTTGCATAATTTAGGTAACATTTTCACATTATAAAACTTGCAAAAGAGGTGAAATCTATTCATTCAATTTTCTTTTCGAATTACTATCCTTTCAAGCATGCAATTGTTATCAACTTAATTCACAAGTAGTGTTTATCATAGAATTCATCTCAATTCATTAGAAGCATCAAATTTTTCAAAAATTTTTCAGTTTTTATGGGTTTTTAAAGTTCTTTTTCATGCAATGCAAGAATCAAACGTGTGACATATGATGAACATGCAATAATAGTCTCGGAATAGAAGCAACATATAGAGTAGAGTTATTACAAACATTTAGTACATCCCACCCCATACTTAGGACGAACATTGTCCCTAATGTTCACAAGAAAGAACAAAAGAAAGAAAAGAAAAGAAAACTCACAAATGGCGGCGGGGATGTCTAAAACGAGCAAGTCTGGTCATCAATCACTGCGGTGCCGGTGGAGGTGGGAATGGAGAGAAACTCGGGTCATAGTACCGCCCAAACTGCTGGCGGTAGACGTCCCTCATCATGTGGTCGAGGTCGTCCAAACGTCCATCTCTAGCGTCCGCCCGGATCTCTAATGCTCCGACTCTCTCTGAAAGTCCGGTAGCCCACTCCGGCATCCTCTCATACCATCCCGGAGCGCGATCATACCATCCGGGAGCGTCTGCTGGTGCTGCTGTTGGTGGTGGTGGTGGTGCTGCTGCGTGCGTAGTGGACCAAGGAGGAGGTGTCTCGTACCAGGTGGGAGGTGTAGTCATCCACGTGGGTCTCTCGCTCACGCTAGCGCGGCGAGATGACGAGCCTGAAGCTCCAGTCGGACGCGGAGAGCGTCTAGGTACATCCTGCTGATCCGGCTGATCCGGAAACGAGCCGAACTCCTGCTCTGCTCCTGCACCACTCTCATACGGCTCTCCCATATCCTCCTCATCTACAACTGGCGGTGGAACGTAAGGGGGAGCTACAAGCCTGTTCGCATGCATCGCAGCGAACGTCTCCTTCCAGTTGTGGCGTCCTGCCACAATGGAATACTCCGGCAGCCACTCAATACCCCTGCCGGTCCTACTCTCCCAGGGCATGCCCGCGTAAGGCGGACCTCTATGTGTGGGGAAGATGAGTCCCCTAACCATGAAAGCGTGTAGCCCTAATGGAACTGCCGGTATACGTGTGCAAGATGAGAAATCCACTCCAAAAGTCCTAGCTATGTGGGTCACTATCCCACCGTACCCAATGTTCCCTCTCGATTTGTTTTTCAATTCGGAATAAACAATCACAATCTTAGGAAAGAAAGGAAACGGGATGTCAATCCGATCCTAAATCAAACCTAAGCAAGAAAAGTAGTTTTCTTGCAAAATCCTCCAAGAACTTCGATCTTCCTCAACGCAAAGATCGCTAACAGCAATTCTCCAATCACGAACTTTGATCTTCAATGAGATCTCCCAAAATCACCTCCAAGAATGAAGGTTTGTGTGTTGCTAAGCTTGCGTTCTTGCCGCTAAACCTAGGGTTTGAAGGGTCGTAAGCTAGATAACGAGGTAAGGCGAGGTGACGGAATCTTGCTTCATCCGTCCTTTTTATAATGCAGGGCAAAACGTCGGCCCGGCCCGATCTTCAAAAGATCATGGCTTCGAAACGTGGCGAAAGGATTTGCCAAGATCACGGTCGTGGAAGATTCCACGACCGTAATTCTGAGGCGTGGAAACTTATACGGGTAGCTTCCACGGCCGTAATATCCCCTGGAATGAACATCGAATTCTGCATCATAATCCACGGCCGTAATCTAGGGTCAAACCGTGATTTTTGCCTTCATTCGTGCATTCTTCAATCTAATACTCCAAATTGCTTCCCAAAAGGTGTCCTTGATCTAGAGGTACATCAACTCAACTCTCCTTCGCTCGATTTCGTTCGGAAATAGCTCCAAATCACCTATAATCAACATAGAACTCGTGTAGACATCCATATCGACAATATAGGTAATACTAGCTCATATATGCATAAAGCTCCATCAAAGACTATCAATATGAATCAAATACGATTATAAAACGTGCCTAAAATATCACAATATTTCATGCTAACAAATAACCCCATACTTAACACTTGCTTGTCCCTAAGCAAGGTCTTTCAAAAAGCTTTAAACAAGAGTTAGGATGAAATATGTGTACCTTCTTTTGGATGAAAGTGACTTCTAAAGAATAGATCATTCTCAAACCTTACTTCAATCGTTTTCAAACTTTCACACACTTAATTAGAGAGTAAGAGGTAAAGAAAGCTCATGAAACAATTTAACTTCCAAGCAAGCATTATAACCTTCAAACATTATCAAAATCAATCATAAGAACTTCAATTTAGATCACCAAGCCATATAACATTCTTTTGATCTTAAGGACTTTTCAAAGGAAAAGGTCTAGAGTATGGAAGGGAAGGGAAACTTTAAGGGAGAGTGGTGCATAAATCCGGGAAAATGGACTACTACCTTCTTCTTCTTTTGCGGTTTCCGCAACTCTTCACTTAGAGCTTCGCTCTTACTTTTCATTTTTCGACTTTACTTTTGGAGTTATGGATAGAGGTGCACAAAAACCGAAGCCTAGGAGATTGGCGTTTCTCATTTTTGCGAGATGCCTCAAACCTTTAGCGCACATACCATAATCCGCTAGGAATATCGCTCAATCCGATTTTGGCAAGACACAAACACCCGGCTATGTGAATGGTGCCGAGTTACTCATCTTCATGATTGACTTCCCCAACCCTATAATTTCTTTCTATTCAATTGATTGCAAATATATGCTCTCATGGCCCTCCCACATCAAACATGCCTTTTTCTCATTCACTTTCCAAGTTCCCGGATGGGTAAGGGAGGCTAATATTTCAATGAGGAGTTAGATGATCAAAGGAAAGAAGAAAGAAAGTATCGAATTGCCTTAATCATTTCAAAAAGAAGCATAAGAACTTATAATGTGATTTCAACTTCGATTTCTTGCATAATTTAGGTAACATTTTCACATTATAAAACTTGCAAAAGAGGTGAAATCTATTCATTCAATTTTCTTTTCGAATTACTATCCTTTCAAGCATGCAATTGTTATCAACTTAATTCACAAGTAGTGTTTATCATAGAATTCATCTCAATTCATTAGAAGCATCAAATTTTTCAAAAATTTTTCAGTTTTTATGGGTTTTTAAAGTTCTTTTTCATGCAATGCAAGAATCAAACGTGTGACATATGATGAACATGCAATAATAGTCTCGGAATAGAAGCAACATATAGAGTAGAGTTATTACAAACATTTAGTACATCCCACCCCATACTTAGGACGAACATTGTCCCTAATGTTCACAAGAAAGAACAAAAGAAAGAAAAGAAAAGAAAACTCACAAATGGCGGCGGGGATGTCTAAAACGAGCAAGTCTGGTCATCAATCACTGCGGTGCCGGTGGAGGTGGGAATGGAGAGAAACTCGGGTCATAGTACCGCCCAAACTGCTGGCGGTAGACGTCCCTCATCATGTGGTCGAGGTCGTCCAAACGTCCATCTCTAGCGTCCGCCCGGATCTCTAATGCTCCGACTCTCTCTGAAAGTCCGGTAGCCCACTCCGGCATCCTCTCATACCATCCCGGAGCGCGATCATACCATCCGGGAGCGTCTGCTGGTGCTGCTGTTGGTGGTGGTGGTGGTGCTGCTGCGTGCGTAGTGGACCAAGGAGGAGGTGTCTCGTACCAGGTGGGAGGTGTAGTCATCCACGTGGGTCTCTCGCTCACGCTAGCGCGGCGAGATGACGAGCCTGAAGCTCCAGTCGGACGCGGAGAGCGTCTAGGTACATCCTGCTGATCCGGCTGATCCGGAAACGAGCCGAACTCCTGCTCTGCTCCTGCACCACTCTCATACGGCTCTCCCATATCCTCCTCATCTACAACTGGCGGTGGAACGTAAGGGGGAGCTACAAGCCTGTTCGCATGCATCGCAGCGAACGTCTCCTTCCAGTTGTGGCGTCCTGCCACAATGGAATACTCCGGCAGCCACTCAATACCCCTGCCGGTCCTACTCTCCCAGGGCATGCCCGCGTAAGGCGGACCTCTATGTGTGGGGAAGATGAGTCCCCTAACCATGAAAGCGTGTAGCCCTAATGGAACTGCCGGTATACGTGTGCAAGATGAGAAATCCACTCCAAAAGTCCTAGCTATGTGGGTCACTATCCCACCGTACCCAATGTTCCCTCTCGATTTGTTTTTCAATTTACTCATAGTCGCCGCCAAAAGGGTAGCACAATCGGCGCGGCATCCGTGAAGCATAGCATAGAGAAGGAATAGCTCATCCGTCTTGATCTTTTGGGGCGTCTCCGTCCTAGGGAAGAGACACTCCGAAAGAACACGGTGAGCTATCTTCAAGGCCAAATGGTACATCAATTTGGCCTTGGTGTCAGCTGGATGCCAACGGTCCTCGTCGGCATAGATCATAGCTACATCTCCCCAAAAGTCCTTAGCGGACACGTTCCTAGGGATGCGACCGTTGTAGGTCTCGTGGAACCCAAAAATGGTCCCAAACTCAACTATACTCAACTGGTAGTCTCGGTTCATGAGACGGAAGGAGACGGTTCTATCGACAGGGCTGTGCTCGAAAGACGTCACAACCTCTCGGGTGATCTCCTCATAAGCGTCTTCACGAATATTCGTGAAGACAAGCAAACCGGCTCTATCCAAGAGCCATGTAAGGTCATCTACAATGTTGAGAGGATGTAGATCCTCCAACAACAAGTATCTAGGGCCAATTACTGCCCTCTTCTCGATCCTCTCAAATGCAGCTTGGTGGTTTTCGTGTATGATCGGTATGCTAGAAGGAGGGGGTGAAGATGGAGGTGAAGGTGAGGATGGTGGTGAAGGGGATGAGGGTGGTGGTGGTGCCCTAGATGTGGAGGGGTTACCCTTTCTCTTTTTATTCTGTTCCCCTTTCTTTTCCTTAATCCTTCCCGAAACTCTCCTCACGAAGTCCATTCTGTTACAAATTACGGTCTGTTCTTCCCAAAACCACGGCCGTGGAACCTATACAGACCGTGATTCGACACAGAATTCTCGATTCTCAGCAAATCAGCAATCAAACTCCACCACAATCAGTCCTAATCTAGTTTCTTCCAATCTCAATCAATTCTTCCTAATAATCTCTAACAAAAACGAACAAAAACGGCTAAAATCAAGAAGAGAGCAAAAACCTCTTTTTTCGGATTGAGAAATCCAAAATGCGAGTTTGTTGATCGTTTTCCGCGCGATTTGTTGCTTGGATCTTGTTCTTGGTTGGATTTGCTTCGGTTTAGGAAGAAGAATCGTTAAAAACGATTAGAGAACGAAGATTTGGGAGGGGCTGCGTGTTTTCGGCGTTTAGGGCGTGGAAATTGGGGGTTTTTGTGGTGTTTTTGTGGTGAAGTGTGGCTTTTATACTCGCAGGAAAAATTTCAAAAATCACGGTCTATCGGGGTATTCCACGGCCGTGGAAATGTACGGACCCGTAATTTTGGTGATTTTTCACAGGCTTTTGAGAATTACGGCCACTGTAGCAATGACGACCGTAATTTAGACCGTGGAACTCTCTGTAAAGCTTCAAAGTCCAAATTTCGTCACTTCTCTTTGACGTTATCCTTCCTTTCCCCTTTTCCATCGATACTACAACCAAAAACACGAACATACCGGGAGAAATCGAGGCAAAAATAAAGCAAAAACTTCTATTCTAAGCTAATCTATGAATCGAAAGCAGAAACGACAATGCAATACCTTGGGTTGCCTCCCAAGAAGCGCTTTGTTTAAGGTCCGTAGCTAGACCATACTCGCACTTATTCGAGTGCGGTAGGTGCGAACTCCTCAGCTTGGAGTTCCGGTGAGTACTTCTTGAGTCGTTGACCGTTCACCTTAAAACTTCCGCTAGCTTCACCCCATACTTCAACTGCACCATGGGGGAAAATACGCTTAATTAGAAAAGGTCCAGTCCAACGAGATTTTAACTTACCTGGAAAGAGGCGAAGTCTCGAATTGAAGAGGAGAACTTGATCTCCTTCTTGGAAGTCCTTTGGAATGATATGCTTATCATGCCAACG
>BSUD01000002.1:141222861-141267461 GCA_033239045.1 Fagopyrum esculentum | reverse complement strand
CTGCGCATGCACTCAAAAAGAATCAAATAACGAGAGCAAGCTCCCAAGCTTGACAACCGGTTACCGAATTCGGCCGAAACCAAATCCCCGGCAACGGCGCCAAAAACTTGTTCGCCCCTAGAGGTGTGTGCAAATAAGCTTTAAATTTATAAAACTAGAATCAAGCAGCGAACCCGCAGTGTACGGATCGAGGTAGCTAAGCAAGAATTCCAGAGTATCGAACACAGGGATTTGGGTGGGAACAAATTCGATTTCAGTTATCAAGCAGTAAATATGGGAGTTTTGCAAATATTGGGAAAACAACAATCCTAAAGATCCGGGTATTCAGTTGCGGCAATAGATTCAAGATATACTAATGATGTAAAGACAGAGTAGAGATATGCAAAGGTATACTAATGTAAGGTAATCGTACGGTTGAGGTTCTAAAAACCTTATGTAACTCACCTAAAAGATACTCCCTATACAGGTTGTTGAGGCTCAATATAGAAAGATTCTAAAGACGAGAATTAGTGTCAAATACCCAAACTTATAACCTAAAGGTCAAGACTAACTTATCCGATTGAGGTTGTTGAGGCTCACAATCGAGGTAGAGGTTGTTGAGGCTTCACTACCACCTAGAAAAGACAAGTCTAAACTAAGTTAAAGCAAATCTTTAACTTTGGATTAAAGTAAAAGCAGGCTCGTAAATTAGAGGAAAATCACGGTTAGTTCTTGAGGTTCCACGGCCGTGGAAACCTAAGAACAGGCCGTGATTTAGGGTGTCGACGATATTTCTCTAACTCTCAGGGTCCAATCAAATTACGATCGATCTATCATTATCTAAGCCACAACTATCAACCCTTCACCTTAGAATTGCTAAAGGGTTTTAGCCAATAACCATTGTCATGATATCAATATTCAAATCAAAGAGAATAAAAGATGAAAACCCTCGAAAACTCAAATATAATCAAAAACTCAATCTCAAATCCAAACACAAATCGGAATATTCAATGAATTCGGAATAGAATACAAAACCTCACAATGATCCTAGGCAAGTATGAAGAACGGGATGTCAATCCGTCTTCAATATCAAAACCTAAGAAAGAGGCTAACCCTTCGGCGATCTTCAATCAACCCTAGGCGAAAATGCTCCAAGCAAGATAAGCGGTCGTAAGCGAAGGTCAAAGTCTTGGGGCTGTCACCGTCCGTTGAAGAATTTGACTCCCTCTAGTCTGCCTTTGGAGAAATTGACTCCTTCTATTCTCCCCTTGGAGAAATTGGCTCCACCGTCTCCATCGCCGCTTTGTTCGCCACCGAGAACACCCAAATAAGCTTTAAATTTATAAAACTAGAATCAAGCAGCGAACCCGCAGTGTACGGATCGAGGTAGCTAAGCAAGAATTCCAGAGTATCGAACACAGGGATTTGGGTGGGAACAAATTCGATTTCAGGTTATCAAGCAATAAATATGAGAGTTTTGCAAATATTGGGAAAATAACAATCCTAAAGATCCGGGTATTCAGTTGTGGCAACAGATTCAAGATATACTAATAATATAAAGACAGAGTAGAGATATGCAAAGGTACACTAATGTAAGGTAATCGTACGGTTGAGGTTCCAAAAACCTTATGTAACTCACCTAAAAGATACTCCTTATACAGGTTGTTGAGGCTCAATATAAAGAGGTTCTAAAAGCAAGGATTAGTATCAAATACCCAAACCTATAATCTAAAGGTCAAGACTAACTTATCCGATTGAGGTTGTTGAGGCTCACAATCGAGGTAGAGGTTGTTGAGGCTTCACTACCACCTAGAAAAGACAAGTCTAAGCTAAGCTAAAGCAAATCTTTAACTTTGGATTAAGGTAAAAGCAGGCTCGTAAACTCATGGAAATTACGGTTGGATCTTGAGGTTCCACGGCCGTGGAACTCAAGAACAACCCGTAATTTAGGGTTGTCGGTGATAATTCTCTAACTCTCAGGGTCTAATCTGTTTGCGATCGATCTATCATCATCTAAGCCACAACTATCAACCCTTCACCTTAGAATTGTTAAGGGTTTTTAGCCAATAACAGTCATTTGATATCAATTCAAGATTTATAAGATAAAAGATGGGAACTTTCAAGAACTTTCAATAATCTTCGAACGAATCTCCGAATCACAATCAAGAACAAGTGTTTATCAAAAGATTCAATTCGGAATAAACAATCAAAATCTTAGGAAAGAAAGGAAACGGGATGTCAATCCGATCCTAAATCAAACCTAAGCAAGAAGAGGAGTTTTCTTGCAAAATCCTCCAAGAACTTCGATCTTCCTCAACGCGAAGATCTCTAACAGCAATTCTCCAATCACGAACTTTGATCTTCAATGAGATCTCCCAAAATCACCTCCAAGAATGAAGGTTTGTGTGTTGCTAAGCTTGCGTTCTTGCCGCTAAACTTAGGGTTTGAAGGGTCGTAAGCTAGATAACGAGGTAAGGCGAGGTGACGGAATCTTGCTTCATCCGTCCTTTTTATAATGCAGGGCAAAACGTCGGCCCGGCCCGATCTTCAAAAGATCATGGCTTCGAAACGTGGCGAAAGGATTTGCCAAGATCACGGTCGTGGAAGATTCCACGACCGTAATTCTGAGGCGTGGAAACTTATACGGGTAGCTTCCACGGCCGTAATATCCCCTGGAATGAACATCGAATTCTGCATCACAATCCACGGCCGTAATCTAGGGTCAAACCGTGATTTTTGCTTTCATTCGTGCATTCTTCAATCTAATACTCCAAATTGCTTCCCAAAAGGTGTCCTTGATCTAGAGGTACATCAACTCAACTCTCCTTCGCTCGATTTCGTTCGGAAATAGCTCCAAATCACCTATAATCAACATAGAACTCGTGTAGACATCCATATCGACAATATAGGTAATACTAGCTCATATATGCATAAAGCTCCATCAAAGACTATCAATATGAATCAAATACGATTATAAAACGTGCCTAAAATATCACAATATTTCATGCTAACAACCACTAGCAATACTCATCTTATTCCAACATAGCGGGGTCCAACATCCGTGCACGTATAGCGCCTCATAAGGATTCATCCTGATCGATGCGTGCCAATTATTGTTGTACGAGAACTCCACTAAAGGGAGGTGATCTAGCCACACCTGTCCCAGTCTAGCACGCTGGCTCTAAACATATCCTCCTGAGTCTGTTTGGTCCTCTCAAACTGACCATTTGTCTGAGGATGATAAGCGGTCGTGAACTGTATACTCGTGCCTAAGGCGGCATGCACCTGCTGCCAAAACCTCGAAGTAAACCGTCCGAATTTTTCAAAGACTATGGTCCTAGGTACTCCATGGAGTCTCACTATCTGCCTAGTGAATTCCTTTGCTAATCGACTTACCGGACACGTCTCTTTTATAAGAATGAAACTTGCGGTCTTTGTTAGTCGATCTACTATAACCCTGATGGCGTTAAAACTCCGGTTCGGTCTCAAATCGGTAACAAAATTCATAACTATATCTTCCCACTTTCATTGGGGAACTAGAAGTGGGTGTAGCTCTCCACCTGGTCGGTGATGCTCAATGTTGACCTGTTGAAAGATCGCACAGTGAGCTACATATCTTGCCACATCTGGCTTCAGACCGCCCCACCAGAAGGAACGTCTGTTGTTCTGGTACATCTTACTCGCACTAGGATGTACCGAGTAAGGTGTCACGTAAGCCTCATGAAGGATTCGTTGTCTCAGCTCTCAGTCTGACGGTACGCATATGCCTTCCTGGCATCTCAAAACTTTGTCGACACCGACGGCGAACTGTGGTGCCTCACCTCGAGACATCCTGTCTCGGATTCGTGTCAAAGTCGGACAACTCTCTTGTTTCTGTCAAAAAGTGCTAGTGCGTCCCAAGGAGATACACTAGGGTGGATAAATCCCTTCACAGCTAACCCCTCAAGCTTCTTCTTAAGCTCAAGCATCTCGATAGGCGTCATGCGGTAGGGAGCCTTTGAGATCGGTCTCGTCCTGGGCTCTAGCTCAATGCCAAAGTCTACACTCCTCTGAGAGGCAAACCTGATGGCTCTTCAAAAACGTCGGTAAACTCGCTCGCTACCGGAATCTCCTCTAGCGTTGGAAACGTACTATCCTTCATGGCATAGCACCAAAAAGCTTCGCAACCCTAACGGATAAGTCTCACAACTCAGACTGCGTTGATGACTGTACCGGTCTTTCCGAGATCCCATCCTCGGAAAATCTCTACATGGATTGACTCCGTAGTCACCGTCAATGTGCTCTTGCCGATGTCCAAAACTGTCTGATGTCAATCCATCCAATCCATGCCCAAAATGACTTTTTCATGTACTAGGTACATGACGAAGAACTAACTTGACCAATCACAACCTCCCAATCTAATAGGGCAATCGCAGACCTCTCATGTTCCTTTAATCTTACCTTCATCAGGTAACCCTATAAAGAAAGGTATCCCCTCTATGGTAACTAAGGCCAATCTATCTACACATGTATCAAATATAAAAGAATGTGTAGCACTGGTATCGAAAAGAACTCTAACAGGAAAATCATTAATATGAATGGTACATGTGGCATCTAGAGTTTCCGGCTCCACTACACTCCTCAGCTCGTAAACTCTGCTTGAAGCACCTTTGGTGTCGGTAGTATCACCACCTCGTCCTCTACCATGTCCTTGAGCGGAACCTTGATGAGCGGTATAACCAGGAGCTCTCTATTGCTGTTGAGAGTGATACTGAGGCAGCTTCGCCCACCTCCTGCAACGCTAGAAGGTGAAGAAACCTATTGTGATGACGTCTAGCCCTGACGGCAAAACGCAACTTTGTGTCCGGGCTTGCCACAAGAAAAGCAAGTCACTGCAGTCTTCTTACAATCAGCTCTCATAGGTCCGACACCTACGCATTTATAACATTGTCGTCCTCTGTCAGAACTTTACGTTGTCTGCTAGAAACCAGAGCGTCCCGGCGTTTGACTATGTCCAAATCTAGAAGCTCCAGTACTGGCTGGTCCAGTCCTCTGCCTCTTCTCAGGACCTCCTGTTTGAGAAGCTCTCTTGTGACCCGGTTGGTCTCTCTCGTAAGCAGATGCTCTATCCTGATAGTCCGTCAAGGTGTAACAACGGAAACCAGCAAGATAAGAGCGAGTAGACTCTCTCGACCTCCTAGAGAACAGAAGAACATGTTGATCCTTGGGTGGTGCAAACGGACCCAACAATGACAAATCCTCCTGGAACTTGCTGACAATCTCAACAATAGAAATATCCTCGAAACCAGCCTCGAGGAAATCCAGTAGTCGATCTCTCCTCATTGTTGCGGGGAAGTAGCAATATTTGATCATAGTCTTCATCTGCTCATAACTCGTAACATATTGCGGATGGTCCTCCACCAGTGATGTGCCTGATCTTGTAGTAAAGTTTGTACTATATCGACTCGACGACCCTCTAGGCAACGGATCGCTTCCATAGTAGAACTCATGTGACCTATCCAAAGCTCTACCTTCAATCCCGTCTTTCCTTCGAAAGGAGG
Organism: Fagopyrum esculentum; assembly: GCA_033239045.1. NCBI lineage: Eukaryota > Viridiplantae > Streptophyta > Magnoliopsida > Caryophyllales > Polygonaceae > Fagopyrum > Fagopyrum esculentum. The sequence goes on along the minus strand of BSUD01000002.1, from coordinate 141,261,942 downwards.
AACTTTCAGCTGGTTGAAAGACTTCATCCAACATACGGGTCTTGGCTCTCTCACCTCATTTGGTACTTTGGAAACCTCAGCTTTTCTGATAGGTGCAACAATCACCTGCATCACTCTTTACGAAACCTCAGTTGATCTACGGGTACTGACGGTGCTGGTGCAGGTCCTCCAGTCCTGAAAGCCTCCTTGACTCTTTGTTGTAGTCACGGTATGTAGATACTCCGATGGACACTCGACCGGACTCGTCCATGTTGCTCTTTGTGCTCCGGAACAAGCAGCGGTCCCGTTCCCCGCTTCGGGATCAACACTCTAAGCAACTTCTTCAACGAACACCTCAGCAATAGCCGGGTCAGCAACGGGTGGATCACGATAGAGGCTTGGCCCCGACCTCAAGCTAGTGGAGGTCTACCTGCACGTCCTCGTCCATGGACAGTAGGTGGAAGAGGTGGTCGACCCCTTCCTCGCCCTACAACAAATGTAGTTCTAGTACGCGTCATCTGCGATATGGATAGATAAATATATAAGGCCATACTATCAACTACTGCAAAAAAATCCAAAAAAAAGCACATAAAAGGCCAACATAAAAGAAATACTAACATGATGAGGTCCGCAAAGATGGTGGTGGTCTCCCGTACATTTATCTTAGACCAACAAGTTAAAACAAAAACCCCCTTTTAAAAATGTAGACCCCTTGCGGGTTTTGTTTATTTATCTATTCAATATATTTCGAGTGCCATATATTGTTGTAAACCTAGAGCTCTGATACCATATTGTAACACCCCAAGTTCTGGGAACTCGAAGTGTTACGGGCTAGGACCTCACAATGGGTCCCGCCCCTCAGAGTAACAACAATAACATCGGATCTTGCAACAAGGCACAATAAATGAAAACCAAAACTTATATAAAAAACAAAGGTTTAACAAAGGAGAAAAGCAAAAGACTTGCAGACGAGTTCAACAACAACCTGAAAAGACAACAATAGAAATATAAACTCAATCCCGTCCTATAATGTACGGGAACTCCAGCTGACCACACCGTCCGGATAACTCAGCATCATCTCTAACCTGCAGGGCATCTACAACATCGGTATAAACCGTTAGCTAACAAATTAGACATCAGAAAGATAGTAAGGCACAAACACATGTAAGAGCATAAACATATATATGCCCACACACAATCGGTTATTATCTTTCATTACGTTAATCTCATTGCTAATTCAACTTATGTTGTCAAATGAGAATCACCGTGATCTCGCCTCTGTCCCCTTTCACCAATAAAAATAGAGGCGATGCATCCCTCCGTTACCTACTGGACTGGTCGCAAGATCACTTCCCGGTTTCCCCATTTTGACTGGACAAGCGGTCACCGCCCGGTTATAATACACTTGGGCCAATTAAGGTATAAGGTCATCCTAGTCCGGTTTTCAGTTATAAACGATAAACAACAAAATTAAACAATACGGTCAAACCAATATACAAAACACAACTAAGTAAGTCCAAGGGAATTACCTCACTCGTAGGTAAACACAAGGGTCAGTTACTACTCAGTTTCCAGAAGGAAAGAATGAATGTCTGCCCAGACAAGGAATATCGAATAAGATATGAACCGAAAGCTAGGAGTCTACAACTTCTAGTCTCAATGATCTCTAAGATATCTCTAACAAGGTAGGGACACGATCTCTAGTCTCACAATAATCCCAAAGAATAACATCAACAACATAGCACAAGGGAAGGAACGAGGAAACAAGGAAGGAAGCTGTTAGCATGAAATATTGTGATATTTTAGGCACGTTTTCTAAGTGTATTTCATCCATATTGATAGTCATTGATAAAGCATTGAAGCATTTGTGAGTTAGTTTATCTATTTTGTCGATATAAAGGTCTACATAAGCTTTGTGTTGATTGTAGGCGATTTGGAGCTAATTCCGAATGGATTGAGAGAGAATGGAGTTTGATTGAGCATGTCCAAGGATTGAGGACATCTCTAGGAGCTAAGGATGGTGCTAACTTGAAGAATAGCACGAGACTAAGGAAAACCACGAACTACCTCTAAACCACGCTCTAAAATACGGCCGTACTACATTCCACGTTCAAGTCCACGGCCGTGGAACTTGGCAAGAGAGGCGTGGTGCATTCCAGCAACTTACACGGCCGTGGAGGGTTGTGACAAACCGTGACCAACTTCCACGCTCTAAATTACGGGCGTGGAACCCTTCCACGACCATGATCTTGGCGATCTTTTACGCACACTTTGAAGCCACGATCTTCTACGCAATTGGGCCGGGCCAATATTTTATCCTACCCTATAAAAGAACGGAAGAAGAGAGATTCCGTCACCTCTGCTTAGGCTTACACTTGGACTTACCCTAGTTCACGCTTTTTGGCGAAGATCGTTGTTGAGAGATTTGCGCTTTGCCTATTGCGATTTCCGGATTGACGGAGAGAGAGAAGATTTGGAAGATTGTTCGTAAGGAGATTTCGCTTCATATTTAGGTTTGATTTAGAAGACGGATTGACATCCCGTTCTTCGTTCTTATCTAAGATTGTGATTGCTTGTGTTATTCCAAAACTATTGATATTATTGTTCTTGATTTGGGAATTCGAGATTGATTTGAAAGTTATTGAAGGTTTTCGGAAGTTTTCATCTTTCATTCTTTTAAACCTTGAAATTGATATCAATATGACTGTTGTTGGCTAAAACCCTTTAGCAATTATAAGGTGAAGGGTTGATAGTTGTGGCTTAGATGATGATAGATCGATCGTAAACAGATTGGACCCTGAGAGTTAGAGAGAATTGTCGACGAACCTAATCCACGGTCTGTTCTTGAGCTTCCACGGCCGTGGAACTCAAGAACTACCCGTAATTTTGTGTCAGTTTACGAACTTGCTTTTACTTTAATCCAAAGTTAAAGATTTGCTTTAACTTAGTATTGGCTTGCCTTTTCTAGGTGGTAGTGAAGCCTCAACAACCTCTACCTCGATTCTGAGTGTCACAACCTTAATCGGTTTAGTTAGTCTTGATCCTTGGATTACAAGTTTGGATATTTGACATCAATTCTTACCTTTAGATCCTTTCTATACTGAAGCCTCAACAACCTTTATAGAGAGTGTCTTTTAGGTAGGTCATATAAGGTTTTTGGAACTTCACCGTACGATTACCTTACATTTGTATACCTTTGCAAACCTCAACTCTGTCCTTATATCTTTAGTATATCTTGAATCGATTGCCACAGCTGGATTCCTGGATCTTTAGGATTGTTGTTTTCCCAATAATTACAAAAGCTCATACATTGACTCGCTTGACAATTCTATAACTGGATTTAACCCCCCAAATCCCTGTGTTCGATACTCTGGAATTCTTGCTCAACTATATCGATCCGTACACTGCGGGTTCGCTTGCTTGATTCTTGTTTTATAAATTTAAAGCTTATTTGCACGCACGCTAAGTGGCGAACAAGTTTTTGGCGCCGTTGCCGGGGATTTGGTTTAGGCCGAATTCGGTTATCGGTTGTCAAGCTTGGGAGCTTTGCTCTTGTTATTGATATCTCTTTTGAGTGTTCTTGCAGGTTTGTGTTCTTAGGTACATACGAAGTTCTTGTTCCAGCAACGGAACAGAGTTTCGCCAAAGAACAAGTTTTTTTTTTTGCTTTTTCTTTTAATCTTTTGGTATGAGTTCTTGAGTTTTCAGATTTTCCAATGGATGGAAACAGCTTTGTAACGGCGAGGAACGAAATATGGAGCCTCAGAGCTGAACTTAATGAATCTTTGGAGCAACATAGACTTAGGAACAAATCATTGGAAAGAGAGAGATGGAGAAAGAAAGAGGTAGCTAAATGGAAGGAGTATAGATATTTGCTGGATTATTTTTCATTTTTTTTCAGTGAACAAAATGAAATAGAGGAAGCTATTAAGAAGGAGCTTAAAATCTGGGAGGAGCTCTATACCGCTCGCGAGGTATATGAAGAACCTCTTGAAGATCAACTTGAATCAAAGATCAAGCAATCAATGAAGGATCTCGAAGACCTTGAAAGAAAATTGATCCTTGCTGAAATTGCTCGACTGGAGGAAGAAGTGGAACACCTAGACTCAATTGCTAATATTGTAGTCGAGATTGAAGAAGAGTCGGTTGTGCTGGATAAAGAGGAAGAAGTGGAGAACCTTGTCCAAATTACCGAAACTGTGGCCAAGGTTGAAGAAGATCCAGATGAGTTGGGAGATATTTCATGTGTGGATCATCATCCCAACATGAAACTTGTCCCAAGCCTTGAAGATCTTAACAAGGTACATTCTCTTACTTCATTTGAAATTCCTATTAAAATTTTTGATTTTTTTCAGGAATGCACCGGAGAGTTGGAGGTCTCTTCCAAAAGAACCTCCTAAGGTGAAGATGAAACCTCCATTAAAACTGCTGGAAGTAGATGCTCCTTGGACTAAAAGGAGTAAATTTGGCAAGCGCTTCAATGCCAATGCCAACAAGTGTTTTTTGTTCAAGTATGGGGTTATTCAGATGACGAAGACCATACATCATCCCCAAGCTGGAGATGGGGAAGCTAAGAGGATTCTCGAGAAACTGATTTCTCGATCTAGGAAAGGATGGGACGCAAGGCTGAATTATGTCCCATTAAAGCATAAGAAGGCTAGGAGGATTCCGGTGAGAATCAAACCGTACAAGCTTGTACGTGGGAGATCTTACCACTTGCCGGTGAAATTAGGAACCAGAGATTTCTTGGAAGAGCTCTATGATGGATTTGAAGAGTAATCCAATATGTTCAAGGTGCATTGAATCATCTATGGACATTGGTCTAGCTACGGACCTTAAACAAAGCGCTTCTTGGGAGGCAACCTAAGGTATTGCATTTACGTTTTTTGTTTTTGATTCATAGTTTAGCTTAGTTTAGACGTTTTGATTTGTTTTGCCTTCGATTCCTTCCGGTATGTTTGTGTTTTTGGATGTAGGAACAGTGGAAAAGGATAGGGGAAGGAAAAACTTGAAGAAAAGTGACGAAACTTGGACTTTGGAGCATTACAGAGAGTTCCACGGCCTAAACCACGGTCGTGGAACCCTCTGAGACCGTAATTTACAAAAGCCTTTGAAAAATCACCAAAACCACGGTTCCGTACATTTCCACGGCCGTGGAACCCCCCGACAGACCGTGATTTTCAAAAATTTTGACGGCCACTATATAAACCACGTTCTTCACAAAAACACAACATCACAAAACCCATTCCACGCCCTAAACGCCGATTTGCCTCCCCTCACCTCAAATCTTCGTTCGTTAATCGTTTTTAACGATTCTTTGGCTAAAACAGAAGCAAATCCGATCACCAACAAGATCCAAGCAACAATTCAAGCGGCCATCAAGGAAAGCAGAATTCGGATTTGAAAATCCGAAAACCTAGGTTTTTTCGCTCTTCTCTATCTTTGTCGATTCGGGCTTGCATTTGCTAGAATTTTTAGGAATAACTGATTGGAATTGGAAGAGAATTAGTCTAGGACTGCTGCTGTGAAATTTGGTGTGATTTTGCTGAGTTTTGAGAAAAGTCGAGACAAACCACGGTTCCTGTAGCTTCCACGGCCGTGGAACACCAAGAACAAACCGTGGTTTTTGCCAGAAAATGGATTTTGTAAGGAGAGTGTCCGGTAGGAATAAGGACAAGAACAAAGACAAAGATAAGAGTAAAAAGAGGAAGGGCAATCCCTCTTTCTCTTCCTCCTCTAGAGCACCACCACCTTCATCCCCTTCACCTCCATCATCACCTTCATCACCATCACCTCCTCACCCTAGGGTCCCTACCATTCACGAGGATCATCTCGATGCCTTAGAGAGGATCCATAAGAGGACGGTCATAGGACCTAGGTACCTACTGTTGGAGGACTTAGCCCCTCTACATGTCATAGGGGACATCACTTGGCTCTTGGATAGAGCCGGATTAGTCGTCTTCTCCGCTATTCGGGAAGACGCATATGAGGAGATTACGAGAGAGGTTGTGGTTTCTTTTGAGCACAACCACGTTGATAGGACAATTTCTTTCCGTCTGATGGAAAGAAACTATGATTTCTCCATCCGGGAGTTTGGAGCCTTCTTTGGGTTCCACGAGACCTTCAATGGTCGTTTCCCCAGTGGCGTGTACGCCAAGGATTTCTGGGAAGAGGTCGCCATGATCTATGCCAGCGAGGACCGCTGGCAACCAGCTGATACCAAGGCTAAGTTGATGTATCACTTAGCCTTGAAGATTGCTCATAGGGTACTTTCTGAGTGTCTCTTCCCTAGGACGGAGACACCTCAGAAGATTAAGACAAATGAGCTCTTTCTTCTGTACTGCATGTTATATGGACGACCTGTTGACTGCGTCACCCTCTTAGCTGCTACCATGAGCAAGCTAAAGAATAAGAGGGCTGGCAACATTGGATATGGTGGGATAGTCACCCACCTTGCTAGGGCATTAGGGGTAGATTTCTCCGCCTGCACACGCATTGCTGTTGTACCCCTAGGACTTCAGGCCCTTATGACTAGAGGTCTCATCTTCCCCACCCATAGAGGTCCACCTTACGCTGCTATGCCATGGGAGAGTAGGACGGGGAGAGGTATTGAGTGGCTCCCAGAGTGTTCCATTATGGCTGGACGCCATAACTGGAAGGCGACGTTCGTTGCTATGCATGCGAACAGGATTGCAGCCCCACCTTATGTCCCGCCACCACCTGTAGTAGAGGAGGAGGAGATGAGAGGAGGAGACGAGTATGAGGGAGGAGGAGGAGGAGCTGATGACTTTGGCACATTCCCGGCTCAGTCGGATGTGGTTTCTGACCTTCCTAGGCATTCACCCCGTCCAGCTAGAGCTTCAGGATCTTCTTCTCGCCGCGCCAGCGTAAGCGAGAGGCCGACTTGGATGGCGGATCCACCTGCGTGGTATAGGACTCAGCCAGATTGGATGGGAGCTCCTCCACCATGGTCTACACAGGCACCACCAGCACCGGCACCTTCAGATGCACCGGCATGGTACAGCCAGCCTCCAAGTTGGTATGAGCAGCTGCCGGATTGGGCCACCAGACTTTCCTATAGGGTGGGAGCATTAGAGATCCGCGCAGATGCGAGAGATGCACGTGTAGATGACCTTGACCATATGATGATGGATGTTTACTGCCAGCAGTTCGGGCGGTACTATGATCCCAGCTTCTCTCCATTTCCACCTCCACCGCAGTGATGACTTTGATGATCGACAGTATTAGCCGCTCCACCACCATTTTGTGAGTCTTTTTCTTTCTTTCTTTTCTTCTTTTTCTTTTCTTTGAACATTAGGGACAATGTTTGTTCCAAGTATGGGGTGGGGTGTAACTAATCGTTTGTAATAACTCTTACTCACTTTATTTGCTTCTATTGAGACTATCTTGCATGTTTCATTATATTGTTACACGTTTCATTATTGCATTGCATGAAAGAGCCTTTGAAAAACCCATAAAAATTGAAAAATTTTGAAAATTTTGTGCTTCTAAGGATAGAGATGATTTCTATGATAATCACCACTTGTGAATTGAGTTTTGATGACAATCGCATGCTTAAACGAATAATGAATTGAAAAGAGATTGAATGAGTTGATTATACTTCTTTTTGCAAATTTCATAATGTGATGAATGTTACTTAAATCATGTTGAGGAATCAAAGTTGAAATCACACTATAAGTTCTTATACTTCTTGTTGAGATGATTAAGGCAATTCGATTTTCTTTCTTCTTTCTTTGATCATTTAGCCTCTCATTGAAATAATGGCCCCCTTTACCTATCCGGGAATTTGGAGGAGTTGATTGATATTGGCATGTTTGATGTGGGAGGGCCTTGAAAGCAATTATTTGCAATCAAAAGAATAGAAAGAAATTATAGGTTTGGGGAAGTTAATCATGATGATGAGTAACTCGGCACCATTCACATAGCCGGGTGTTTGTGTCTTGCCAAAGTCGGATTGAGCGATATTCCTAGCGGATTATGGTAAGTGCGCTAAGGGTTTGAGGCATCTCATATAAATTGAGAAACGCCAATCTCCTAGGCTTCGGTTTTTGTGCACCTCTATCCATAACTCCAAAAGTAAAGTCGAAAAATGAAAAGAAAAGAGCGAAGCTCTAAGTTGAAAGTGCTGTGGAAACCGCAAGAGAAGAAGAAAAGAGTAGTTATCCACTTTCCCGGATTCATGCACCACATTCCTTAAAGTTTTCCTTCCTTTTCCATATTCTAGACCTTGTTTGAAAGTCCTTAAGATCAAAAGAATGTTATATGACTTGGTGATCTAAATTGAAGTTTCTTATGATTGATTTTGATAATGTTTAAAGGTTATGATGTTTACATGGAAGTTTGATTGATTCATGAGCTTTCTTTACTCTTTACTCTTTGATTAAGTGTATGAAAGTCTTATAAGCAAATGAAGCAAGATTTGAGAATGATCTATTGATTAGAAGGCACATTCATCTAAAAGAAGTTTTGCTTTGAGAAGGTACACATATTTCATCTAACTTGTGTTTTAAAAGCTTTTTAAAAGACCTTGCTTAGGGACAAGCAAGTGGCAAGTATGGGGTATTTGTTAGCATGAAATATTGTGATATTTTAGGCACGTTTTCTAAGTGTATTTCATCCATATTGATAGTCATTGATAAAGCATTGAAGCATTTGTGAGTTAGTTTATCTATTTTGTCAATATAGAGGTCTACATAAGCTTTGTGTTGATTGTAGGCGATTTGGAGCTAATTCCGAATGGATTGAGAGAGAATGGAGTTTGATTGAGCATGTCCAAGGATTGAGGACATCTCTAGGAGCTAAGGATGGTGCTAACTTGAAGAATAGCACGACTAAGGAAAACCACAAACTACCTCTAAACCACGCTCTAAAATACGGCCGTACTACATTCCACGTTCAAGTCCACGGCCGTGGAACTTGGCAAGAGAGGCGTGGTGCATTCCAGCAACTTACACGGCCGTGGAGGGTTGTGACAAACCGTGACCAACTTCCACGATCTAAATTACGGGCGTGGAACCCTTCCACGACCGTGATCTTGGCGATCTTTTACGCACACTTTGAATCCACGATCTTCTACGCAATTGGGCCGGGCCAATATTTTATCCTACCCTATAAAAGGACGGAAGAAGAGAGATTCCGTCACCTCTGCTTAGGCTTACACTTGGACTTACCCTAGTTCACGCTTTTTGGCGAAGATCGTCGTTGAGAGATTTGCGCTTTGCCTATTGCGATTTCCGGATTGACGGAGAGAGAGAAGATTTGGAAGATTGTTCGTAAGGAGATTTCGCTTCATATTTAGGTTTGATTTAGAAGACGGATTGACATCCCGTTCTTCGTTCTTATCTAAGATTGTGATTGCTTGTGTTATTCCGAAACTATTGATATTATTGTTCTTGATTTGGGAATTCGAGATTGATTTGAAAGTTATTGAAGGTTTTCGGAAGTTTTCATCTTTCATTCTTTTAAACCTTGAAATTGATATCAATATGACTGTTGTTGGCTAAAACCCTTTAGCAATTCTAAGGTGAAGGGTTGATAGTTGTGGCTTAGATGATGATAGATCGATCGTAAACAGATTGGACCCTGAGAGTTAGAGAGAATTGTCGACGAACCTAATCCACGGTCTGTTCTTGAGCTTCCACGGCCGTGGAACTCAAGAACTACCCGTAATTTTGTGTCAGTTTACGAACTTGCTTTTACTTTAATCCAAAGTTAAAGATTTGCTTTAACTTAGTCTTGGCTTGCCTTTTCTAGGTGGTAGTGAAGCCTCAACAACCTCTACCTCGATTCTGAGTGTCACAACCTTAATCGGTTTAGTTAGTCTTGATCCTTGGATTACAAGTTTGGGTATTTGACATCAATTCTTACCTTTAGATCCTTTCTATACTGAAGCCTCAACAACCTTTATAGAGAGTGTCTTTTAGGTAGGTCATATAAGGTTTTTGGAACTTCACCGTACGATTACCTTACATTCGTATACCTTTGCAAACCTCAACTCTGTCCTTATATCTTTAGTATATCTTGAATCGATTGCCACAGCTGGATTCCTGGATCTTTAGGATTGTTGTTTTCCCAATAATTACAAAATCTCATACATTGACTCGCTTGACAATTCTATAACTGGATTTAACCCCCCAAATCCCTGTGTTCGATACTCTGGAATTCTTGCTCAACTATATCGATCCGTACACTGCGGGTTTGCTTGCTTGATTCTAGTTTTATAAATTTAAAGCTTATTTGCATGCACGCTAAGTGGCGAACAGAAGCAACTCACCAAAGACGGGAGTTACTGTAGAGGAGCAGGGGCGGCAGAAAGAGGCGCGGGGGCGGCAGGGCTTGCAGGTGCAGGGGCGGGACGATCCAGGCGCGGGGCGGTTTTTTGACAAAGGTTGCGTCTTCTCCTTTGAAAACAGTAACACAACAAGGGATCATAGCTCAACTTCTTCAATCCACACACAAAAACTCTTCAAGGAAGCCTGGAACACATACTCATCAACAACGAAGGATAAACAAGAATCAAGACTCGATCTTGATTCATGTGAAGAAGAAGAAGAAGAAGGAAAAGAATAAGAATGAAGAGGCATGCAGTAACTATACATGAACATCAAAAGGATCAAGGGATGAAGAACTTACACGTTTTGCAGAAAATCACAAGGAAAGACCACAACTTTGCTCGAGGTTGAAGAAAACGTAAGCAAGAAGAGAAAAAAGGAAGAGACGGCGGGAATATATACGGAACGGTTGGGAAAGAACAAAGGAAGGTCAAATTAGGGTTAGAAGATAGAAGGAAAGTCGGCCCAAAAGATAGAAGATCGGATCTTCTAAGAAAACAAAGAAATAAAAACGACAAAAAACAGATCGGGCGCAATCTGGAGTTAGCCGCAGGGCGGACTGACCCGGACGCGACTGCGGCTGGCCGCAGGGGCGGTTCGCTTCACCGCGGAGGCGATGAAGCCAAAAACCGTGTGTTACATTAGATCCCCCTAAAAAGTAGTTTCGTCCCGAAACTTGAAGCTACCCCACATGACCAACCCAAGGATGAAGCAAAAACACTGATCTCAACTCATATTCCCGGATGGGGCACATAATTCAAAACGTCACATAAGCGTATACACAACTCAACAAAAAGGAAACTAAAACGCCAATGTCTATGATATAGGTACGTCCAGCTTAGCATAAAACTCCGGATAGTTCCTCCGGATACTATCCTTTGTCTCCCTAGTCGCCTCATCTACTCCTCTCATCGACCATTGAACCTTCATCATCGGTATGTCCTTCGATCACAAGCGTCTCGCACTACACTCTAAGACAACTACCAGGTGCTCTACAAACATAAGGTCTGGTTTGACCACTAAATCCTCATGGCTGACGATGTGTGTCAGGTCTAGTATGTACTCCCATAACTGAGACACATGGAAGACTGGGTGAACACCCTCTAGTCTCGGTGGCAAAGCAAGTTTGTATGTTGCCTCTCCAACTCGCTCACGGATCTCAACAGGTCCGGCGTATTTGGGATTCAGCTTCCCCTTGATGCCGAAACGTCTAACACCTTGTGTTGGGGATACTCTCAACCATACATGAGCTCCAACTCTGAACTTCAAAGGTCTGCGCCTCTTATCCACGTAGGACTTTTGGCGACTCTACGCTGCCAGCATCCGCTCTCGGATCATCGCTACTTGAGCCATATCATCCTGTATCTGCTCAGGTGCTACACTACTAGCACTACTCGGCTCTTCCCAATATAGCGGTGTACGACATCTCTGTCCGTATAAAGCCTTGTAAGGAGTCATCCTGATCGATGCGTGCCAACTGTTGTTGTATGAAAACTCCACTAAGGGAAGGTGATCTGGCCACACCTGTCCCTAGTCTAGCACGCATGCTCTCAACATATCCTCCAGAGTCTGGATGGTCCTCTCGGACTGACCATCGGTCTGAGAATGATAAGCGGTCGTGAACTATAGACTCTACTAGTACAAATATCCCCCCCTAGACCACAGTTATTTTCAACATGGGAACCCGATTAAAGAAGCGTGGTTAACGGGAGCAAGGTCCGGACGTTCGGACCACGTTAACGTCATCGGGTTATTTTTTTTCGGACCCCGGTTTTTTAATAATGGGGTAATTTTCAAAACCCGGTTATTATAAAATAACCGCGGTCCGAAAATTACTACGGTTATTTTATAATGACCGGGGTATGTTTCGGAACCCGGTCATTATAAAATAACTGTGGTATTTTTCAAAACTCAGTTTTTATAATAACCGGGGTATTTTTCTACCGGTTTTTAAAATTTCAAAATCTTCCCCGATTTTTACATAAAACCGTGGTAATTTTTAACCCTAATTTATTATTTTTAATATGAAAATAGGTAATTTTGCACCTGCTTAAATTACACAATAGTATGCATTGTAACTGAAATTATTCATTAGTAAATAACTAATGTTGAGCTGAAGTGATTAAGCAAAATTATCAGGTAATTATCATTCCAATTATAAAATCCGGAAGTAACATAAAAAACAATCAAGTTTCTATCATTCTTCGTTCCGAAAGTAACTTATATATCTTACCAAAAGATAACATAACACTTTTTGTGTATCTGTCTCTACAAGGAAAACTATGCTAGATAAGTCAATCAGTCAATATCGATGCATTCTTGAATGAGAGGATCCACAAACTCGATCCACTCCTTGTGCAGTTCACAAAGATGGACTTCATCATACGACTTTGTTAGCCAGAACATATGGTGTAAATAGGCATACAACGCCATTTGCTGACAATAGACGAAGCTGAGATATTCAAAAAATGATGTATTACACTCAGTTGCAACAACCTTTGCAAGCATAGTCTGCAATGTCATATAAATTAAAAGCAACTGAGAAAGTTGAACGGTTGCTATAAATGATGTATTCAAATTTCCAATTGACCATAATAATAGTTCACACTAATTAAACTAAATGCTACATATATTCCTGTTCCAAGAGGGTCAAATAAAAGAATGTCTTGCTAGGGTGACAATAGACCAATGAAGTATCTAATAGCAAGAATAACCATAATTGTCAAAATATACATGATGAATATACAATTCAATCTTTAGAAGTAAACATCTTTCTAAAGTGTATATTTGGACAATTTGAAAGTTATATGGGCGAATGAACAAGGTACTTCATGGTCCCTTATCATTTCTCTTTCTAAAGTGTATATTTAAACAATTTGAAAGTTATATAGGCGAATGAACAAGGCACTATCATCCAGCTTGGTTGCTTATGGCTTGATAAAGGTATTTGGACTGAGTGTTCCATTTGTCTACCACAACATACTTCTTCATTCCCTTGGACCTGCAAGATTAGGATTACCATATCAAATATGTATCCCAACAAGCCGTAACTCGTATGGTCAAACAAATATAGAGAGATTGACCTGTCATTGGGCTCCAACAAGTTGTTCACTTGATCTATGTACCCTTGGATCTTGTTGTCCAAAATTAAGTGAAAACAGAAGTTGTTCGACATTTGCTTCTGGCACATTCAGTTCCTACATAAATTATTAAACCACACAAACCAAGTCCTTGAGTCGAACAGACCTACAGTGATTTGATATCTCAGACAAACCTAGAGTAACGAGGGGTTGAAATGGCTTATTGCTAGCTAACAAAATTAAAGCAATTCTGATCAAAAGGGCAAGAAAATAGCCAGCAGAAGCAAAGTAGCTTTGATATAAAAAGGAATTTTGATACTTGTGTAGGGTTTGATGAGCTTGAGCAGTACTTGAGTTCTATTATTCTTCAAAAGATCCTCAATATAGTTTCGGATGAAGGGATCATCCATAATGGTTCTCCTAATACTCTAGATAATACATATGATTGTATAAGAAATAATGCAGTAAGTAGAAATCATTTATTCAGTGTGGACTCCGATGTACGAAAACATGCGCATGCTAACCTTGAGAATCTTTTCAAAATCCAATATCTCATTTCATTGATAAGCTACTACAAGATTTGTCATGGCCAAAATTTCAGGATCATTTTTGTACCTGTGATTCAGATTTTTGAACTTAGTTTAATGTATAGCAGAAAGTTTTAGCAAGCATGATATATGTAAAGAATGAAAAGCATATGGTTTTGCCTCTTGACCATCAAATGGATTAACCGCTGACTCCATCAACATGTTGGCAAGAACCAAGTGTTGTATGTCTGAAAAATACTTTTTGAGTACACAACACTAATTACTATCACTAATCACTACTTTGATTGTGAAAACATATTACTACCACAGGCTTTATTGAAGTTCAATAATTGTTGTGGTCTAGAGGTATGCACCAGAAGGCAGGGGTTTAAATTAAATGCAGCAAAACTCCCAACATTAAACCACAACAACACACATTCAAAAGCACCCTCTAACACAAAGGCAAACACTATGACAACAAAAGAAAATATGGCTTATGTCTGAATAAGGAAGGGAACCTTAGTTAAAAAATTTCGGACATAGGCTTCAACATGAAGAAATTACAGTGTCAAGAAACTTTCTGAAGAACAGGTAAAAGAGAGCATTCTCCATCACAAATAACGTTCAAAAATCCTATTAAGAATAATGCTTATTGTAACAGTAAAATAAGATAAGAAGAAAGAAAGCATACTTCAAACACTGGATACAATGATTGGTTGTCAGCTTCATCGTAGTTCTTGAAAGCTTTAAAGAAGTCAGTAGCTGCTTTAGCCCATTGTCGCTCTGCCATATGCATTTTCCCACCACATTCATGAATTATTCACATGATCATTGGATGTGGTATTGCTGATTTAATCGTTAATGCCTTTTGGTATAGTTGTTGTTGTTAATAACAATAAACTCAAGAGCTACATCATAGCACATACAGATACGTTTAAGAAGACACGGGAAGATGAATATTAGCATTAAATAAGCATCAATCAGATCAGATTTCGATATCTATTTCATATTACAAGAGATTAACAAGAAATCAATGTCAGTATTCCAACCTTCAGTTTTTTGTTGTTCTTAGTTTCAGTGTACATTTGAATCTCAATTGCATAGACCTCCAACAACAGTGTTCCTCTCTTTTAATCATCTATACCATCTTCCTTTTGAATAGATTTGTGAAGTTCCTTCAAAATCTATTTATTTCTTGTTCAGTAACTTACAAATTCTCCAAGGATAGGCACCAAAATTTTTGACATAGAGACAACGATTCGATCAAATGAAAACGAGATCTAATACAAAAGGGTTACCAATTAATGAGAGAGAATCTCGCACGCCCGCACTTGCCTTCTCCGTCTCCTTCTGTGTCACATATTTCTTCCCTCGAAGCTTTGTGGCGTTTCACTATACTACGTGGCATAAACAAGAAAATTTGCAAAAGGACATTCATGCCTATTCATCTATCACACACTAAACATACAGAAATTGAAGAATGATCGAAACAAAAAGAAGATAGGAAGCACAGGTTAGATACAAAAAATTGAAAAGAAATAGAGCGAGATAGAAAGAACTGACCAGGTTTAGAAAGCGAAGACCTAACGAGAGAGTAGAGTAAAGAGAAGAGAATGAAGAAGGTGGTGGTGAATACTTACCATTCGCAGGAATAGGTTGAGGAGCGTTGCTGACGCATATAGCGCAAATCGATCGATCTCACCGCTGGGGGTTTCGGCCCTTCGGACTTGTACTTGAGTGAGAGAGCTGATTGATCCCACCGCCAAGGGTGCCTGATGCTCTAGCAGGTCGATCGATCGATCGATCGATTGAATCGTTAGGAATGGATAGGGATTTTTGATCTCACCGCCGGGGGTACCTGATGCACTAGCAGTCGAACGATCGATCAAATTGAATCGTTAGGATAGGGTTTTCTTTTTATTTTAAAACGACGTGTTTTGATAAAGCTGTTTTTTTATAAAAAAAATACCCCAGTTATTGATAATAACTAGGGCTGAGAATATTGTTTTATCCCGGTTTTTTAAGATTAATCGTGGTCTAAGAACAAAATCAATATTATATCCCGCTTATTCTAAATAACCGGGGTCCGAATTTTTTTTAAAAAAAAAACAAATTTCTGCGGTTTTACGTATAACTGTGGTCCGAAAATACCCTTGATCACGGTTCTTTTAAACCGCTCCAACATAAGCGAGGTGTAGGGGGGTCTTTGTACTAGTGCTCGTACCTAGGGTGGCATGCACTTGCTGCCAAAATCTCAAAGTGAACCATCCGTCTCTGTCAGAGGCTATAGTCCTAGGTACTCCATGAAGTCTCACTATTTGCCTAGTGAACTCCTCCGCTAGTCGACTTACCGGTCACGTTTCCTTGATAGGAATGAAGAGTGTGGTCTTTGTCAGTGGATCCACTATGACCCAGATGGCATCATAACTCCGACTCGGTCTCAAGCCGGTAACAAAATCCATCGAGATGTCCTCCCACTTTCACTTGGGGACAGGAAGTGGGTGTAGCTCTCCTCCTAGTCGGTGATGCTCGATCTGGACCTGCTGACAAGTCGCACACTGAGCTACATATCTCGTCACGTCTGGCTTCAGATCTCCCCACCAGAAAGAGCGTCTAATATCTTGATATATATTACTAGCCCCGGGATGCACTGAGTAAGGTGTAGCGTGAGCCTCCAATAAGATCCGTTGTCTCAACTCTCGATCTAAGGGCACACATACACGCTCCTGCCGTCTCAAAACTCCATCGGCAACTATGGCAAACTATGTCGCCTCTCCTCGAGACATCTTGTCTCAGATCCGTGTCAAAGCCGGACAACTCTCCTACTTCTGTCAGATTTCTACCAACATATTAGGTAACATCTCTAAGGTGGACAAGTGGTTGTCGGAATACGGAAAGTGGATATCCATCTCCAGCCATGCCAAGTCTCGTTGTAATTGAGGTTGAGCTGTCAGGCGAGCGATCGCCATATTCCGGGGGGTCTTCCTACTGAGGGCGTCAGCAACAACATTTGCCTTCCCCGGGTGGTATAAGATCTCCAGATCAAAATCCTTAATCAAATCCAACCGTATGCGTTGGCGGTTATTCAACTCTCGTTGCGTGAATATGTACTTCACACTCTTATGGTCAAAGAATATCTGACACGTGGCTACGTACAAATAATGCCTCCAGATCTTCAAAGCGTGAACAACAACAGCTAACTCGAGATCGTGGGTAGGGTAATTCTCCTCGTACGTCTTTAATTGTCTCGACGCGTATGCAATCACCTTACCCCTCTACATCGGAACACATCATAAACCTAGCTTGGATGCGTCGCTATAAACCACAAAATCCTCAATGCCTCAGGCTGGGCTAGGATAGGAGCAGCAGTTAACCTCCTCTTCAAATCCTTAAAACTCTGCAGGCACAGCTCGGACCACACGAATCTCGTAGATTTACTCAGCAACAAAGTAAGTGGTCGGGCGATAACCAAAAAGTCTTCCACAAACCTACGGTATTAGCCAACCAATCCTAGAAAGTTACATACCTCCTTAAGTTCCAAGGAGGTGGCCAGGTAGCAACAGATTCAATCTTTGCCGGATCTACCTTGATCCCTTCCGCGGAAACAATGTGACCAAGGAAGGCCACCTCGGACATCCAAAACTCGTACTTAGAGAGCTTAGCGTAAAGCTCTCTATCCTACAGGACATGGAGTACGATCCTTAAGTGTCTAGGGTGCTCCTCTCTGCTACGAGTGTATACCGAAATATCATCAATGAAGACCACCACGAACTGGTCTAGGAAGTCAATGAAGATGTTATTCATCAACTCCATAAACACGGCGGCGCATTCGTGAGCCCGCCGAGTTCAACAACAACCTGAAAAGACAACAATAGAAATATAATCCCGACCTCGTCCTATAATGTACGGGAACCCCGGCTGACCAGACCGCCCGGATCACTTAGCAACATCTCTAACCTACAGGGCATCTACAACATCGGTATAAACTCTTAGCTAACATTCTAGATATCAAAAAAACAGTATATGAACAAACACATGTAAGAACATAAACATATAGCATGTTCGCACACAACCGGTTATTACCTTTCATTACATTAATCTCACTACTAATTCAACTTATGTTATCACACGAGAATCACCATGATCTTGCCTCTGTCCCCTTTCACCAACATGAATAAAGGCGATACATCCCTCTGTTACCTACTGGACTGGTCACAAGATCACTTTCCAGTTTCCCCATTTTGAACTGGACAAGCGTCACCGCCTGGTTATAATACACTTGGTCCAATTAAGGTATTAGATCATCCTAGGCCGGTTTTCAGTTATAACGATAAACAAGAAACACATCCAGTACGGTCAAACCAATATATGAAACGCAACTAAATAAGTCCAAGGGACTTATCTCACTCGTAGGTAAACACAAGGGTCAGCTATTGCTCAGTTTCCCGAAGGAAAGAATGAATGTATGTTCAGACAAGGCATAGCGAATCAGAAACGAACCGAAAGCTAGAAGTCTACAACTTCTAGTCTCAATGATCTCTAAGAGATCTCTAACAAGCTAGGGACACAATCCCTAGTCTCACAGTTATCCCAAGGAATAACATCAACAACACAACACAAGGGAAGGAACGAGGAAACAAGGAAAGAACAACTCACCAAAGACGGGAGTTACTGCTGAGGAAACCGCAGGGGCGCAGACAGAGGCGTAGGGGCGGTTTTGCAACAAAGGTTGCACATTCTCCTTTGACAGCAATAACACAACAAGGGATCAAAGCTCGACTTCTTCAATCCACACATAACAACTCTTCAACCAAATAAACCTCGCAAACATACTCGTCAACAACGAAGGATAAACAAGAATCAAGGCTCGATCTTGATTCATGTGAAGAAGAAGAAGAAGAAAAGAAGAAGAAAAAAAGAAGGAAGAAGCATGCAGCAACTATACATGAATGTCAGAAGGATCAAGGGATGAAGAACTTACACGTTTTGTAGAAGATCACAAGGAAAGGCTGCAGCTTTGCTCAAGGTTGAAGAAAACGTAAGCAAGAAAAGAAAAAAAGGAAGAGACGGCGGGAATATATAGGGAACGGTTGGGAAAGAACAAAGGAAGGTCATATTAGAGTTAGAAGATAGAAGGAAA
Source organism: Fagopyrum esculentum (assembly GCA_033239045.1). Lineage (NCBI taxonomy): Eukaryota > Viridiplantae > Streptophyta > Magnoliopsida > Caryophyllales > Polygonaceae > Fagopyrum > Fagopyrum esculentum. The sequence goes on along the minus strand of BSUD01000002.1, from coordinate 141,242,864 downwards.
GCCGGCCAAAAGAGAGAAGATCGGATCTTCTAATAAAGGAAAGAAATAAAAAGACAGAAAACAGATCGGGCGCGATCTGGAGTCAACCGCAACGGACTGACCCGGTGGCAACCGCGGTTGGCTGCAGGGGCGGCTTCCTTCACCGTGGGGGTGGTGAAGCCAAAAACCGTGTAATACACTCCCGGACCAGATCGGATTCGGACCGGATTAAAATAGGTACTAAAATATCGGGCTTTCCAGATCGGGTTAGATGACATGAATTATGTACCATTATAATCATGAATATTGTGAATGTTTTACCTCAGTTTCACTAGCATTTGAAGAGATTTGTGTGCCTTTAAGCTTTCTTTCATATATATTTCGGAAATAGAGGTCTACACGAGTTTTGGTTGAATTGTAGGTGAAAACGATGGATTTGGAGGAAATAATGGAGCAAGGAGTAGCTCGAGATGCTAAGGAAGCATAAAGGACCATTGAGGAGTCATGAGGAGCAAGGAAAGTGCGTAGAAGAGTCACACAAGAAAGTGGAAAGCAAGCCAAAAGACGAGTGATGACATGAATTATATACCAATATAATCATGCATATTGTAGAGGTTTACCTCGATTTACCTTGCATTTAGAGAGAACTTGTGTACCTTTTGTGTTTTATTCATATATATTTCGGAAATAGAGGTCTACACGAGTTTCGGTTTAATTGTAGGTAAATTAAGTGGATTTGGAAGCAAAAGTGGAGCAAGGAGCATCTAAGGCCATTAGGGAAGCTAAAGGAGTCTTAGAGGAATCACAAAGGGCAAAGGAGTTGCGTAAAATAAGCATAAAAGGGAGGAAGGAAACAAGCCAAAAGACGAGCATTCTCTGTTGAAGAAAATCGTGCCATTTACAACATAAATCGGACGATTTTTATCATTAAAAATCGAACGGTTTTGCTTGAAAATCGACTAGCACGATTTTCTTTGTTTTTCGGCCCAATGGTAAAGACGACTTAAAGCCCATCACTTTTAGGCTAGAGAAGTGTTTTGCCAAGCGGCCCATTAGCAAGGAACTATAGGTTGGAACCCTAGGAACGAAAGCGGGACGTCCGCAGCGGGAAATCTTTACACGTTTGAGAGAGATTGAAGATTCTTGGAGAAGGATTGAAGCGATATTGCCGGGAAGTCAATCTTGATTATATTTGTGAGATTCCTTGTTTCCATTGCGATCTTTGTGGCTTTTGAACACAATACTGAGTTGATTGAGAGATACTTTGATTAGTTTTGAGATTGGTTTACACATTAGAAATTTATTGAGTTTTTATTCGAGATTCGGGTTTATTTGATTTATTCACTCAATCTAAATTTTGATTTGATTTTGAAAATGGTTGGCTAAAACCATTGTGATTCTGGGAAGAATAGTTGATGATTGAGGCTTAGATGATGATAGACTAAACTCATTCAAACATTTGGACCCTGAGAGTTTAGATTTTAACTTTGCGACAACAGGAAAATCGGACTGTTCTTTAGGAAAATCGGACGATTTTCTCATGAACAGCACGATTTATTCCTCTGACGATCTTTAATTGATTTAATCTTTAACCAAAGTTAATCCTTACCTAAATCCCAACCTTGCTTAACCTTTTTAACCTCTATTTGAGGGTATGAAGAGACTTCAACCTTGATTCTACATTTAATAGATTAAGATTACAAGATTTGGGTAATAGAGAGACTCAACATCCTTTATTAAGGTTTTAAGTGTGATTTCTATCTTTACCTTGGAGAGTCATATCCTGGGGTTTTGGATAGTTAGTTTGAGTGTAATTCTTGTCCTTAGATCTTTCTATATTGCAGCCTCAACAACCCTTATAGAGAGGACCTTTGGATCAGATAAATAGGTTTCGGAACTTCATCGTACAATATCTACCTTTGAAACAAATAGCATTGGCAATATAAACTTTGTCCTTTGATCCTTAGAAGTGTCTTGAATCGAAAGCCGCAGTTGAATACTTGAATCCTTGGAATCATTTCCCCCTTTATTAATCACAAAAGTATTTGCACTTTGCTAGATAATTGAACTCGATTTTATTCTAACCAAATCCCTGAGTTCGGCTCTGGAATTTCTTATCATGCTACAGTTGATCCGTACACTGCGGGTTCGCTTCGCTTTGAGTTCTAAATATAAATTTAAGACTTTGACGCACACACTTTTGAGCGAACAACGAGCACTCTCAATTAAGGAAAATCGGCTGATTTATTCTAGATAAACCGATTTTCCTGTAGAAAAATTGGGTGATTTATTCCCAGATCGACCGATTTTTCTCTTCAATCGTCTAAAATATAACGTTCAAAAGCCCAAAGCGTTGGGCCATAAGGGGCACATGTCTTGCAGCCCATTAGGAAATTTGGGGTTATCTTGGAACCCTAGGAGATGGAAAGGGCACGTTGGAACAGATCGGAGATTGACAGCATACGGAAGAGGATTGGAGATCAATTCTTGGAGAGAAAGGAAGTTGCGGAAAGAAGATGAGTTCAAAGATTCAAGAAAGTTGTGAAATCTTTGATTATTGTTCGTTATTGTGGTTTGTGAACATATTCTATTGAGTGCTTTGAGAGATTTTGTTGAAGTTTTGTTGGATTGATTTCACGTTTTAAAGATTTGTCATGTTTTATGCAAATTTTGGTTCTTTCTTGATTTTCTTTATTCAATCTTGATTTTGATTCAAAAGTGAAAATGATTGGCTAAAAACCTTATGATTCTAGGGAGAATAGTTGATGATTGAGGCATAGATGATGATAGGCTGAACTCATTTAACCTTTAGGACCTTGAGAGTTGAGATTTAACCTTTACAGTTGCGAAAAATCGGGTTGTTCTACAGAAAAATCGACCGGTTTTCTATCAAGAACAGGTCGATTTTTCTTAGGTGATGTACCTTTATGCTTTATTCTTTAACCAAAGTTAAACCTTGCCTAAATCCTAACCTTTCTTAACCTTTTTAACCCTTATCCAAGTGTGAGGAGAGACTTCATCATTGATTCTTCGCTTGGTTACAAAAGTTTACAAGAATCGGGTAATAGAGAGACTCAACATCCTCTATTAAGGTTTGAGTGTGCCCTTCACCTTTACCTTCGAGAGTCACATCCTTGGGTTTTAGTGAGTGGTTTGAGTGTTAAACCTTTCTTTGAGTAATCTTCTTGATGAGACTCAACATCCTTCAAGTTGAGAGCTTTTAAGTTGGGATAAGTGAGTAGTGGAACTTCGTCGTACATTATTCCTTCCTTCGAAACACATAGACTTGGCGACATCAACTCTGTCTTATGATCTTTAGAATGTCTTGAATCAAAAGCCACAGTCGGGTATTTGAATCCATGGAATCATTTGTCTCTTAACATCTTTTACAAAAGCTTTTACTTTTTGCTAGACGTTATTCGAACTGAATTTATTCTCACCAAATCCCTGAGTTCGACTCTGGAATTTCTTGCCTTACTACAGTTGATCCGTACACTGCGGGTTCGCTTTTGCTTAAATTCTGGATTATAAATTTAAGCCTCTGTCACGCACACTTTTGAGCAAACAAGAACTCGTATCCTTGCGGGGCAGGTTGTTGTTACTTTTCGGTAAAAGTTCAACGATCATCTTTCTCTTTGTCCGAATTTGGAACCACTTGATGCTCCTTCCTTGGAGTTTCCTTAGCTCTATTGGCTTCATGCTTGTATTCTTGCTTGCTTTTCCTCCTCCCTTTGCTCTTTAGGTGGATGATGAGTTGATGTATAGATGGTGCTTCGATGACTTGAGTCATTAGATATCTTCATTTAAACTCCATTATTGGAAAAAGTACCTACAAAGACATGAAACAAGGAAAGTAGACATTCAATTTAAGCTCTATCTAAGATATGTATATCTAAGCCATGCAAAACAAAGGTGAAAACAAACAAAAACATATCTAAAAACATCCCTCTATATTTGATGAATGTGTAGAGACTCAAATTACATATTGTTGAGGGTATTAAGTACTCAATAACATTAGTTAATAATAATATAGAACCGAGATCTAAAGGAACTCATCAATACCCTTTGAGGTTAGGCAAGGTAGTTTGACCAACGGGTAACCGGATGGAACAATGATGATGTGATCCTAGGCATGGATTGGATGATAAAGTATAAATATAAGATGGATGTGGAAATACTAACGGTAATGATATTAGCTGAAGTATTTGCCATGTGTTCAAAAGAGGTGATTTCAAATAACCATTAACAGTTTTATCTACTATGAAGGCTGACAAGTTAAAAAGTAAAAAATGTGAGGCATATTGGTGTTATGTCCTGGAAAAAGAAGAAAAGATTCAGTTGGAAGATATCCTAGTTGTTTGTGAGTTTAAGGATGTCTTTCAAGATGAAGTAATTGGTTGCCACATACGAGGCATGTTGACTTTTAAATTGATCTAGAGCTTGGAACTCTACCAATTTTAAAGCGTCTTACAAAATCGGTGGAAATGGTTAGGTTGAAGAAGCAACTAGAAGAATTGGTATATATAGGATTTATTCGGCCAAGTGTATCATCATGGGAGCTCCAATTTTGTTCATGAGGAAGAAGGGTGGTACATTGAGATATTGTATTAATTATAGAGAATTGATTAAGATGATTGTATTGACTACTGATAAGTATCCCTTACCACGAATTGAAGACTTTTAGATAAATAGCAAGAAGAAACAATGTGCTACAAGATAGATCCGCGGCCAAGCTATCATCAACTAAATACTCAAGTAGAGTGTATCCATACATAGGCATTCCGAAATCTGTATGGACAGTACGACATTGTGGCTATGCCATTCGAATTAACTAACGCACTTGTTGCATTCAAGGAGCTGATACATTGGATTTTTGATGGATACTTTGACATATATGTAGTGGTCTTTATAGATGATATTTTGCTTATGCCCGAGGTAATGAGGAGCATGTAGACCATCTGAAAGTAGTGTTACAAGGGCTAGGAAAAGAGAAGTCGTATGTAAAGTTGTCCAAGTGTGACTTTTGGACGACATAAGTAATATTCTTGGGACATGTCATAACGGTGGAAGGAGTTAGAGTTGACCCATCGAAGATCAAGCATGTTATAGCATGGAAACCACCCAAAAACATAAAGGAGATACATAGTTTTATGGGAATGATAGGATATTATAGACTTTTGTGGAAGGTTTATTCATCATAGCTGGGCCAATGACCAACATGTTCTAGGAAAAGCCAAAGTTTGTATGACTGACAATTGCGCAATTAAGCTTTGAAGAATTAAAGATGAGTTTGCCAATTACACCTGTATTAGCTCAACAACATGGAACTCGGGGTTTTTTTATTTACAGTTACGTGTCCGAAATGAGGTTAGGGTGTGTTTGGATGTGGAATGACGGATTCATATCTTATGTGATAGCACCCAAATTAGCGTCTTTTTCCATCATCACTATTCCATTCCATTCTTCTTTGGGGTTATAATAATATATCGGTTTATTTCCTTCCTATTAGTATTTCGGAGATCTACCGGTTAGTTTATGTAATTGCAGGTATTCCAGTGGTTGCGCGGCTTAAAGGAGCTATCTGCAATGGAATAACCTCATACACATTAAGGATCTCTCTACGGTCAAAAAATTCAAGGTCAAGACGGAAATGGTTGAGATCCGAGAGTGAAGTAAAGAACACATCGAAAAGCGTGCATGAGTGATCGACAAGCAGTAATGCCGATTATCCTTGAGATGATCCTCCATACACGTGACCTAAAGTTGATCTTCAGTTGAAGAGTTAACATTAAGGACCACGTTTTGGACTAGGCCCACTAACTTGGCCCAGTAAGTACGATTGTCCTTACTATAGTGACAAGCCCTCTTCGATGACATATTATTTTCCCTTTATCCCTTTTTATTTTGGGTTGGACTTTCAACCCATCCACTTTGACGTTTTCATTTTGTAATTATCAAATGGGGACAAATCAGACTTTAGTTAAGACATAATTTGGTAGTTAGATAAGATCTTATCTTATTTGAAGATAGATTTTGAGAGTTAAGGATAATTTCTTTCCCTATAAATAATGCTTTCAACCATTATGTTTTATTATCATCTTTCCTGCAGTTTTTCGGTTTTTATCGTTGGCGTTATTCTCTAATCCGATTGGACCTACTGATCGACTAGCACATTTTTTGATCTTTACTATAACAATTGAGCTTTGTCCAAGTATGTCTGGCTAATTCTCATATTTTCTAGGTTTGGAGAGTCTAACTACATTGATCGATCTATGACGTTGAGTTATCTTTATAGTACTGGATGCATGTATGCATTAGTTACAATAGCTATTGGATTATTCCTTGCAAAATGCGATAGCCGAGTTTGAAATCTTCCTTTACTATATGTTCTTCAAGATGTTGATGGAAAAATGCAAGAACTGAGTCACTCATGCCTCCATGTTGAGTTCAATGAAAAGAATAGGCGTCGTCTTGGGCACGTGACAATCAATTCGGGTGACAACCATTGATGTACTCCTGCTTTTATGAAATTAAAGGAAATCTAGATCATATTCCTTCCAAGATCTCAAATGGAGTTATTCTCGGAAAAATGTCTATAATACACTAGGGTTCTCCCTGTGGTCAAGGAAGTTCAGATCAAGACTGAATTGATTGAGATCGGAGAGTAAAGAAATGAAAATCTGATCGAGACTTTACTCCCGATTGGCTTGATTGACACACCGGTCAAGGCGTTTGGTTCCATTTTTATGAGCTTGTGACCACGTCTTCGAGATGTTGCATTTTGCACTAAATTGAGTCAAAGCATTGAACTAGATCGGGTCGATTACTTCAGTGTCCGCGTCGGATTGGAAGATTTATCTTTTTGTTCAGTTCCCCTTATCTTCCCTCATAGAGATAACGTCACTTAGAAGATAGGGTTAGACTTTTATTATTTTATTTTCTTAGAGATTAGGTTTAGTAGGATTAACCTCGAACCGTAAAAGGATTAGATTTTTAAGTTTTCTCCTTGTAAATAAGACTTAACATCCATTAGTTTTATCATTTATATTTTAATTTAATTCAAATTTAACATCTTTCTTATGAGTTAAGCTATTGCACCGGTCAACTCCATCTCTCTTCTAGATCAGCTCGACCAGTGTCATGCATGTTGATTGGCCCGATCTTTGTCCTAGTTGACTCGATTGGACTGAGTTTTTATCGATTAATAGAGATGGAAGTTTTGTAAGTATGTCATGTTGATTTATTATTATTTTAGGGTCTAAGAGCACGACTTGTATGATGATTATATGATGTTTAATCTTTATCCTTTGATTATATGTCTTCATATATGTTATGATAGTTTAATGATCAATCCAATGCAAGATGCAAGGGTTGTTCATGGATGATTCTTAGGTCTATTTGTACTTCGGGGTATTTGTTCGCAGGACGCGAGAGCTACGTGAATTGATAACTTAATTTCATGCAAGATGAGAGAGCTACATAGAAATGCTTTCTTCATAGCATTAATATATGACTTTGGACATGTTTGATAATACAATGAGTTTGTTATTATGTATTGTTGTGGTGATGTAGGTTTTGGAATTTACTTTATCAATCACTTATGTTAGTGTTACGGTTTCGGGTTGTATGTGACTAGATCAACCTATAAGAATATATTCCTCTCCAAAATCCTCCTTCGACCGAGACGACTAGATCAGGCCAACGGATTGATCAATCATATGTGTGTCTTTATTCTACCTTGTGTTCTCAAGTCTGTTATTTTGTTTATATTTCTTATTTTTAGCGTGCATTTAATGATTCAAATCATTGTAACAACCTCCTTATTTTCGATCCAGACTTTATACTACGACTGAGTCTTGTAATTATTTGTAAAATTTAAGGCTCACATTTCAGACATCATCACAATACATGACCTGTAGTAATTGTGGCAACAACGACCCCAACTCCTTAACAAGCCGTTCAACTCTGTCTTGCCAATAATGCATGGTTAAAGCACTCTATATCCCGAAAACACACCCCGTTTAGTAAACTGGGGAATATACACCCCCTTTAAGCTCAACCAATGCATCTCTTATAACACCATCACCCGCCCTTCGGACCAAAAGTTACTCATAAGTTGTTTTACATCCGTGCATAACCGAACCGACGACAAAAGTAGGCATAACATACATCAGTATTGACCGAATCTTTCATCCTAGAAGGGTAAGTTTTGGAATCACAAAGATTAAAATGGTATCCGAAAACGGAACAGGGAAAACAATAAAAATGATGTTTCGGAAGTAATCACAAAGCTTGTCAACTTGAATGGATTAATGATAACAACCGGCCCATTATTTCAAACTACTAATGGGCCTTTCTAACTTAATGGGCCGTTATAATGGGCCTTCTAACTTAATGGGCTGTTATAATGGGCCTTCTAAACATAATGGGCTACCTTGGAAAAGAACGTAACAATGAAACATCAATAGTGTGCGTAAAGTACCATATATAATTAAATAACAGATTGGAATTGGAAAGAAAGAAAAAGGAAAATGAATTAAAAGCAGTGCACGTGCAGTAGCATGAAATTTGACGCCGGGTGAGCGAAGCGCACGTGGTCACATGCTCAAACTTTATTGAAAGTTATGAAAAAAAGAGAAAAGAGAATGGAGAAGATGGGGTCGTAATTCATGAAATTGTCGCCCCTATGGGAACCCACCCTATAAATGCATTTTATTTCTCTACTTTCTTTCATCGTCAAAAATATTATTTTTTAACTCTCATTTTTATTTTAATAGAAATAAGATATTTATTACAATATTTTTTTAATTTAAAAAAATTGTAAATATTTTTTTATAATTAAATGTTAACTATTTGGTCCTAAACAGTGCTAAATATTTAATACAAAAATATATTTTTTAATTACATTTGCTTGGGATGAAGGAAGGACATTTATTATATATACTCACAGACGCACAGTACAGTTTTTGTAAAAAAAGTCACAAAATTATAAAAATGGTTCCTTGTTTTAGAAATAATTGAACTGATTCAAGTCAAACTTGACATTATTGTTAAATGTTCATATTATTCCTAAAATAAACTAAAAAGATCTTTTATTATTTGGAGTGGCAATGCCATCATACGGTTGCGAAAAATAAAAGCAGTGCCCTCTTGCTTTGGAATTTTCTTATCCATAGCGTCCAGATTGAACAATTAACTTAATGAGCAGAACATTCTTGACCTTATTTATTTTATTCATTTACATATATGTAATTACAAGTACAAAAATATAATCATATTTGTTGTGGACGTTGTCTCTTAAACACATTTTATCTATTTTTCCCTAACATAACACTATGAATAGATATAGAATATCCCTAAATATTGTTCCAAAAATATCACTAAATAAATTTCAATCTTCATTTTATCTATTTTTGTGCATTTAAAATTCAGAGTAATTTGATTTTAATAAACTTGTGTCATTACAATCGAATGTATATATGTAACTGAATGAGTTAATGCATAGGAACGAAGTTGTATAATCAAAATACTCTAACAGATATATATTGTTCTATAATTAATTATAATAGTTACTTAACATAAAAATATTAAAATATTATTGATTTTAATAAAATTATATTTTAATAAAATTGTACATGTTAAACTTGTATATAGATAGCAATTTGCCTAATATTCTTGATCATTTAGCATGAGTGGTGAGGGTATTAAATATTAATTAGATATCTGTACAATGTTTTTTGAATAAATAGCCCCCACCTCCGATGCTTGACTAGCTAACTACCATTGGTTGGTTGGATTGAAAAATATATTATGAAATGAAGTGTTGCAAATTAAGGTTTTTATATTCACAAGTTGGCTTTGTTTATTATATTATTATGTACAAAGTCGGCTATATGATTCTCCATTTTAGTGATGCTTTGATGACTTCCAATACAAGAGTAATACAAACTAGTTGTTTGCACTTTTTTTCAAAGTTTTGAGCTATTTTTTTAAAGGTTTTTTTTTAATAATTTAATATTTTTTTTCCACCTTTGAGTTTGAATTTTTTTCTCTTTATATCCACAAAATTTTTAAATTTTCTCTTGTTACACTTAGTGTGCAAATTGTTTTTCTTATTCTCATTCTTAATATATTAAGTTGAAAATTTAATTATAAAATATAAAAAAATTACAAAATAAATTTAACCACCTCATAATTTTAAACTAATTAATTTTATAATAGAAGTATTTTTAATATATTTTTAATTTAAAATCTTGAAAAATAAACTTAAAGCTATTTTTTATTAAAAAAATTATTTATTTTAGAATTAAAATAAAATACAAGAAATTAAATATAATACTAGTTCAATAAGAAACAAAAATTTATTATATTTTTATTTTAAGTAAGGGTACAAAATTATAAACTTTGTATGAGCACACTAAATTTAAACTTATTAACTTTATAAAATACTAAGTAATAGTAGATAAGTTTTTTCTTATGTTTTAAATTTTAATTTTTTTAATTTTAAAAGTCTAGTAAAGTATATTTAACTATGTATCCTTATTTAAAAATAAAAAAATATAGTACAGTTTTATTTATTTTCAAATTATTATTAAATTTAATTTTCTATATTTTTATTTTAATTCAAATTTAAAAAAAACTACTATATTTTTTTTAATTTAAAAGTAAAAATAGCTTTAAATATAAAATAAACATGAAAATAAATAGGAAAAATATAAAATAAACACGAAAATAAGTAGTTCTTACGCGTTATTTGTTCACGTGTCAAAATGAAGGTACAAGTCCCACCATGCTCGAAAATGTTCCTCCTTGAATGATGATAGTCAAATATCTTCCAAACACTTCATCAACCTCGGATATTACCCTCATCTCATTCAAACACCTCTCATTATCTCGGAAAATCTAGCCTCAAACAACGCATTATAATGTGAAGCGAACACCGCTTGTGTTTCCTTGGAGCGTGTCCACCGACCATTATCATTGTTGTATGTTGCACTTGATATGAAATGTGAAAGCACGTGCTTGACATCCGAGAACACAAAACTTAGAGCTTCGTTAAGACCAAGCTCTCTATCGGTAAAAAATACCCACGGGATTCGGTTGTTGCATGCATTTCGGATCTTACTTAATATCCACTCATAGTGATGTGTGGGCTCCTTTGTCATGAAAACAAATGGATTTGCGAACATCAACTAAGTACTAGTGAATCCGATAATATCTAGCAACGATATATTGAACTCAAACAATAAAAACAACTATGTCGATAAATTCTACAAAAGAGGGAAAATAAATAAATAATGAAGAGTGGATTGAGAAAATTATTGCTTACTCATCGGTCTTGAATTTCGTGTTTTTGATGATTACGTAAGGAAATAAGTTGAGCAAATGTCTTGAATCCGAATGCATTAAGAACATGTCGGAAATTTCATCCAAGTCAAGACATCTCCTCACGTGTACATAGTAACCACGTTGATCTAGAATGTAGAGGGCTTGAAAAAAGACAGTTATGAGGATAGGGACGTTGTGAGACTAACGATAGGGACGTCCATCCAATGTTGATCCGAACACGGTGTAATACTTGTTCAACATACATTGAAGATGACATTGTCAACTGGCTTGAAAAAAGACGTCAATGTGGAGCAGGAAGAAAGCGGCGTAAGAACTAATTTGACATGAAAAAAAAACAAGTTAAAATAGACATACCCTTGCATACAACTCCTTCCTTAAGTACAACTCAAAAGTCATCTCCTTTCGTATGAATAAATAATTATCTGACGAATAGCCTAATGCTTATCACAATGAAGGATCTATATCCACAATGGTCATCCGCCAATACTTCCACAACCAAAACTATATGAGGGTTCATGAACTTATTGATGTCACCTAAAAGAAATAAATATACAAAAAATCAAAAAGAAGCATAACATCACAACATATTGTGTTGTATAAGATGAATATATACAAGAAATAGACCTGACGTGGGCAAAACAGATACACCTTTGGACATCCACGTCCCGAAAATATTTTTATTTCCACGTTGGTTACTACATGGAGTAAGTTTCTCTTCTTATTTCGATCCTCCTTAAGTTCAACCTTGACCTTTACCTCTTTTTCTTTAAGGGGCCGCCCACGTGGTTTCTGAGTGGCATGCTAGAACGAGCTTGATACTATTTTTCTTGAACGAGATACAAAAGCTCCGCCTTTTGTTCTTACAACCGGCGGTTATGTCATCATTGTACTCCTAGGAAGCATAATGTCGTATGTAGCAATCCGCTCAGTTTGATATGAAGTTAGTGAATTCGAAGTCATTAAGCTCTTGAAGTTGTTTGAGGGACACCATGTATGAGTCTAAGTAACCACCATCATCCTCACTAGCACCATTCACCCCCGGCTAATGAACTTGCCCCCACAATGGAAAACTCATGAGCACAAGGCAACATCGTGAGCTTCCCTCCCGTATGAATCCTTGACATGTAATTTGAATCTTCTTAAGCTTCTTTGCCTTCTTATAAATCTCCAACAATTGCGTGAAACACTCATTGTTGATGTTGTTTTGTAGCCTATCGAAAATCGGGATTTGAATGGCCAACTGCATCCTCGGTTTGGAAGTCTCGAATGATGCTTGAATCTTCTAAATTTGATCAATCACCATTAAGTTGATATTCTCTTATACCAACTGGTATCCTTGTATGCTAGATCCAAGTGTGGATTTCAGAAAAATACACGCTCGCAACTAAGGGTCGCAAAAAATAAGGAAATTATGAGAAATAAATACAAAATAAACATGAAAATAAATTGGACAAAAATATGAAATCAACATGAAAATAAGTAGTTCTTACACGTTAGATGTTCTCATGCCAAAATGAAGGTACAAGTCGCACCATGCTCGAAAAATTTCCTCCTCAAATGATGTTAGCCAGGTATCATTTAAGTACTCCATCAACCTCAGATATTGTCACCAATATACCCTTATCTCATTCAAACGCCTCTCATTATCTCGGTAGATCTACCCTCAAACAACACATTATAATGTGAATCGAACACCACTTGTGTTTTCTTTGAGCGTGTCACCAACCATGATCGTTGGAGTATGATGCACTTGATATGAAATATGCAAAACACGTGCTTGAAATCCAATAACACAAAACATAGATCTTCGTTAAGACCAAGCTCTCTATCGGTAACAATTACCCACCGGATTCGGTTGTTGCATGCATTTCAGATCTTCCTTAATACCCACTCATAGTGATATGTGGTTTCCTTCGTCATGAAAACAAATGCAATTGCGGACATTATTGAATCCGACAATCTTTGTATCCCAAACAATACAAACAACTATGCCGATAAATAAATAAATAAATAAAGAGGGAAAATAAATAAATAATGAAGATTGGATTGAGAAAAATATTGCTTACTCTTTGGTCTTATATGTCGTGCCCGTGATGATTACGTATTGAAATAAGTTGAGCAAATGCCTTGAATCTGGATGCATTAAGAATATGTCAGAAATTTCATCCAAGTCAGGACATCTCCTCACATGTGCATAGTAACCACATTGATCTAGAATGTAGAGGGCTTGTTAGAGATAATATCTTCCTTCGGCTTGCTCCATCCGAATTTTTAAAGAGAAATTGTATATTTGTCTTATGGTGGTGGCATTGTGCGGGTCATCTAGTTGTAATGACTTCAAACTATATATCGGCTTCAAGTCAGTCCCGAGTTCACACCCCACCATCCGATATTGTACGGGCGTCAAACGATGCACATTTGAATGTCTCTTGAAGGTCTTTGGAAGTGTGTGGTTGTGCACCCACAAATTGACGTTAACGTTCATTCTATTTTCCACTCTGCACCCCTTCAATTTCAAATGGGCATCCATCCTTCTTTTATTTTCGAACTTTTTTAGCCTACACCTCCACATCAGGATCGACACCTTTCTTTCTCTTAAGGTGACCGAAACGTTCACATTTCAAGCAAAACGTAATGAATCATTCCTTATTTTTCCATTAATGTTGCGTTATTAACACCATATTTTTCGTCGCTCCCATGAAACAAGTCCAATCTGCCATTGTCTCTCTATCGTAAAATACCCACGAAGATGAAACACGGAGGAACAGTCCGTACTCTCATCGTGCAGATAATCGAAATAATCTATCTTCAAAAATAATTTGGATGAATTTTTTGTCGCCATAAAATACTAGCAATACTAATAATCATAATCGAGATACAAACTTTTATTCAAATTCTTACCCAGATGGGTCTGATGTGAGGAAGTAATTTGTCAGGATCTTTATATTATATACTATCGAACGAGATCACGTCTTTATCTTTGCATGATGACATTCTTGAACTCGTTTCTTTGTCAGAACATTTACCATGTCTAAAGACATACATATATATATATATATATATACCCGGAAATTTCAACGGCCAAATTCCAACGTTTGACCAACGGTCCTATCAATCCTGTCGTGTATTCACAGTGCACGTCACAACCCTAACGCAATGTGTTGCGCTTTTCGACGAGTTAATCAGTAAATAGAGAGAAAAGACAAAACGTTTGTGGCTTTGCTACACAAACCTTGCAGTACGGATTTTCAATATACTTTCGTGGATCAAGGAATATAACCCTAAACCTATCTATTTATAAAAAAAATAGATAGAATCCGTACCGTGGGGGCTCCGCCCCCACCCCCTGTCGCCCCCGGCCCATTAATCCATGGGCCCAAAATATGTTTCTGTAACACCCCAAGTTATGGGAACTCGAAGCGCTACGTGCTAGGACCGCACAATGTGTCCAGACCCTCAAAGTAGCAACAACACAACGGATCTTACAACAAGACACATACGAATGAAAACCAAAACTCAATATAAAACCAAAGGTTTAAACAAAGGAAAGTGTAAAAAGACTCGCAGGCTTTGCAACCGAGTTCAAACGAAAAGGGAAACAACAACGAAAATATAAACCCGATCCCGTCCTATAATGTACGGGAACCCTGACTGACCACACCCATCCGGATCACTCAGCAGCATCCTAAACCTGCGGAATATCTGCAACGACGGTATAAACCGTTAGCTAACATTCTAAATACTAGCAAGAGCGTAAAAGCACAAACACACATAAGGTAAAGAAAACCCATAGCATGCTTGCAAAGAACCGGTTATCATCTTTCATTAAATTATCCATTACTAATTCAACTTATTTTGTCACACGAGAATCTCCCGAAACTCGTCTCCGCTTCCGTCTACCAATAGGAATAGATCAGTACTATCCGTTACCTACGGGTCTAGGTTGCAAGAGCACATTCTAGTCTCCTGTAGAACTAGGCAAGTGGTCACCGCCCGGTTATCATACACTTGGGCCAATTAAGGGTAATAAAGGGTGAATCATATTCCGGTCATCCGTTATAACATGATAAACAACACAAACAAGCCAAAACACTCAAACCAATATGCGGAATGAAGCTAAGTAAGTCCAAGGGACTTAACTCACTCGAAGGTAACTCAAAGCTCAACAAACAACTCCGACGGCTCAGTTTCCCTCATGAAAGGAGCAAGGAAAGTCTGTTCACACAAGCATCACGAATCAGGAATGAAAAGGTTGCTAGAAGTCTATAACTTCTAGTCTCAATGATCTCTAAGAGATCTCGACAAGCTAAGGGCTCAACCCTAGCCTTACAACATACTCAGGGGTCAAGGAACAACCATAAGAAACTAGGAAAGGAACGAGGAAAGCAAGGAAGGAAGCAACTCACAAGAACGGGAGTTATTGCAGAGGAAGCCGTAGGGGCGGCTGGACAGAAGCGGGGGCGGTTTTCCGTGCAGAAGCGTTGTCAACTCCTTCGACAACAAGGAACGCAACAAAGGTCAAAGCTTGCTCTTCGCAACACACAACCACGTCACAACTCAACCAAGGGAGCTTGTTATCATCAAAGAGTCATCAACGGAACGCTCCACAAGAATCAAGGATCAAACTTGATTCTTGATGAAGAAGAAAAGAGGAAAACGAAGAAGAAGTGAAACAGAAGAGAACGGCATGCAACAACTACATGAACGTGATGTATAACCAAAAGAGATGAACCTACACGTTCAAAAGGTTGCAGGAAGCAAGGTGTCGGCTGCAGCTCTCAAGGGTTGAAGAAACGTAAGCAAGACACGGGAAAAAGAAGAAAAGACGGGAATATATAGGAGAGGCGGACAAGATAAAAAGGAAGGACGTCAAGGGTTAGGAAAAAGATAAGGAACCCGGCCCATATATAGAAGATCAGATATTCTTTCTATGGAAGGAAGATAAAATGAACGAAAATAGAGCGCATCCGCAGGGGCGGATCACCTCAGCCGCAGGGGCGGCCCATTATCACCGCGGGGGCGGTGAAGGTAAAAAACTGGGATCTTACAGTTTCCCCGCTCGCTCGCTATTCTTCTTGGGTCGAAGGTCCAGGAAGAGCTCATCACACTCGATCCTTGTCCATCATATCAATATACCTAGATTTATTGTCTTATTACAAGACAATGCGACATACCAAAACTTTGACGCGAAGACTTAACGCGTGTCGACATAACAATAATACCTCTATTCACGTAATTAAATAAGCTTACTGTTCGTCCATGGATCATGAATGCTGCGACTTCCTAAAGCACAATTTAATCAAATAAAAAGAGTACGATTAAATTATTTATAACGTACATTTTCAAACAAATCTAGTTAATTTAATCGTGGATATTCAATCATTAATCTATTTCTTTTTCCCCATATCCTAATATTTGACGGGAGAATTTGATATACTAAGCCTTTTTGAGAATATGATTTAGTAAATGTACCCCATAATTTTTTACCACTTTCATTTAATGTTAGGTAAAAATAATTAACCTCTTTATTTTAATAAAAAAAATAATAGACATTAGTTAGTGTTAAGTTGTAATTACTATTACTGAATTTATTTTATTATTTTATTATTTTTTTATTTTTTTCTTTTTTCTTTTTTTTTATTTCCTGGAATAAATTTCTGGTATGAAAATTTTCATACCAGAAATTTTTCATACCATAATTTTTCATACCAGAATTTTACATACCAGAATTTACATACCAGAATTTTATATACCAGAATTTTACATACTAGAATTTCCCATACCAGAATTTTATAATACCAGAATTTTATAATACCAGAATTTTTTCATACTAGAAGTTCTTACCAAAAATTTATTCATACCAGAATTTTTTTATCCTTTTTTATTTTTTTTATAATTTTCTGGTATGAAATTCATACCAGAAACTCATACCATAATTTTTTTCATACCAGAAATTTTTTAATACCATAAGTTTTTTTTGTCTGTTTTTTTTATTTTTTTATAATATTTCATACCAGAAACTCATACCAGAATATTTTTTTTGTTTTCTTTGTCCTTTTTTATTTTTTATAATTTACATACCGGAATTTACATACCGGATTTTACAAACCATTTTCTCTTTGACTGTAGTATCAATTTTGCGGTGTAGTTTCCTTTGAAGGCCCTGATGCGAGTGGAATCCCGTCGTGTACTGAATAAATGCGTAGCCTTTCAATTTCTTTGTTGCTTGATCATTAACTAGTTTAACTGCAAAGGGGCATTAAACAAAATTCAAAGGGGATGATTAATATATGATGAAGAAATCTACTGAATCATCTAATTCTACCTTCAACTATAAGGCCAAAACATGAGAATTCCTTTTGCAGGACATTCCTCTGTAGAATAGGGCAAATCTACAAATTCCTAGAGGAGGATTATAAACTAAAACTAATTTTCAAAAGATTCAGCAATTGAAGCTTTAACCTGTAGTTGGGATTGAATTTGAGGCTCAGCTACAAAAAAACTCTTCTACCTTATGAGTATCCAACTATACATTAATTAATTAATTAAACATAAATAAATAATAAAATAGAATCAAAGACACGGCTAATGCTAGAATACTTACTATGTGCAACAACATCATTATCTCAGGTTGCAAGATATGCAGAAAAGTTCCAAACATCATGTAATTGCATTATCAAGGCAATTGAGCCTCAAACTTCATTAACAATAGATGATCTGAAAAGTGTGGTGTCAAAAATCACTTATCTTGAAGAAGAATGAAGCATCTCAGCTTGGGATGAGGAGCACATACCTGAGGAAATAGTTAATTTAAAACCATATTTAAGGTAAGTTCCTTTCCTATTCAACTAATCCATGGCTCTTCTATAATTCATGGCATTGATAAAATTCTTTGGTGATGTGCGATTGTAATTTCAAAGTGGTGATTGTATAAGAGTATTCCAAATGTTAGTTTACGGTTACCAGAGTAACTAATCAATACCATGAAATGAATGTGGAGCCATGGCACGTTACTTTATGTAAATGTGAAACCAATCTAAATCTGCAAGTGCCCAAACCCATCAGGATGTGAAAACTAAGGATTTACCTTTTCTGGTAAAACAGTCATGCCTAACTCTCATTGCTTGGATGGCCACCACTAACACCTCGTCTTCGTCTCCTTCCATGGCCTCGGTCGGGAACGACAGGGCGGTGGCTGGACGGTGGCACATGACAAGACAGATCTAGATCTGGATCTGGATCCCAACCTGAAACAAAGCGAGAGAAAAATGTCAAAATTAGGGCTCAACGAAGACTTAGATAAGCTGAGTGCCTTTCTGGTACGATTCGTACCAGAAAAATCTCAAAATTAGTCTCAACGAAGAAGATGAAGATGAACAAAGAAGCAACAGCGACGGCGGATGGTGGTGGTCTTCGAGAGAGAATCTGTGTTGCTGCTCATATAAGAAGATGAAGAAGACTCAGATTGGGTGGAAAATGAGTGGTGTTAAAGCGAGAGAGAAAGGACGCATTGCGTTGCTGCTCAGCTGGGTAAATTAGGTTTAACAGTAAAAAAGTGTTTGGGGTACACTTAGTTAATTGAAAATATAAAAAGCCTAGTTAATATCCTGATTTCTTAATAAAGTCTAGTTAGCAAATTTGCCCATATTTGACTTGGAAACTGGAAAATATATACAACGATCTACACGTTCCATTTTTTTTAATACTTTTCTTTGGTTATAACGAACCATTAATATGATTTATATTATATAGTAAACGATACGAAAAGGAGGAGAAAAGCATATTTTACTGTTATGTAAAATATAGTTATTTCGATCTCTTAATTTAATATATATCATTATTAAAAAGAAATGTTCATCCGAGGTTCAGCCTTTTCAATTGTATTATAAAAGACCTAATAGTCATCCCAACTATATATTTCGCGTGTGTAGTTAACAAGGTCTTCAACTACGCATATCGAGTGCATAGTTGAAGTTCATGAAAAAAAAAAAAATATATCAACTACGCATATGAGAAGCATACTAGTAGTTCCCAATAAAAAAAAACACATTTAGAAAGAATTTGGTAGGCTCTTTTTTTATTGACTTTTGTTTTATATACCCTTTATTTTTTACCACTTAAATTAACTTACCAATATTACTCTAATAGGGGTATATTTATTAAATGAGATTATGCTATGAGCCTACTTAATTGAACAATATTGCTAAAAGTCCTAGTTAGTAATGTTGACCATATATTTTTCTTGGAACTACTACTACGCTCCCCATATGCGTAGTTAATATTTTTTATTTTGGTTACTACTACGCTTCTCATATGCATAGTTGAGGAGTCTATCAACTACGCACGCGAAGTGTGTAATTGTATAACTACTTAAAATTTTCACCAGTATGCTTAGAAAGCACGTTTTTTCCCCTTACACCATAATATCACTAACCCTAAATATAATTGCATGGCAACAAATTATATAAAGCAAAAAAAGAAGAAGATTATTTGTAGTTGTGTATAGGAAACATACATAAGAATGCTGCAAAATAAGAAGTTACGTAAGAATATTGCAAAATAAGAAGAAACAAGGGACAAAACAGAATATATATATATATATATATATATATATATATATATATATATATATATATATATATATATATATATATATATATATATATATTATATAT
>BSUD01000002.1:141146958-141222639 GCA_033239045.1 Fagopyrum esculentum | reverse complement strand
AAAAATATATATATATATATATATATATATATATATATATATATATATATATATATATATATATATATATATATATATATATATTATATATATATATCATACGAGAACAAGCTTATCGTGTAATCATGACAACAGATTCGTAATTATTATTAGTTTTGTTACGAAGATGTCATATCGTTTAATGTATTATTCGTAGTTATTATTGGTTGAATAGATTATTCCTAATTATTATTATTCGTAGTTATTATTAATTATGATATCTACTCTAAATCTCGACCCTTAATACTCACCATCCGACGGTCTAAGATTGTTTAATGATTACACGATAAGTCTGTTCTTATGGGAACCGCACCCTATATATATATATATATAAAATGAAAAACTATTTTAAAGAAAATGGTAGGTTGATCAAAATAATATCTTCAATTGAAATTAACCCTTTATTTTTAGCGTTTTGAAAATTAACCACTATTTATTTTTTTATTTTTTTTCTCCTTTGTTCTCTTCTCTCGCATGTTCTCTTCTTTCACCTATGATGAACTTGTTTTTGCCGGCTTCGATTTGTCATAGTAGGTAAATACAATGTATTATTTTTAATTGTTCCGGTTCTCTTATCAAAAGCTTTCTATTCTCTTTGGTTGAGTGTTGATTTGTCTGAAAATAGGTCTTAGTGATGGACTCCGACACTTCTCATCCAATTCTAAATTCGCAGCTTGTATAACTCATCTTTATCAATTTCATCATCATTATCGAGTATAATTATGTAGATTTTGTTTTTTTGTGTATTCGTTTTGGATTTTCACTTTACTATTTGCATTTAGAGAAATGACTTAATGAAGGATTTGATTTGTAATGTAGGTAAGGTGTTTGATAAAATAATTTAATGAAAATATATATTTGATGACAATTTCAATTGGTTTCAGACGGTCCATTTTACACTTGTTGAGAACTCATTTTATATTTGTTGATAGTAACAAATAAATTCTGAAAATAAATAAGTTTGTTGATAGTTCTCTTGATAACAAATTTATTGACAATCCATTTTGCAAGTGTTTACATTCATTGACAAGCCATTTTATAATTGCATAGTGCACACGTTGATAACTCGAAAAAAAATCAATTTTTTTTATTCTTCTTTGTCAATTAAGGGGTTAAAACCAAAAGATAAAAAAAAAAAATTGTTAGATTTTTAATTTCATAACTAAGATGAGCTATTTTTAACGTACAACAACTTCTTTAAGATAGAACTTAGGAAAGATAACTAAAACTCATGTAATATCATTAAATCTTGAAAAAAAACAAAATTTAGTATATGAAGAACGGTTAAGATTTGAATTGATAAGCAACGATGAAATGATATACTATATCTTCAACAAGTTTAAATGTTTAAGATAAAATTTGGAGTGTCGATCTTAATAATTTAATTTATTTTTTGCCGTCATTGTTAAATTTACTAAGCGTTTATTTTCTTTCTAGGGTATAGTGTGCGTAGTTACCGCTGATCTCAAGTCGATAGAGGCGCTCAACTATGTTTGAAAATTGCGTAGTTGTAGATAAGTTTAAAAACAATATAATAAAAATAAAATAACTACGCTATGACAAATGTCCATATCCCTTTCTATCTGCAATCCTAATATCTTCACGACATCGTGAAACGTGATCTCACCTCAAGGAAAGTGAAAGTTGTTGATCTCCAAATATCAACACGCCACAAAAGCAAGATCAGACTACCGTCGGCACTCTTGAAGTTGAGGCCGTGCAAGCTGCTGAGTGCACTACGGCGAGCATACCTTAGCTATGTCCTTGGCTCATCCGACTAAGCTTACCAATATCGGAGCAACCAACTATCGGAAGATGTCGATGAACACACAAAACACCCCTCTCAATGCCCTCCCAAATGTCGCCAACCACGTGTGTGCTATAGTGTTTTATCATGTCGACAATCAACGGGCCGGAGCCTTGGACCTCCTTAACAGGGAGTTCAACCTCCTCTAAAATATTTTTGTCCTCTAGGACCTCCTCCCACAAAAATGTACTTGTTCTCTAGGACCTCTTCCATCCAGTAGCGTAGTTAGGGCGGTTTAGAGGGGACCATGGCCCCTGTTGATATTTGTTAAAATCAATATATATGGTGTATTATTCATAGTACTTCAGGTGTCAAGTTGGTAGAGGGAGTAGAAATTGAACCCGGAGATGCAAGTCCAATATCTAGGAAAAGTAAAAACTAGCATTTTCTTCATTTTTTTAACATCCCAATTTATTACATGTATTGCTCCTCCTAATAAAACCTTCTAGTTTCGACACCGCTTCCATCATAAGTCTTCCTTCGGTACCTTCTCCTCTCGGACCACGGATCCGTGAAAACCTCCTCTTCTTGCTCCCGTGGCTCATCAACCATCTTAGTAAAAAGGGTTTGAGGCTCGTCAACACCCGAGCATCCTAAAAACAACAATAGAGTTGAGATGAATTCCTCTGTCACACCTGATGCTATTATAGGTATGCTCAAAATATTTTTACCAATCTACAAATATATACATTCAACAAATACAATATCAACATTCAAACACAAGCAAGTTTATTTTGAAATAAAACGTATTAGGGATGAAAGTAGAAAGTGAAAGATTAGAAAAAGGAGGTCGGATTTGAGCGGCAGGATTAAAAGATTTGAATGAGAAATGTGAGGTCCGTCGACAAGGTGACGTGATTAGCGATGATGTTTACCGAATAGATTAAGGCTAATATTATATTGTAATACGACAAAGCCATCCGTGAAAACGCCCCTAAGAGCGGTCGAGGAGGAATCACGATGAACAATTCATCATTATTATATTTACATTAACCTTTACTTAGTGGACCCATTATTATTCATATCCAATTAATCAACCCAACCGTCTTTATTTTAATCTTTTTTGTCTTGCATTTTGTTAGGTCGGCTCGGCTCGACTCGGCTCGGATGGAAGTAACTTCCCCGACTCAGGCTGAGCCGTATTTTAGGCCCTAAAACATTACCACAAAGTCTTAATTCAAATTCAAACAAATTAATTTTTATTAGCAAATAAAATTTTATTATTTAATGTATACGCACTCTATCCTGTTATAAATATAACATTATAACATATAATCTTATATATTATATATTCTTATTAAATGATCTAGTTCATCAACACAAAGACTATAATTTCGTAGAACCGACAATACAAACAACATATTTTACATATAAAATGCAGAAATTATGATTGACTTCTACCAAAACGCTAATATTATTAGATTATATATCTCTATATCTATACTACAAAGAATAAGTAATTACACTTTAGGATACATGACGAAACATTTCACCTCATTCATAAGTCAGACAAACATATTCTATAAATTCTTCACATATATATTCATACACCAAGTGTTAGAAACGATATATCCGATTCAATTATTGATTTCAAATCTATTTCTACATTCTTACCGAACCCCGAGGGTTTATCTTTCTTTAAAAGTTATAATAAAATTGTGTAGTTTCTTTTTCTTTTCATTTGTAAAGAATCAATGGTAATGTCAAGCCGGAGCAATTTCGAGATCTCAAAATTTGGAGAAAAGCGTCGTGAGTGACAACTATAAGCCCGATTATGATGTTTTTTACTCGTAAATTTCATCTTCTCTTCCCTTATCGATCACATGAAACATTTACAAACAATTGCATCTTCGATGAAAATATAATTATATATAATAATTCGAGTTTTAAAGAATAATTATCCTTGACCCTAATGCGTGCATCGTATAGGTTAGCGTAGTATGAAAGTATGAGTGTGGTTGAATAGAAATTGGCGTTTTGTGGCGCACATGTTCTTTAAACATGGAAGTAGGTTTAGAATAAAGACAAAGCATGTACGATTATTTTGTTTGAGCAATTATTTATAAGGTACGTAATATTAAAATAGTATATTGTGGTCATGAATTCATCGCCACCAAAACAACATAGAAATATAAAGTTATGTTTATGGTGAAAATGAAGTGTTGATACGACCCCACGTAAGACGTACATAGGATGAGTAAACACATAGAAAACCCTAGCCACCAGTTTATGGTCTGCACCAAATTTCATCAATTCAAAACCACAATCAAATTTGTGTGGTGTGCCCCAATTTGGACTATGAGGGGAACAAAAAGGATTTCTTTTTATAAAGAAAGTGACCATATTCGGCACCTCGTGCTCTGCAGTTTTTTCTTTATTTATTATCTTTTACTATAATGTTGGGCTACCCCTATCAAGAGTTAATATCATTTCTTTATATATCTTTGCTTGTCACATTTCTTCTTCTAACTAGTTTCATTCTTATCGGTTTCCCATTGATCCGTTGATTTGCTCGTCATAGATAAGTAAGTTTCAAATCTCGCAAATATTTCAAAATACTTATTATAGTAAAGAGAGTTACAATCAAACTATGTCTTGATTTGACAAATTATATTAAGAAATAAATAAACTAAATATGTACAAAAATTGAAAAGAAGCAAACGAGAATGAACGGTAACAATCCGAGCGATCAAACGTCAGTTGGTCGGATGTTTTGGAAAGAAGCAAATTATATTAAGGCGATGCTACATTCATGCATTTTCATCCCTCTTATGCTCTTTCATACATAACTTAAGTATAGAAAGCTTTCAGTTTTCATATTTTGATCTCTATCTTGATTTATTTCGTTCTTTAGGTATTCAAGGTCGCCGACATGTTTTGAGTAAAATTCAAAAATTTCATCCTCCCGGATGTCAAGAACAACATAGAATCATCATAAGTGACTGACGATTGGAGAATCCAGTAACACACAACCCTCTGGAAGTCCTATTAAAGTTCAAAAGATAGGATTTGAGCTCGCCACGCAGACTAGAGCCAAACCACCACCCATACGGGCACATATATCGTGTCATGGACCGTGCCATCACCTGCTCTCTTGCTTGTGCCAACTTAGCTTCACCGTTGAAGAAATCTTGCATCAACAAGGCTTAGACACGAGCAGTTTGGCCATGTCAGTGACCGTGCTCACTGCTTCGACAAAATCATATATTTCTTATCCTATATTTGGATGAGATTTTTTTCCTATCCTTTTAGATTGTTTTCCCGTCCCTGTATAAACATATATCAACCCTAGGGTTCCATATCCTCTCCATCTGGCCTCGCCTCCTAGCTTTCAAATTCGTAGAGTAGATTTCAATATTTGTCTTTGAAGGTTCACCTCGTTGTGCTAGAACCGAACAAGTTTCTTATGCAGTTTTATGTTTCAATAAATTCAGTTTGTCTTTCTTTAATTTTGTCTAGCTAAGTTCTTTATGATCTAAGCATTGGATGAATCTTATAATGATATGATTTATAATTATATATACGATTTGTTGAATTAAGATTATATGAACGGCTTCTTAAACTATTGAATTTATACATTTTATTTACCTTAGAAAGAAGTGACGTTTATAAGGGTTTAGATAAAATTGGTTTATCGCGAGAGCATGCTTGTTTTATTGGAAAGATTAAGAAGAATTTGGTTTAAAAAATGGTGGCTAGTTTATTCTTTGAGGATTTCTAACTATCGTAGAAAGTTTCGGTCTTTGCACCTCTTTAAGCTTGTACGCCAAAAGCGAGGCTTTTTCTGGTCTATTCCATATTTCTAAAAGCTCGAAGTGTTTTCCATATAATTGATACAATTACGAGAACACACTCAAGTCGGTTAACACAATATTTGTTTGTTTGTGGCAAGGATGTGTTTAGATAGTTACATGTAATATTCATTTATCAACGTTCATGATATTCATATATACAAGTTTACTTTAATTCATTATAGCGATGATTCTTGTTTCCTTATATCACTTTCTTTTATATATTTTATAGCATAACCACTGCTTCCTTTTACCTTTTGATGTTTATAAAATAAAACCCACAAAATAGTTTTTCTCTTCCGTTACTCTTTTTCTTCCCTTTGTTACTTAGAATAATTAATTGTTAGTGATTGCTAATTCAAACGCAATCCATGTGAATTCAACTCTCGATGTACTGCAATGAAGCCCATCATACTTGTGAGGTGGCTCGTAGGCTATCATCACCCCCGTTGATTATAACGTACCCAAGACGACGTCTATTCTTCAAATCAAAATTTGTATGCATGGTTGACCCGTCTCTTACATTTTTCCATCAACAGCTTGAAGAACATATAGAAAATGAAGATTCTAAACTCCGCTCTCACATTTTGTAAAGAACAATCCAAATGATACCATAAGTCATATAGACATACATTCAACATTCACTAAACCAATTCTACATCATTGATCAATGCAATCGAGCTCTCCAAACCCTAGAAAAGATGAGAATTAGCCAAACATACATGAATAATACTCAAATGCTTTATGAAGGACTCGAAATCAAGTCAATAGATCGTCCAAGAGAAATAGGGCCGATTAGCCTTTGGGCAAAATATAACATCGGGAATTTGTAAATTCCAAAAGAAGAGATAATTAAAACCTAAGGCAAAATGCCTTATTTATAGGAAAAGAAACTAACATATTTCCCTAAGATCTTATAAGATAATATCTATCTAAACTAACAAATCATGTCTTAGGTAAAAGACAAATTTATCCCTAATAGATTCTATAAACTAAAAAGCGTCCAAGTGGATAGGTTAAAAGTTCAACTGATACGCCCTTGGCTAACACTACTACTTGTGTGTCCAACTATCCCGACACTTCCAGTTGCACACCTTGCCTTTGTGACACCATGGTTCTATCGACATATAATTGAGGCTTGCCCACGGTGTCGACATAAGACTTTTGCATTATATTTATTTCCATTACATTTTCCATCTTTTATTTAATTTACAACTAAAGGGGATATCCTTGTGAATCTACCCTTTAAAAATACATTGATTGCATGAGATAATTCTTGGAATATACCCATCAAATTCCTTCTTCAATGTCTACAATATTTGCTTGCAATTCAGCATTTAGATCTTAGGAATTGTCTTCATCCCCCATATATAAAGGGTGTTTGACCTCATTTGTAAAATATGTATAATTTTAATCAAGTTTAGTTGAGAAGTATTTCCTTCCCCTTGATTTTGGGCATCACAATCTTCCTCTCTCAAAGTTCTTCTTTGGATCTTCGGTCCAAGCCTCCACATTCGAGAATTCTTCAAGAATCACCTATTCATTCTACTTAACAAATTTCTCAATCTAACTATATTGAATCCAATCGTTTCCACATTCATTTCATAGCTTCCACCAAATCATTTCAATCTTTTGAAACCTTCCGCTCATAACAAATAGAGTAGTTAAAGTTCAAGCTCGGTTTAGATCATGGGTTTGTCCTTGAACGCATCCATGGACACCTCAATTTCTTTTAGAGCAAAGGGATCAAATTTAAGTTCTCTTTACTCTTGTTTTTGTGTGTTATAATTGTTATCCTTTTTAGCCTTTTGTCATCATATTCTTCACCGTGTTCTTTATCTTTCATCTCACTTTTCTTGAAATTTTTTTCTTGATGTATTTTGCCAAACAATTTAGAAGATACTTTTTTTTTGGTGGAAATTTTAGAAGATACTTTGGTTTGCCATCAAGTCATATATCAACCAAATCTTTCATCATTAAATCACTCAAATCCGAAATATTTGTTAATTAATTGTACCAAATTTCAATTGGGTTTTTTTTTTTTTATAAAATCAGATATCATATCTTGGATATTCGAAAAAAGCTCTCTATCTCAACGAATTTGTTTTTCAAAGCGTGTTATATTTTCACCCTCGAAAACTTGCATTCTATGTTTCTAAAAGAAACAAAACACAAAAAGTGATAAGATGTACGGTAAGACTCTGGACCATCCAAAAAAATCAGGTTTTTAAAAGGTCAAAATACCAAAGCAAGTAGTATTTTCCGTTTAAACAATTTGTCCATCTTTTGTCCTTCCTTTTTCTTTCATACGTTTGAAAACTATTACGTTGTTTATTTGTATGCATTTGGTTCACTTTTGTTGGATTAGTCTTACTTGCTTAAATGTCCATGTGTCATCCAAACGCAAAGCACCAATTAGTACAACTACCACCATTCTCAAAGCTCGTCGACACTATTACCCCGCTAGTACCATACCTTATAGTCTCTAGCGTGGCCATTCCGGGCACCACCGCCAAAGTGCCAGACACTGAGACACATTCCGAGAGTATGAGGAGTTTGATGAGGAATTTCCATGTTCGGGGTGATGAATGGTTTCCTCCTCCAAACCAACCAAAGCCTAGACAACCCGCTCATGGGCACCAATGGCCTCACAAAGGCCGAGATTGAAGCCATATTGAAGCTGGCTATGTTAAACCCTGATGTCCCAACCACTACACTATACTTAGGGAAGGTAAAATTAATTTCCTTACCTTTTATGGTGAATATGATCCGTGTTCTTTTCTTAAATGGGTACAAAATGTGAAGAGTGCCAAAGTAATTCCATGACAAGGAGCATGAGAAAATTGATACGGAAACCTTCTATTTTGATGGCGAGGCCAAATCTTAGTGGAATCGGTATAAAAACCACCATGAAAACCGAGGATACCCCAGTGATGACGTTTGATCAATTAATTTACATCATGACCAAGAAGTATGGGCACCGACGACATCAAAGCGGCCAACGTCAAAACTATCTTGGAGATGAATGCATTGTGCCCCTACATCGATCCTACCCAAAGATGACATTGTTGCACCCTCACCATTCAAACCCTTACCATGCTTGTCGGGAAGTAAAGGCAATGCAACTCTACACATCACCACTAGAAGATTCGAAGCATTCAATGTATGTTCACTCTTACCCTAGTCAATATGCTTATGCTTCTAATACATGTTTGTAAATTGTGTCTACCTTTCAAGATTTAGGTCCCGACAAAGGAGGCCAATTTAAGGCCCAACTCACCCGTCAAACGGCTAATGAGAGAGTTCCAAACCATGGTGATGTTGTCCCGGAACATCCTACCCTGACCCCAACAAAGAATTGGAGGCATGCGGCAATCAATTGGATTGTACCCTAACAATTCTAACCAAGATTGTCAACCCATTGTATGACGAGTTCAAAGAAGCAGTCGACGACGATATCACCATTAAGGATGAAGAATACATTAAATCCAACCCTAGCATGGAGTCATATGATGATCAATTGGATTGCATTTCGGCACTCCTATGTCATTTTTCCAATCCATTGTATGACGATTGCAGCGAATAAGATAATGGTGATAGCATCATTAAGGATGAAGGAGACGACAACCCAACACCAGCATTTAACCATATGAAAATCACCTAAACTACGCCTCTATACTTTCAAGTAAGTTTTTCCTTGTGTTAGGAAGCGTTTTGGTCATCAAGGAGTTTGTGGAATTTGATCAACACGAGACCCCTTTCATTCTCGATGCTTGGTTGATGGTCCTAAAATCTACCCCAAGTATGGTCGGGTCATTAGTAGTATATCGAGTGTCAAATTTACGGAATTGTGTCAGATTTGGATATGACTAATAGAAAATTATGTTAAGTAAAGGGAGAAGAGAAAGAGAAGGGGATAGAAAAATCTGTTTTTTTTAATTGTTTTGTTTTGTAAGTATTAAAAGACAAAAAAAGGAAATGACTGTTTTGTAAAATATAAAGGGAAAGCGATATAAGGAAACATGAATCACCGTTATAATGAATTAAAATAAAACCATGTATATGAATGTTGATCAATGAATATTGTAGCTAACTATCTAATATTGTTTTTGCTACAAACAAACAAAGAATGTGTTTAGCTATCCTAAAGATGCTTTCGCAATCACAACAAGTATGAAAAACCCTTAAAGCATCCTTTAAACCAAGTTATGCTTACTCTTTTTAGTATAACCAACACGCTTTTGGCAGAAGACCGTTTTTATTTAAAACCTTTAATAAACGCCACTTCTTTCGAAGGTAAATAGAAGGTAGAAATTCAACACATCAACAAGAAGCAAATTCGTATGATCTCAATTCAACAATTCATATACACAAGTACGAATCAAATCATTATAAGGATCAACCAATCCTTAGATCAATAAAAGTTAGCTAGACATAATTGAAATTAAAAAGAATTTGTTTTGCTAGGATCAACCAATCAAATCATTATAAGCAAATTGTAGGATCTCGCCTATATTAACACATAGGAGGCCGAGATCATATTTAAATTTGATTGATTATTGATTTCCACATATATTGTAGATACTTGTTGCTTCGTTTATGAAGTTTGCGTTTTATTCATTCCAATTCAATCAAAAAGAGAGTATTTGATTGAATAGTTGTGAGTCCTTGCTAGGTTGTTCTTGTGTGTGTTAATTCTTAAAGATTGGTGTTACTAGTCAAACTAGTCCCTCCTTGTGCTTGTCTCAATTTAAAGGCTTGTGTAAGTTTGAAGAAGGAAGGGTTAATGCAATTCTTTGTTGAAGGTTTTGATCCAATTGATCAAGGTTCTTTGCAAGTATCTATCTTGATTCTTATCTTCATATATTTTCCATCAAATTCATTCCATAATCATCTTCCATATCTTACCATTCAATTGCATACAACTCACATTCTTATTCTTTGAGTTTTGTAAAATTTCGACATTACTAATAATAATCTCGCCCGAGATTACCACCGAGATTTCCCCCAGCCTAAACTTTCGTGACCTTCAATCTAGATTAGACAACCGCAGCCTTAACCCCGCATCACTAAAGGTATTGACTTTTGCAAGTCAAAGGTGAAGGGTGCTCGGAACAACCCACGGGAATTCTTTCTATCCTAATGAGGTCACCAATTGCGCAATGCTTTGGGCTTAAGGGAAGTTTGGTCTATCTCTTGGTTTTAGGTTGGTCATTGTTTGGTCATAAGGATAATCATTTTAGGTTCACTTAAAGTGAGGGATAACTAGGGTATCAACACTAGTATTTGAAAATCTGAGGTTGTTAACTTTTTCTAACATCTAAATCCATTAATGGTTTTTGAAATTCCTTGTTAAAGTCTGATACATACAAACCGTAGAATGAGAGTCGTGTGCATATAAGCGTATATGCATGTAGGCCCAAGCCTAACATATAAACCGGGTTAATTTCGGCTTTGTCCCAAATTGACCACTCCTTGAGCACCACACTAAACTTCAGAGCAAGACAAAAGAAGATGACTTATTATCTTCCACTTGCCCACATGTTAAGATCGCGAGCCGAATAGAGGATAATCGCTCTGATATCATGTTTAAGTTCGATACAGACGAGCTGTAGAGTGGTGGTCGGTGCCTATGAGCGCACATGCGCGTAGGCTCAAGCCCAACACATAAATCCGGTGAGGTTCTATCTTATAATAAATTGATGATATGAAGAATAGTTTACCGACCTTATACTAAGTTTAAAAAATTTCAATTAAAACGTGAAATCTTATTATTTTCGACCGTGCACGTTTAAAAGAAGTTCGTAAGGTTGTTATCAACTTATTGCCCTTGCATATCTCATCCTTCCCAAACTATTTTTTTAAGAAAAACTATAATTTTTTATTTGTAAAAATCCGATACGATAAACAATGACCCAACTTAATTCGATTTTCCTTTTAAAAGAAAGTTTATTATCATGATAAAATTTGAGTTGTGGACCGAATTTATAGAATTTTGTGTTTGTACAACTAGTTTTCAAGTTTTGTAAATATTGAACCAAACAAATAAGATTTCATGTGTGTATATATCTATTGTCCCCTAAAGTATACCATATTTGAATGTGTTATCTTTATTTTTGAATAAAAACAATCCATTAAATCAAATTCTTTTCTTTTAGTCATGGGTTCGACTGTTAGTAAGAATATGTTTCGGAAACAATACACCTTTTTATCTATAAAATTGCATGTAATCAAACTTGGTAATCTAGGGTTCCTTTGAAATTGGTAAGAATATGCTTTGGAAATAAAATATTATCGAATTAAATTTTTTTCACTTATTTTTATTATTATTTTTAATTTCATCCCTCTAACCAAACAAAACAAACCCTTATACTTTTAAAATTGTAAATTTTGGTTAAAACTTACTCAAGGAGGTCACATAATGAATGACATGCAAGTTGACGACAAAGGTGATGCACAAACTGTTGAGAAGAAGAAATTTGCAAACTGATAAAAAGATGCACTCAATCTATTCAAATTGACCTTTGTGCATCAACTATGGAGAATATGCAGAGATAAAAAGTCCAAAAGTCATAAAATTTGAGTTTAATTTTTCATATATATATATTCGTGCTAATGTTTTGCGGATGGGCTCCAGTGATATTATCTTATCAATTTTACGGTGAAGTTTAGTGAATTTGTAATATTAATTATAACTAATGGCTAAAATTCATTTCTTCGATTAATGAAAAATGAATAAAAATATTTACAACATCATTCCTCTACCAATTTTCATAAGGAGATTAATTTAAAATTTTATATTAATTTTTAAGTTTAAAATATATTTACTTTTAAACTAACTATTATTTTTTGAAAAAGTAGTTTATTTTTTAACCCATCTTTCTAAAAAGTGTAAATTTTTGATACAAATGACTACAGCCGATCCTTTAAATTATATAAATCTTTGTAAATTATTTATTTAAAAGATATACTTAAATGTGCAGGCTATATAGCGCATTTTAATTTACTACGTAATGCCCATTTGTCCGTTAAATCAATATTATTTGTCCGTCACGGACAAATGACCACTGTCCGTAACGTGCAGGCTATTCGTCGTGTTACTTTCGAATTTCAGGTATTGATCCGTCCACGCGGAAACAATTCGTCTCTTGTAAGGATCTAGCCATTGCGTCCTCACATATTGCAGAAGATGTCCTCTCCTTTTCCACTTGTTTTCAATTTCAGTTAACCTTCTCTCGTAAGACTCTTCCGTTTTGGATTTAAATAAATCCGAGTAACTATTGGCAAATATTCGAGCGAGTTCTTTATCCATGTGATTATTCCTAGCCCTTCCTTCAATGTTTTTGAATATGTGACGGCGACATAAAATAAACTGGGTTTCTGGGAAAATACGATCAAGTGCGTTCATAAGAACCTTCTCTCGATCCGTCACAATTGTAGTTGGTGTTCTCTCGACGCGCCTACAAAGCTTTGCAAGTTGCTCAATCGCCCAGACATAATTCTCTTCCTTCTCTGTGGATAAAAATGCACCGGCAACGTTAAAGTTCAGCCATGTCGATGTAAACCCAACAATTTCAAAAAATGGCATCTTGTATCTGTAAAAAAATAACATCAAGACGTTAAGTTTACATACATAAAAAAGGGCATCTTACGGAAAAATTAACAACCGTGAAAGCTTACGTGTTGGTGTTGTATGTTGAGTCCATTACCAATACGTAAGGGAATGCCTTAAGGAGGGCAACTGATTCCGGATGTGCGAAGAAAATGTCGCTCACTTCACCGTCCTTGTTTCCCCTATGCTCACATAAATAACCCTCTTTACAACATTTGAAAAAGAATTGTTGAGCGACTGTCCTTTGATCTAAACCTTCTTTACGTAATTTTTGCCTCTCATTGTAGATTTGTCTCATCCTAGTGTTGTTACCTTTATCAATGCTCAAAGCTCTGACAATTTGGGCAGGGGTGCAATTACTAGTCCACATGTTCTTTACTAACTTCTTCTCCTCCTCATTCATCCTTCCTGCTAATGCATGACCCTTTAAATTTCTTTCAAGTTTGTGGTTGTGGACACCACACTACACGTGAACTTTCCATAAACCTTGGTAAGTCTCATAAACCCTAATCATGAATTCACACCCGCTTTTCTTCGTCGATGCATTCTTCCTTTGAGCTGGCTGCACCTTTTTTGGGGTGTATACTCCATATTTCTCGCGCGAAAGCCATGTCTTTCCCAAACAACCGAGGATCGACTTCTATACCCGACTAACAGAAAAAACCATTTTATTTTCTTGTTCAACTTTTCGAACCCATTCTAATACCTCCGCTCGACTATTGAAGTTTATGTCGGTTGTGAACAGGCTAGAGTAATCATTACTCGTCGCTTCTGAGGCGGATGCATTTACGTTATCTGTTGATCCTTCATCAATACTGAGATTATCAACGTCCGCATCTATCTCCTCTAAACCCTAAAAAAAACCCGGTTAATGTTCAATTTGTTAAAGGTCTGTCCGTAACGGACAAAAGCACTTTGTCCATCACGGACAGGTTATTTTCCGAATTTCGTTCGAACCCTAAATAACGTTACATTCTTTCAAAATATGACTAGAATCGATCAATGGTTAAAAATCTAAGTTCAAACACGGTTAATGATTTCAACTTTAATGATCAAAATAAACAAAATTTACTTACCTCAATATTATCTTCGTCTTTGTTCTCAAAACTCAAAGATATTTCTTCATCATCAATATCATAATCTTTCTCGTATGACATTATTAAGTTGCTTTTTCAAAAAGAATAGACTTTATGAGGAGATGGCTGAATGAGGGTTGGGGGGATCGACTACGGTTTTTATAGGATGAAAAAAATTGATTTAAGATTTAGAGTTTATAAATTATGAAAATAAAGATATTATTTATCCAAAAATAAGATTTAGGATTTTTAATTTATGGAAATAAAGATATATGTATCCATCCGTAAATAAGATTTATGATTGTTAAATTATGAAAATAATGATATTATTTATCTGAAAATAATGATATTATTTATATAAAAATAATTTTTTTATTTAATCTAAAATAAAAGATAAGTTAGTTGAAGCGTTTGGTGAATATAGTGGAAAACCTTGTCCGTCACAGACAAGGTACGTTTGTCCGTCACGGACAAAACCCATGTTGTCCGTGACGGACAACTTTAATAAAAATACTAAATAACGCACATTTGTCCGTAATGGACAAATGTGCATTGTTAGTAAAAAAAAAATGCGCTAAATAATGGCGGCCTAATTAAATTATATAAATAACAAAATATACTATTCATTTATATTTTACTAATATACCTAGTAATTTAATATTATTTTATTCATATCAAATTTGTGAAATTATTTACTAATATACCTAGTTAAAATCATCTAATCTCATGATATGTGAATTAATAGATAATATAAAATATAAATTATACTTTTCGTAAAATCGATATTATTCATGACTAAATAGGTGATAATAAAAGAGAATATTTTTATAAAATTAAACTCGTACAATAATTGAAAGTAGATAGATTATTTTTATTTTTAAAATATATTATTTCCATAAGTATTTAATTAATCAACAAATTTTAACTATTAGTTTGAATCAATGGTCTAAATTTGTTCAACTCTACCGTAAATTTAAAAAACAACTTCATAGAATCCCGAGTGATAATATTGTGATCTATATATCAATAGTACAGTTAAGTCATCAACATAATTAATTGTTTTGAATCCTTTTGTCTGCGATAAATGCATTACAAAATGTTGGGGTAATTTAATAAGGCCCCATTTATTAATGGGGTTTTTCAGAGTTGTTATAAAATATTAAAAAATTAATGAACATACTTCCATTAAGATGTTCGGAGTATCGTGATTTCGAGTTTATCATATATGAAAAGAGTATAATATGAATTAAAATAATATTAATATTAATGTTTTCTAAATTTATCTATAGATACTTATGTTGTACATTTAACCTTTTTTTTATAAAAAGAAGTCTATAATATTATAATAGTCTTGTATGAATTAAAAAGATGTGTTTAGGAGGGCGGGGGTTTCGGTTAAGAAGGAGGCGCCTGTGTCCTTCTTAACTTACCCACGAGAGGGGAGGTCCACCTTGAGGCCGGCGGATATCTTGGTGTTTGGATGGGTGGGTGGAAAACATGCTTGCATCGATTTGACTGGAGTTTCCCCACTTGTTTGTCTGGGTAGTGGGCCTTTTGCGGTGGGTAAGGCGGCGCTTAATGCAGCTTCTGCTAAGGTGGCCAAACATGAGAAAGCTTGTATTGAAAATCAAAATGTGTTTCTTCCGTTCACTTTCGACACCTTTGGTTTCCTTGCGCCCGATGCTATTGAAATTCTGAAGAGGGTGCAACGGGTTTTGCATGGCAATGTTACGTCTCCTAGGTTTTCTGATGTTGTTTTTAGGAGGATCGGTTTCGCTATCCAGAAAGGATTGGCGGCACAACTTGTTGCCCGTCTTCCTTCTACCTCTTTGTAAATTTTGAAGTATTAATGATGATAAGGGGTCTATTTATAAGGTTAATTTAAGGATTTTTTTTTAAAAAAAATGGAAAGCGGGTAGGAAAGACTATCTTCTCAAGGTAGTTCATCCTAAAGCATCCTTGTGGATGAGAACACGAAGTTCAGGATTATCACAAAA
Source organism: Fagopyrum esculentum (assembly GCA_033239045.1). Lineage (NCBI taxonomy): Eukaryota > Viridiplantae > Streptophyta > Magnoliopsida > Caryophyllales > Polygonaceae > Fagopyrum > Fagopyrum esculentum. The sequence goes on along the minus strand of BSUD01000002.1, from coordinate 141,206,317 downwards.
GGATATGTTTGGTGTCGGAATTTCCAAATGAGTCAATCGGTAAGTAACAGTTGATTTCTCACATGTTTGACCTATTTTTTCAAAAAAGCAAAGATCCGGTCTGGAGTCGGATATGAGCATCTCGATATCTCATGGACAACTTCAAAATCTTTGAAGTGCTTTGATAACATGCTGAGAACGCATCATTACCGACACTACTGTGTAGGTTAATCCGAGTCTGATACGTAGTCGACATACGCCTTAGAGCTACTGCAAAGACGTTGATAAGAGAATCCGGTAACAAACAATCAACCTAAGCGAGATGAAGCTTAACATGGTAGATATGGTTAGGTTAGACGTACCGGCAAACAATTTAGAAAGGCCCCATCCGCCGCAGCACCATCTCCCACTTGCCCATTTCCCCTTCCTGTATTTCTTTTGTCTTTTTCTTTATCAAATAATTGAATTCAATTTATTCTCCCTTCACGTTTTGGCCAAAAACTGGAGTTGGTCAACCTCGATCTCTTCCCTTAATCATGCTTACCCTCTCCCCTTAATTATTACTACTTATGCTTTCTATTATTAGTTTTATCATCTTTATTATAAATTATTTATAATCTTAAACTTCATGTCATTTTACTATTTTTCCGATTAAACACCATACCAACTTATTTATTCTATCCATCGTCAAATATTTTTTTTTTCCTAATATGGAAAAAGTCGGCTAACGATTAACTTCCCTCATCATAAGAATTTGTTTATCACCTATTATTTAAATTTAAATTAAATGTTAAAATATTTAATCATTTTATTTGTTTAATCGGATCAAGATTATAATCAAGAGGTAAAAATGTTTATTTTACTCGTAGATTTTTTTTTTGTTTGATTTTGATCTGAATATTCCCGTTTTATATGATGTCTGTGTACGGATCTCAGTTTTATGTACGTACTTGGTACATTCCCGCTTAAATTTCGCCCTCTAATATTAGGAAAATATAAACAGATAATTAGTATAAACGGCTACTTAGGTTTATTTACTTGTAACTTACTTATTTTTTATTTAATTTATAAACGGTCAGCATAATTTTTATAGGTGTTTACTTAGAGAATGATTTATTTTTCTATGGATTTATTTGAGTTTATAAACCACTCAAAAATAATTTTGTCAGACCAATGTTATTTTTGCTTGTATGAATTTTTTTTTTTTATTGTTCGATTTTTTTGGGACAAGTCTTTTGAAGTAAAACAAACCTAAAAAATAAATTTCAGTAATGAACTTTATCAGGTGTATTTATATAAACCCATCGAGAAATAAACTTGTAAATAAACTATAAACTCATATAAACTCGTTTAATTTATAAACCCGAAAATAAATCAATCTACAAGTAAAGAGACCGTTAAGCGATTATCACCATTTTATTTGTTTTAAAGTAATTTATATTTTTTTCTTACCAAAAAAGTAATTTATATTTTGTTAATAGAACTCTGAAGGAAAAAAGATAAAAGTGCGAGATTGGTGGGAATAAGCAATTTTATTAATTATTTGTTAAATAGTAAGTTGTTAGAATGAATTTTGTTATTAGATTACAGATTCTTAATATATATTAGAATATAAGATGTGTATAAGATAATGGATGAAATGAATATAAAATAATATAAAAAAGGGTGTATGAGAGAGAAAGAAGGAGACTTTATAATTTGTTTATAGTGGTTCTTCAGGTTTCTTTGTCTTCCCCACCTTCTCAAATTAAAACCTTCTTCTTCCTCAAAACTTCCCTTTCTCTCTACTCTAAGCTCCACAGTTCCATCTCCTTTTCCCAATCCTTAAAAATAATCATAACCTCCTCATAAATCTTTTTTAAATTATAAACACAAAACTCATTTTCTGTTCCATATAATAAAATTTTCCCAATTTTTCTTTAAAAAATTCAATTTTCAATTTCCCCTTTTGATGTGAATGTTGCAGTAATATCAAATATGGCGGGTTTGGATTTAGGTTACGTCAATCACCACAACACCAACAACCACCACCACCAACAACTTCAACTCCACCATGATGAAGAAGAAGAAGACGATGTCAATACCAACGGCGGACATGTTACAGGTTCCGATATTGTAGCTCGTCGCCCACGGGGGAGGCCGCCGGGATCCAAGAACAAGCCGAAACCACCGGTGATTATTACCCGGGAAAGCGCTAATACACTCCGAGCACACATCTTAGAAGTCGGTAACGGATGCGATGTCTTTGACTGCGTTGCAACTTATGCTCGCCGCCGACAACGCGGGATCTGTATCTTATCAGGTACCGGAGCCGTAACCAACGTTAATCTCCGACAACCAGCAGCTGCCGGAGGGGGTTCCGTTGTTACTCTCCATGGTAGATTTGAAATCTTATCTCTCTCCGGCTCGTTTCTTCCTCCTCCGGCGCCTCCAGGAGCTACCAGCTTGTCGGTTTTCCTCGCCGGAGGGCAAGGGCAGGTTGTCGGAGGTACTGTGGTGGGGGAGCTTGTGGCGGCTGGGCCAGTGATTGTGATTGCCTCGTCCTTTACTAATGTAGCTTACGAAAGACTACCGCTTGAGGAGGAAGAGACCCCGGCGGCTGGTCTGCAGATGCAAACGCCGGCGACGAGTGGTCCGAATTATACGGATTCAAATCCAGGTCTTCCGTTGTTTAATTTGCCTATAAATATGCAGAATATGGGACATGTTGACGGTGGTGCGAACTGGGCCGCGAGATCAGCTCCGTTTGGATGAGATGAAAGATTGAATCTTGTGCAGAAGAAGATGAACATGCAAGAGGTGATGATCTAAAGAGAATTATGAATGCTTGTTTGATGACATGTGATTTTTAACCTTAATTGTGTGTGTTCTTTAATTTTGGGTTTTTGATTAGATCCATCTCTCTTGACTGTGTTTATTTTATGATTGTTAGTGTAGTTTGCCTTGTTCTCACTGTCATGTTATGGAAACTATAGTCTAATTAGATTTGTGACAAAATAATGGGTGTGTGAGTGTTAATTTGTTAGAGACAAGACATTTTGTTGTACTCCCACCAAAGGAATTATGAACTATATATCCAAATTGAGTCATCAAGTGTGCTTTCTTGCATTGGTTTCAGATATGGAAATTAAAAGCTGTTGTTTCAGCACAAACTATAAAGCAATGGGGTTAGACAAGTTTTGAGGGGATTCTTGTTGTACGTGTGTTTAAATTTGTGGCTTCCTAGGCCACCAAAACACACAAGTTCCATTAATGTTCTGCACTACACCTCCTTAGTTTACTTGTCATATCATATTATCTTCCTCCTTTCAAAATTAGGGTTATTTGAGCCAAGTTTAACTTAAAATCAAATTGTTTATACTCAACTTATCTAGTTGAGTAATCGAGTTTTAGGGTTATTTGAGTCGAACGAGTCAAATTTAGCTTAAAATCAAGACATAGAGGTGTTTATACTTGGCTTATCTAGTTGAGTAGCTAAACTCGAGTCAAGTAGACAAACTCGAGTCAAGTAGCTCGATTTGTTCAGTGAAGATTGATGTATGTAGTCATATTCAGGGACGCTATTTGAGTCTTAGGAGTAAAGTTTTGAGATGTTATTGTTTAATTATTTAGAATCAAGTAAAGCTCGGACATAGTTTTGAACGGAAGTTCAAAATGTGTCATATTTATTTATTGAAGAGAAGGGGTGACCAAGTTCAAGTAGCATGACTCATTCAAGCCCGTATGCATATATTCAAGAACCTACATTGAAGACATTTGTAAACTAAAGGCATGTTTATTTCATTGATCAAATAATGTTTATATTAAGAGATAAAACCAACATTAAGGGCAAGCTCAATATACGACCCAATATATTAGACAATTTAGACTCATACTCTAGCATACATTCAATGATGTATTAGCCAAACTATAAGCACCCATTTTCTTTTCAATCCTTACATTACCATCTTAATTGCATGATTAGATAGAGGATTAAATTAATCATTGGTTTATAATAAGAGATGGAATGGTAGTCCATACTAGGGCACACTTTGATTGATATTTGCAAATTAGGGATCATATCTACTTTATAACAATCTGTTAGTAGACAACTAGACATCTAATCAATGTTTTGTGTGGGCTAAATAGTTTTGTCCATACAATATAAAGCCAGTTTAAGTTAGATCATATTCTTGTCGTCTTTAAATCTTGCATTTTCGGGTTAGGTTAAGCTATACAAAGCCAGCAAACCGGGTTCAGCTATCAATTCAGTCATGTCTGAATAGGTTGTGGGTAGGGCAAACTGTAAATGACAAAATTATAAAGGATTTAATAGCAGCACATAAGTGAAAAGAAAAGTACAAGTGTAGTGTAGTGGAGAAATGGGCATGGAACACTCATATGGTTGTTGTTTAATTCGAAAAGCATATGTGTTTTTGGGGTTAAAACCGTATTTGAATGGTTGTAACAAAAAGATTCATATTCCAACAATCTGTATTGGAGCATCTTTGTTGATTAAATAGCTTCGGAATATGCTAACTCGGTCATCTTAACACTTAACATAGTCTAATAACTTTTATTTTGAATTTCTTTTTTTAAAAAATTCATTTATTGATACAAACCCTAGTACTACACAGCTACACAATTGTAATATTGTAAAGTTTGTAAACACATTTAGGGCCCGTTTGTTTCCAACTCCGGAAACGGAAACAGAATGGAAACGAATTTAGTCCATATCTATATCCTTATTCATGAAATTGTATAGAATCATTCCTTGTGTTTTAAGGCAAAATGCACTTGATTCTCCACATTTTGTTACCCTATAGGGTATCAAAAGTAATCAAACTATACTCCAATTACTTCAAACCACAAAGAATGATTCCAAAAACTTTCATGAATAAAGGTATACATATGGACTACATTCGTTTCCATTCCGTTTCCGATTCCGAAGTTAAAACCAAACGGGCCCTTAGAGAAGTCAACAAGATAGATAAGTCGTTGGAACAATTACATGAAATACCAGTTTCTTTTGTTCTCTTCAAATGGTACCAGAGCGAAAGTGAGGGTTCAAGGCGCAACTTCATCAATTTTGAGTATTTGGGTTTGGTCCGTGTTGAGATACGTGGAATCTTCCACGATACTGTGTGAACCTAACATATGTCCTATGCCTACACCTTATGATTGTCTATTGGTTTTAGGATGAAACACGAAGACTTGTGTATAGGTTCACTTTGACATGTATCCCCTCCACGTATTAGACCTGTCGGATATTAATATGGTATCAGAGTTATGGTTCATACTATACGGGTCTCATTATCTTGTGTTTGGGTTGTGATTAACGATGTATGATATCCACGCATTTGGCTAAACTGGCCTAAAGACTTTGTGTCAAGTGTCAATTAGAGCATAATATTTGCACTTGAGGGGAAGTGTTGAGATGTGTAGAATGTCTCACGTTATGATATTGTGAACCTAACATATAAGTCCTAGAGCTACTCCTATTGTCAATTGATTTTAGATGACACTCAAAGTCTTGTGTGTATAGATTCACTTTACGTGTATCCCCTTCATATATTAGACTCGCCGAATATGAAAAAATAAATTAACAGTCGGATCCCGATGAACAAGATTTTTTTTTCTCTAAAAGGAAAAAGACAAGACATATGAAACCAAAAACTAATATAGATGTGGAGAAAGTTTGGAATTATAGTCGATTTATGAACTTGTTCATTGAGTTCAAATCATTAACAACCTTTGAGTGTGATATTGATACTAGAGAAGAAAACTATGATTTGGATTGTTTTATGTTCATCTTACCAACACATGAATACCATATCTATAATATATATAATACTAATGTAACAGAATGGTTCCCCAATTAATCATGCTCAACTTCTATTTACCAACACATGAATACCAAATCTATAATATAATACAAATGTAACAGAATGGTTACCCAATTAATCATGCTCAACTTCTACCACCTTATGTATTTATTAATAATTTAGTTGTCTTCGGTGATAATGATGTTGGCGTAACAATCATTGTCACCATATATATGCAATGAATATATATGTTGTGTTAGTTAATAATTGATTAACAAATAGCGACCTCCCGGCAAAATGAGAATTATTATTATTATTATTATTATTATTATTATTATTATTATTATTATTATTAAATATCACTAATCATCCTCTTCATATATATATATACATGCATGTATATATATATATAAGAGAATATTGCCTATACAGTTCTTATCTTTTAAATTGACTAAAATTTAGTACCCGTCATTTAAACTATCATAACGATACCTCATCTATTGACCCCGACCAAAGAGTAGTACCTCAATCAATATTCACACATTAAACTGTCTGAACGGTGTTAAATATTATGGGCAAAATTGTCCAAAATTCTTCCTTGTGATTTTGAACATGAAGAAGACGAACCGTAAGCGGAAGATGAAAAACCAGTGGAAAGTTACGAATTTTCTCACCATGAAAAATCGAAAGGTGTTCTTGAAGAACCCTAAGCTCCAAATTTCCTTTTTCTCTTTTGCCGTCTTCTTCCCCAAGCCACCAGCAGCCCCTCTCCCTCTATCTCTCCGCCACCTCGTCTCCTAGGCAACACCAACACCCCCCTCTATCGACCCATTTTTAACCTACAAAATTCAGAGCTCAAACCCACCGCCGCTTGGAGGCCTTTGCTTCGCCGGAAGCCAGTAGCATGGTTGCCACCACTGTCGCCGGAGAAGCCCTAAATTTCAGATTCGACATCTCATTAGGATTTGTGAAACTGTTAGTCTTCACATTTGACCCAAAAATGATCGAGATTCGATTTACCTACCCACAACTGTGAAGAGTTTAGGACCTAATTTCACCAAAAACAACTCAAAATATGTTAATTTTCCTCCCTTGGGCATTCATGGCTTTTCATGTGGAAACGGAGTTTTGCGAATTCTCCCCGGAACTGGAAGATCATTTCGAGATCTTCGAACATATTTGAGGGTTCAATGTGACTATTGTCACTTCGGCCAAAGTTGCTTCCTCCTTCTAACCTTCTTTCGTTGGAACAAGCGTTGGAGCAGGTCAATCTTAATAGGCAGATCCTTAAAAATGAGATTAGTTTAATGGGCGGAGCTCTCCATCTCCGGCTGAATCCAATTAGTCCCGCTTCGCCTTTGTGTCCACAAGACACCATTCTGGCTTACTTTCAATTTCTTATTCACTGGTTTTCAAGGAATGGAATATTATCAAGCACCCTTCACTATTTCGGATAGTATTTGTGGTTCCACCTTTTTCTTAGCAACTGGCTTTCATGGTTTTCATGTCATTATAGGTACTCTTTTCTCGATCATATGTTGTATTCGCCAATATTTGGGTCATCTGACCAAGGAGCATCACATTGGCTTTGAAGCAGCTGCATGGTACTGGCATTTTGTTGATTTGGCTTATGTACCGGCACCATCAATAGCTTATCCATCACGGTCTTGCCCAACATTCCTTCCAGGTCGGTAGCCAGTAGCGGCACTAGTGGTTTCTTTTTTTATATATTTTTTCAAAACCTAGCAACATCTCATCATCAATTTGGGGCTTAAGGTTGCAAATTTACGTTGTGGACAATTTTGCTCCTGATATTTAACACCGTTTAAACAGTTTAACGTGTGAATAGTGATCGAGATACTACTTTTTGGTCGGGGTCAATAGATGAGGTACCGTTCTGATAGTTTAAATGACGAGTATCTAAAGTTTAGTTAGCTTAAAAGATGGGGTTCTATATATATATATATCACATAAGAATCTTTCTTACAGTAAGGAGAGATAATCTCTAAAAATATGTCAATCTAAATAAATTAAAGGTCTCAATTTTATCACATATTCAAAGTGTGATTCTTAATTAGGTAAGTGATCGTGTGCTTTGTTTTTATAAAGGGTCATAGGTTCAGTAGGAATACCAACTCTTAAAAAAAAAAAAAAGGAATATCAACTATTGTTGTTGTTCCAGCTGTATCCTGGTGAGTTTCTAACCTTAAAGAGCACAACAGTGCACCTATTTAAAATTGAAGAATAAAAGCAAAGCACTACATGTTTCTAAACCTATTTAAAAGGTCCTCCCATCCTATTACCAATTGAACAAGTTTGATATTTTTATTATTTTATTCATTATAAGAATATAGTTGTCCAAAAGGGTTTGTTATGTTATTCAACATTTGTTCACATTGTATTGCTTGATAGTTCAACTAGTTGAATGAACAACTGCGGGTGCACGATCGTTGCAAAGAAATTTTTAGGGGGGGGGGCAAAAGATTTTTGTATAAGACATTTTACATATTAAGTAAAAAATTAAACACTAAAATCTATAAATTACATTAAAAAATATACTAGAGTTTCCATACTATAAAATAGAGCTTTCGTTGTATATATTTTTTATTTATAGGATAGTTAAATTAATATATATATATATATATATATATATATATATATATATATATATATATATATATAGATCCTGACTCATATGTAAACAGCTCTTATCGTGTGAACGTGTAAACACCGAATATATGTGAGTATACTGCCAAATATATGTGACTATACCGCCGAATATATAGATTCAGGTCCGACGAATCTTCTTCCATTAATAACATGATTTTTTTATCCTTTAATATCGCCTAATCTCAGCCATCTATTTAACGATCCAACGGATACAATTTGTTTCCATTGAACACTATAAGGGCTGTTTACATGGGAGCCAAACTCGATATATATATATATATATATATATATATATATATATATATATATATATATATATATATATATATATATATATAGTTTGTTTTATAATTAAATTGTCAAATAAATTAGGTAGTGGTTGATGAATTATTGTATTTGAAATTATATTGCATTGAATACATAAGATTAATTAAAATTGAATTTAATAATAAACTTCACTTAATCTCTATCTAAATATATATATAAATATATTAAATTAAAATATACAACAAGAAGGTTTGTTTTGTAAATTAATTTTAAAATTGTGTTTTATAAATAAATTGTCAAATAAAATTATTGATGGTTGACAAGCTAGTATATTAAAAGTGATATTGTGTTGATTGTATTAGTTAGGAGTTAATGCAATAATAAACTTCACTTAATCTCTTCATCCATAAAAGCACGGTCTTTGTTTGTTTATATCAAAGACTATTAGAGTGGAGAACTCTCCAAGAGAAGAGGAGAAGCAAAGACGAAGTGGAGTGACATAATGAGATTAGGCTTAGGAGCTCGGAAGAGCTAACCTTATATATCTCACAGAAAGGCAATACGGTGTCGTCTCATTAATTGAATGTAACCAGATAAAATCAAACCGTCTCATATCTTTTTTTCCTCATTAAATCCCGATTTAGTCTATTTAATAGAATCACAGTCGGCTTAATGGGCTTCTCGGACAAGGCCTAACATCAAGGCCTTTTCTTCCCTAGCAGGCCAACAACGATCCCATCTCTTCAGCTCTAGAATCGGACTTCACGGAGCAAGGTAATTGATTGTAGAAGTTTTAATAAAGTCTAAACCACCTCCCCCGCAAGAATACGAGATCAAATGTAGTATATTCGGGCATCAAATTCTTAGAGAACACGTATGTATTGGTTGGAACAAATAAACATATATACTAAGTTAAGGGGAAGGAATTAGAGGCAAACAAGTTTGTAGCATCAAAAACAACAAGCATAGAACGATTGATAACAAAATGTGAGGTTATATGATATGGGTGAATGATCTGAGCATATATGTATCCTTGTAATGATAAATCAAATGGTAACCACATATGTGAATGACATGAACTTAAATAAGCAATTATGTAGGTAAACATCCAAAGTAGTCTTTGACATAAATAAACAAAAACCGTGCTTTCCAACTCACCAAGCTCTCAATCCAACGGTCCGACGAGAACAAGAAAAACCATGAAGCATTTAGAAATCCGGAAAATACCAAGAAAAACCTTCGCTTGTGGCCCTTTAGTTTAAAAAGGTGCAAATACCAGAATTTTCTACGATGATTTGATAATATGCTACTCTCAAAACCAAGTTCGTTTCAGTAATCCAATAATACAAACTTCACTTTTTTCCATTCACTTGTTTTATCTAAATCAATTAAAAGCACCATTTATTTTGAAGGTAGATAAAAGGTAGAATAAAGCACTTTGAAAAGAAATGTAATACCTGCTGACATTGATTCAGAAATTGAAATATACAATCACCATCAATCAATCATACAGGTCAACAAACCCCTTAGATCGAAGGAAACTTAACCAGACATAGAACAGGGAGAGAAATCAGATGAAAAGAAGAATCTTTGCATATAAAAACTCAAAGCAAAAGAATAGAAAAATGAGTCTAACCTCTAGCACAAACGTAAAAAAAAACATGAAAACCGTATATGAAAGTATTTGAGAAGTATGATAGATGATGATCTAACCCTAGAGGTTTAAGTGTATATATAGGATAAGACTCAGGCTAAACTAATATAGAAAATCCTAACATAAACCTCAAAAGTTAGGTCACGCAACAAAGTTGTCGCTGCGGTGCAAACGACCAAAAGAAACGGTCAATATATGGCCGTTTGGTGCCTGTAGGGTGGCCGCTTGGGCCTTGGTTCTTCATTTTCTTGGGATGAACTTCAAAGTAGTTGGGCTGATCCAAACATCATCTGGAACGACCAAGCAAACGGCCATTGTGGCCGTGTGGCTTCTTGTACGGTGAACATTTCACCTGTTGTTCCACCTCGTTTGGAAAGACCATCATGTGTGTTTTTATGCTTCATAGTAGGGAAGTTCTTGGCTCCAATCTAGAGTAGTTTTGAGCTTCTTAAGCAATCGATCCTCATTCATATGAGATTTTGTCCTTGTGACTTATGAATTCAGGGAAGATTGAACTCTTAAGCATCCTTAAGTGAATTTGGGTGGTAAATACTTCATAACGAGCATTGAAAGCGTGAAATATGAAATAACCGGAAGTAGATGTAAAACCCCAAGTTCTGGGAACTCGAAGCGTTACGGGATAGGACCTCACAATGGATCCCGATCCTCAGAGTAACAACAATAACATCGGATCTTGCAACAAGACACATATAAATGAAAACCAAAACTAAAAACCAAACGTTATGACAAAAGGAAGCGTAAAAGACTCGCATCCGAGTTCTAAACAACTGAAAGAACGATAACTGAAATATAAACCAGATCCCGCCCTATAATGTACGGGAACCCTGTTTGCTCCAAAGTGTGTGCATAATAAGTCTTAAAGTTATAACCAAGAATAAAGCAAAAGCGAACCCGCAGTGTACGGATCAGTCATAGTATTAGCAAATATTCTAGGGTCGATCACAAGGACTATGGTGAAATCAAGCAACGATATATAACTTTAGGCTGTAAATGCAAACTCAAGCAACAAAGAACAATGATATAAGATAATCACATAAGGGAACGCAAATTCTAGAGATCAAAGCATCCAATTGTGGTTTCGACTCAAGATTTATTAAGGATAAACGTGGACAAAGCTGAGGCTGCAAAGGGAAGGTATTTCTACGATGGGATAGATCACCGGATAAGTCTCACCATACACTATCCCAAACCAAAGATCCTATCACCGGGTAAGTCTCAAGGAACTAGGGAAATTTAATATCACTCAAACCAACAACTCAACCTAAAGGAAGAGAACTAACCATCACCGGGTAAGTCTCAAGTTAACTCTCAAAGGTAGGATGAAGACACACTCAAACCCTCATAAAGGATAAACCTTTGTTACCTAACCCTCATTATCATCGGTAAACAAGCAAATGAATCACAGGGTAAGTCTCTTCCTAGGCTTTATAAACCAGGAAAGGTGCAACAAGGATAGGATTGTCAAACTATACCTAAACCCAAGATCGGGCAATGTAGTGGGCAATCTCGTGCAGTTCTTATCGATCTCGGTCGAGATCACTCCAAGAATAGCCCGAGACGGGTTTCGGTTTAGGGTAAACTCAAGCTTTCAAGGTCCAGTGAAGATAAATGTCTATTCTTTCTTCGTCTATACGACAACCTTCAACTAATCACCCTAAAATCGCAGGGGTTTTAGCCAACAATCATCATGTTTAAAGAAATCAAATATTATATCAAGAAATCAAGAAAAGAGAATAAAACACTCAACAAAGGTAGCTCAATTATCATAAGTAAACATTGCAACAAAACGTCAACAACGTGTTCCAAAAGAATGATAACGACTCACTAATTATTTCCCAAGAAAATCTTACAAAATCTCTTCTCTTAGATCTCTTCCTTCAGTGAATCCTTCCAATCGCCGTCAAAAGTCCTTGACGTCTCAGCCGTATCCGAGCGTCAAAAGCCGTCCTTAACTCAATAATCACCCTTCATTCTTATAGAAGAATTTTAGTTCAAAATAATATCTTATTTCTCTTGGGTTGTGGGCCTTCGTTCTCGAGCTAGGCCCGGCTATCCATCTCGGTCGCGGTGATGTTCGTGTGGTCCGAGATCAGTAGTGAATCACGTACTTTTCTTCGTATTTTCAACGGATTCCTTCTTCCATCATTTTCCTATGATCCTTGCCTTCCTTCTTGTCCTTCCAAGTGCTTTATAATGTAGCTCCATGGCCTTCTTAGACTTCAATGCTCCGTTTTGATCCAAAATACACCTTATTCCTTACAATTACAATCAAACGTGGTGTAGACCTCGATTTTGGCAAAGCAGACGAATAATGACATAATCATCAAGAATATATATCCATGCACATAGAATAATGATGAGAAAACTCCAAAACCATATCTGAAATATAGACAATAATTCATGCTATCAAAATACCCCATACTTGTCTCTTGATTGTCCCCAAGCAAGGTTCAAATCCTAGATACAAGATAGTATGAATCACAAATCAGTTAAGGTCAATGAAAACTTTCAAAAACTTTTGGTTGCGTGCTTCTACTCATAGTTTGAATCAATATATGAACAAAACAAGTTATAGGTATAAGAAAGTTAATCATACTTCACATGAAATCATAAAATGTGTAGCAGATCATACTCATCAAAATCAATCATGGATATTCCAGTTTAAACCACAAAGTCAAACAACATACTCTTGGTCTCAAGGGTTTTCAAATAAAGGTCAATAAACGTGTTAGGGATGGAATGTATAAAGGATATTGTGGTGCTAAAATTCGGGAAAAGGATAAGAACTTCACAACTTCAAACTCAACTCCGCATCCATCGATAAGATTTTCTTACTTCTTTCTGCATATTTCCTTACTTTTCACTTTTTGAGAACATGGACATAGGTGCACAATAACCGAAACCTTGGAGATAAGTTAATCTCAGTTTCTCGAGATGCCTCAAACCTTGATACACATACCATTACTCATTAGGACTGTCAATCAATCGGACTTTAGCAAGACACAAACACCCAACTATGTGAATGGTGCCGAGTTACTCATCCTCATGACTAACATCCCTAAACCTATTGTTTTCTAACACTTCTCCACTTTCAACATCATCTTTCACTTGCTTTTTCACTTTCTCGCTTCCAAATTCCCAGATAGGTAAAGGAAGGCCAATATATAAACACGAGGGGCTAAAAAGCATGATCAAAAAGAGGAAGAAAGAAAACGAATCGCCTTAATCATTCCAATAAGAATGTGAAAGAACTTATAACGCAGTTTCAACTTTCAAATTCAACATGATTTGGATAAAACAACTCACTAAGCATGCTCAAATTTCAAACAAAGCATTCAAACCTTAAATATATCATAAATTATTTTAAACACATAAAGATCATAAAAGCCATTCAGCAAACATGTATCGTCATTGGGGTCATATCCAGCCTAGAAGCACAAAAGCTTTCGAAAAGTCACGTTGTTCAAACCCATTTCGATCGAGATGCGTACGAACAACCGAGATGCTAGACCGAGGTAAGCTCCTGTTGTGGTCATCTCGTTTGGCCATACGCATTTCGTTTGAGACAAAATTTTTTTCAAACCAGTTTTGTACGTTTTTTCGATCAAAATCATAATGCAATGCATGTAATATACCATACAACTATAAAGCACATAATGGAAGTTACCAACGAAGTCATAAGGTGCAGAATATCAGTTATTACAAACCGAAGTATCACAAACACCCCATACTTAAGACACATCGCTCTGATGGGTATAATAAGGTCAAGAAAAAGTACTTCCAATGTCAAGTGCAAACAACATAATAAGAAGAGAAAAATAGCTGCAACTCTGGAGAAGAATCATGCATCTGGAGGCGGTGGAGGATGATACGGATATAGTGAGGGGCCGAAGGCATAGCCCATCTATTGCTGAAACTACAGCTCCATCATCTGGCGCTGGTAGTGATGGCTCTCCTACATCTCACACCTCCTAACGCCGATCTCGCTAGTCTGTGTGTTGTTAGCATGAAATATGACTATATTTTAGGCACTTGTTTTGATTGTTTTTCCCTCTTAGATTTGTACATGGATATGAGTTTGAAGCATTTATGAGCACTTTCACCTATTTTATCGATATAAAGATCTACACAAGCTTTGTTATGTTTATAGATAAATAAAGGCTTGAATTGGAGCATAATGTGGAAGGATAGGAGTATTTGATCATGCTAGATGTCAAGGAGATGCTTTGGAGAAGCTAAGGAAGGAGCATGAGTGAAGAAGTTTACAAAACAAAGGCAAAACGAAGGCTAGAGAGTTCCACGCCCTAAACCCCGACCGTGGTTATGGATTGAGATCGTGGAGAGTGATTTTGGAGCACAACAGAAAGTTCCACGCCCTAAACCACGGCCGTGGAAACTTGTACTAGGCCGTGATTTCCATGACGAAGTGACGTGTCATATTTGCCACGTCAGCGACATTTATTGGGCTTTTCTCACAACCCTATTTCGCTCTATAAGAAGGCTTGAGAAGGGAGTTTCGAGGACGGTCTCTTAGGGTTTCATGTTACCTTCACTTGCAATTCCGCGCTAAGGATTGAGACGAAGGATTGTAGATTCCGGACCGTGGCTTAAGAAAGACGCAATATTGAAGATTGTGCACTTCGAGATTTTCTTAAGGTTTGCTTTGGAGACGGATTGACACTCCGTTCTTCGTTGTTCCTTAAGATTGCTGTGAGGATTCTTGTTCTATATTCTGCATTCATTAAACACAATACTTTGTTGTTCGGATTTGAGATTGATTGTTTGGTTTTTATAGAGTTTTCGAGGGTTTACACTTTTCTCTTCTTAATTTGATATTTGATTCAATGACTATGATTATTGGCTAAAACCCTTTAGCAATTCTAAGGTGAAGGGTTGATAGTTGTGTCATAGATAATGATAGATCGATCGTAAACAGATTGGACCCTGAGAGTGTGAGAAGCCTCGTCGACAACCTAAACCACGGCCTGTTCTTGAGTTCCACGGCCGTGGTTCTTCAAGATCCAACCGTGATTTCCTCTGTTTTACGACCTTTCCTTTTGCTTTAATCCAAAGTTAAAGATTAGATTTAACCTAACCTTGGCTTGCCTTTCCTTGGTAGTAGTGAGACTCAACATCCTCTATTTCGGTTTCGAGTGTCACAACCTTAACTGTTTTAGTTTATCTTTGATTCTTTGGGTTTGGGCATGAGTATTTGAGATTAATTCTTGTCCTTAGATCCTTTCTATACTACAGCCTCAACAACCTTTATAGAGAGTGTCCTTGGGTGAGTTATATAGGGTTTTGGAACTTCACCGTACTCAACCTTACATTAGTTATACCTTTGCAATCTCAACTCTGTCTTTATATCTTTAGAATATCTTGAATCGATTGCCACAATTGAATACCTGGATCTTTAGGATTGCTGTTTTCCCCAATATATTTGCAAAGCTTATTTGCACACACACTTTCGGGCGAACAAGTTTTTGTCGCCGTTGCCGGGGATTTGGTCTAGACTAATTTCGGTTTTCGGTTGTCGAGCTTGGGAGCTTTTGCTCTTGTGATTTGATTAGTCTTTTTGAGTTATTTTTGCAGATTCTTTAGGTATATGCAAAAGACTAGATCTACCAAAGATCTAGTTCCTTTTGATCCAGAACTTGAGAAAACTTTGAGAAGAAAGTTGAAAGAGAAAAAGATGGCTGAAAACAATGAGAGAAACATCCAAGCGGAGTTGGATGAAGCTCAAGCTCAACTCAAATTGAGTGAGAAAGATCTTATGGAAGAATTGGAGCGTCATCAATTCCAAATAGATGAGCTCAAGGCTATGATGCAAGACATGAAGTTGGAGATGAATGATGCTAAGAAGAAGAAGGTCAAGAAACCTAAGTCCATTAGAGCTGAATCGTCCGACGATGATGAGATGCCGGACCTAGAGGATATTACACCACTAGTCGGTGCAGTTCGTGATAATCCTAAACCACACGTTAACCCTCCCGCTCCCGTTGGAGATGTGAGAGTTGCTGATGGAGGGGATGAACCACGAACCCTTGGACAAAGGATGGATCCAATTCAACAACCACACCGTCTAGGTGTGAATTTCAGAAGTGAAGACGTCCAGGATTTCGGGTTTAGCCCGCAAGCTATCACCATAGTTCGCCAAAGTCAGTTTGGGGGAACGAGTGCTGAATCTCCACACCAACATTTGCAGAATTTCGAGATTTTCATGGAGACATTGAAGCCGAAGAGGGCTGTCAACAACCACTACAAGATCAAGCCGTTCTTCTTCTCTTTGAAGGATAAGGCTTTGTCTTGGTATCAAGCTCTTCCAGCTGGAAGACTTAACCCTTGGGAGGATTTATCTTCGGAGTTCCTAACCAAGTTCTTTCTGCCATCCAAGACGGCGGAGTTGAGAGGTAAGATTAATGCATTTTCTATGAAACCTAATGAAAGTTTGTTTCAATCTTGGGAAAGGTTTCAGGATCTATTATTGGATTGCCCACACCATGGCATTTCAAAGCTTGAATTATTGGAGATCTACTACAAGGGGCTGGATGTGAAAACACAATTCAAGCTCCAATTTCTTTCTTGTGGTACATTTATGGACATGAGAGAAGATGACGCTTGGGACTTCATTGAGAAGCAAGCCCAAGTGATTGAGAAGTATTCCCACCGGAAAGTGGATCCTAACAACCGGAGTCAAGGGGATCCGGGAGCTAAGTTGAATCAAGCTGCACAAACTTAAATATTCTCCCTCAACAATGAGATCAAGGAGTTGAAGGAAGTCATAAAAACTAGCCTTCAAAAGGTGAATGAGCAAGAGGCCAACTACCTAGGGAGAGACAACCACCAAGGCAATAGGAATGATTACCGGAACAACAACCGGAACAACTGAAACAATAACAATAAGAACTCCAACAACAACAATTGGAGATTCAACCAACAAAATCCAGGTAATCCCTATTCACATGCTAAAAATGCTTTAACACCTCCATCTTCTTCTACTCCTTTGAAAAGCCAGGATCAAACATCGAATGGCTCGGTCAAGCTGGAGAAGGACAAACACGATGCTATGATGAAGACAATCCTAGGAAAGCTCCAAGGATTGGAGAATCACATCACTTCAGTTGATAAGGCACAAAAAGCCTTAGAAAACCAAGTGTTTAACAAGGTTGGAGAAGTTCCTAGAGATCAAGGAAAGCTTCCCGGAAAGACGGAGGACAATCCGAAAGGAAGGGTGATGGCAATCACTACTAGGAGTGGTGTAACAACCACCGATCCATAGCCCAAGTTTGTAGAAGTCCTAGCTGAGAAAGGAAAATAAAAGGAGAAGGAGAAGGAAGATGTCTATGTTCCTCCTCCAACTTACAAACATCCTCTACCATTCCCGCAAATTAGAGCAAGAGTGCGTCTAGACAAGCAATTCGGTAAGTTCATTGAACTAATTAGCAAACTGCATATTAACATACCTTTTATTGATGCAATTGTTGGTATGCCCACTTACTGGAAGTTCTTGAAAGAGCTCATCTCTAACAAGAGGAAGCTAGAAGACTTTGGAGAAGTCAAGATGAGTTCGGAATCTTCGGAGCTCATCAAAACGATGACGGAGAAGATGCCCCCAAAGCTGAGAGATCCGGGGTCATTTTTCATCCCAATAGGAGTTGGAGAAGTCACATGTGACGCTCTTTGTGACTTAGGAGCAAGTGTAAGCATCATCTCGCTTGATTTGTGTAGGAAGATCGGTTTAGGTGAACCTAAACCGGTGAAGATGACGTTGTACATGGCAGATCGATCCATAACTCGACCCGTCGGAATCATTAAAGACGTCCCAGTCAAGCTCGGTAAGTTTTACATTCCAATAGATTTCGTTGTGCTTGACATTCCTGCAGATTGTCCAGTCCCGATCATACTCGGGAGACCATTTCTTGCAACCTCCGGTTGTATGGTGGATTGCAAGAATGCTAGACTAGCCTTCGATGTAGGAGAAGAGAAGGTTGAATTTGTTCTCTCAACTTTGGTGAAAGAGCCTGCACTTGGAGATGATATGTTCAACACCTATGAGGAAGAGCTATCTAGAGAAGAAGTAAGTTCGATCCTGCTCAAGGATCCATTGCAAAAGGTTATAACCATGAGTGTCATGGAAAAGGGAGAAGAAGAGGATTGCAATGCTGAGATTGAAGCTTTGGATGAGCTAAAAGAAGTACATGATGAAGAGTTCGAGAAATTCTATGATGGCTCGGAAAACAGAAGAAACCATAGTCATTCGTGCTATTCCACGGCCGTGGTTTCACCAAAACAGTCCGTAGAGTGTTATTTTGAGCATAACAGAGAGTTCCACGCCCAAAACCACGGCCGTGGAAGTAATAGGTGTGCCGTAATTTTGGGAAATTCAGAGAACAATTCCGTCTTTTTCACAATCACTCTTGAGTCTTCTTCCACCACTCCCACATCCTTAGAGACTTCTAAGGAAGCATCAAGCACACCTCATGACACATCAAAGGAACCAATTGCTTTGGAATTGAAGCCGCTTCACACACATCTTCGGTATGCTTTTCTTGGAACTAATTCTACTTTTCCCGTTATTGTTAGTTCCGATTTAAAGGAAGATGAACATGAGAAACTAATGAATGTGTTGAGGAAACATAGGAAAGCTTTAGGCTATACTGTAGAGGATCTTGTAGGAATTAAACCATCTTTATGTATGCACAAGATTCTAAATGAGGAGGATTACAAACCTTCACGACAACCTCAAAGACGGTTAAACCCGGTCATGAAGGAGGTCGTGAAGAAAGAAATCCTTAACTTACTTGACGCAGGTATCATCTATCCTATCTCCGATAGCAAGTGGGTGAGCCCCGTTCAAGTCGTTCCCAAGAAGGGAGGGATGACCGTTGTGACCAACAAAAACAATGAGCTCATTCCAACAAGAACAGTGACGGGCTGGAGGATGTGCATTGACTACCGCAAGCTGAACCATGCAACTAGGAAGGACCACTTCCCAATACCATTCATAGATCAAATGCTTGAAAGGTTAGCACAACACTCCTATTTTTGTTACCTTGACGGTTATAGTGGTTTCTTTCTGATTCCGATTCACCCAGACGATCAAGAGAAGACCACATTTACGTGCCCATGGGGTACGTTTGCTTATAGGAGGATGCCATTCGGACTTTGCAACGCTCAAGCCACCTTTCAAAGGTGTATGATGTCCATCTTCTCGGAGTATATTGAGGAAATCATGGAGGTTTTTATGGATGACTTTTCAGTTTATGGCTCCTCATTTGATCATTGTCTTGCTAACCTTTTTCTTGTGTTGCAAAGGTGTGAAGACACTAACCTAGTTCTTAATTGGGAGAAGTGTCAATTCATGGTTAAGGAAGGCATTGTTCTAGGACATTTGATCTCTATTAGAGGGATCGAAGTTGATAAGGCTAAGATAGAGACTATAGAGAAACTTCCTCCTCCATCTTCGGTAAAGGGGATAAGAAGTTTCCTAGGACATGCAAGATTTTATAGGAGATTTATCAAAGACTTCTCGAATATTTCGAAACCGCTAACTAATCTATTGATGAAGGATGCAGTTTTTAACTTTTCGCAGGAATGTTTAGATGCTTTCTATAAGATTAGAGAAGCTCTCATCTCAGCTCCGATAATCCAACCTCCGGATTGGAGTCTTCCTTTCGTGGTTATGTGTGATGCAAGTGACGTAGTTGTTGGAGCGGTGCTGGGACAAAATATGGAAGGCCGCACTCATGCCATTTACTATGCTAGCAAGACGCTAGACGAAGCACAACTCAACTACGCCACAACTAAAAAGGAATTATTAGCCGTTGTATATGCTTTTGAAAAGTTTTGTTTTTATCTTGTAGGAGCAAAGGTGATTGTATACACGGAACTCAGCAATACGGTATTTGCTCGCCAAGAAGGATGCAAAACCAAGGCTGATTAGATGGATTCTCTTCTTCAAGAATTCGATCTAGAGATTCGGGACAAGAAAGGTTCCGAAAATTTTGTAGCGGATCATCTAAGTCGTCTACCACACACCGACGGCGACGACCTACCCATTGATGACTCCTTCCCGGATGAGCACTTACACATCATGGAAGAGTGCATCGACAAGATTTCTAGAGGTAACGAACCTTGGTTTGCTGATTTTGTAAATTATTTGGTTTGCCAGGAAATACCTCCCGGACTATCCTATGCACAAAGAAAGAAGTTCTTTAGGGATGACCGGCAATACTTTTGGAATGAACCTCTACTCTTCAAGAGAGGTCCCGACGGCATCATTAGGAGATGTGTGCCGGAAGACGAAATGCAAAGTGTCATTCTTCATTGTCACTCACTTCCTTGTGGAGGACACGCTAGTTCCAATAAAACTAGCGCTAAGGTATTGCAATCCGGATTCTTTTGGCCTACTTTATTTAAGGATGTGCAAACCTTTGTTTCTTCTTGCGATGCTTGTCAAAGAAGAGGAAATATCTCTAGGAGAACGAGATGCCTCTCAACAACATTCAAGAGGTGAAAATCTTTGACGTTTGGGGAGTTGATTTCATGGGACCATTCCCATCATCTTGCGGAAACCAATACATACTTCTAGCTGTAGATTATGTTTTGAGATGGGTTGCAGCTATTGCCTCTCCAACTAATGATGCCATGGTTGTTATCAAGTTCTCAAATAGAACTATCTTCCAAAGGTTTGGGACACCACGGACCATCATTAGTGACGGAGGTTCACACTTCATAGCCCGACGATTCGAAGCTCTACTAGCTAAGTATGGGGTGACTCACAAGATCGCCACTCCCTACCATCCACAAACAAGTGGTCAAATAGAGATTTTGAATAGAGAGATCAAGGGCATCCTTGAGAAGACGGTATCAAAGACAAGGAAGGATTGGTCTTTGAAGTTAGACGACGCATTATGGGCGTATAGGACAGCTTACAAGACTCCCATAGGCACGACACCATACAACCTTGTGTAAGGGAAGTCTTGTCATCTCCCGGTAGAGTTGGAACACAAGGTGTATTGGGCTGTGAAGTGGTTGAACTTCAGCATGAAGGAAGCGGGCGAGAAGCGCCTCTTAGACCTTAACGAGCTAGAAGAACTCCGTTTGAATGCCTATGAGAACGCCAAGATTTACAAAGAAAGGGCGAAGCGTTGACATGATAAGCATATCATTCCAAAAGACCTTAAAGAAGGAGATCAAGCTCTCCTCTTCAATTCTCGACTTTGACTCTTCCCAGGTAACCTTAAATCTCATTGGACTGGACCTTATTTGATTAAACGTGTTTTTCTTCATGGCGCAGTTGAAGTATGGGGTGAGAAGTGCGGAAGTTTCAAGGTGAATGGCCAACGACTTAAGAAGTACTCACCGGAGCTCCAAGCTAAGGAAATCGCTCCGATTGTCCTCAACTGAACATTGAAACGGTCTAGCTACGGACCTAAAACAAAGCGCTTCTTGGGAGGTAACCCAAGGTATTGCACTATCGTTTTTCTGTTTTTCTTTCTTTCTTAGATTAGTTTAGGTTAGATGTAGTTTTTGTTTGTTTTCCCTTCGATACCTTCCGGTATGTTGTGTTTTTGGATGTCAGGAATAAGGAATGAGCAAAGGAAGGAAGAAAAAGTTGGAAAGAATTGACGAAACTTGGATTTTTGGCGCACAACAGAGACTTCCACGCCCAAAACCACTTTCCCTCCCAAAATCGCCGAAAATCGCCGACCACTTTCCCTCTCCCGTAATTCTTCACCCGGAGTCCAATTCAAGCGATTCTTCAACCAAAACTGGAGAATTTTCAATCCTCTACAAGATCCAAGCAAGAAACTGAGTGAACAATCCACATTGGGGAAGGAATTTGGATTTTTCAAATCCAAACCTAGGTTTTATTCTCTATTCTCTTCTTGGTCAATTTGGTTCAATTTTCTTGTAAGATTATAGGAGAACTGAACGAAATTGGAATTAGAAGTAGTCTAGGGTTGTGATTGTTGAATTTGGTGTGAATTTGCTGAAGTTTGAGAGAGACAGACCAATTCCACGGGTCCGTACATTTCCACGGCCGTGGAATTTCAAGAACAGACGGTGGATTTTTCTGTTTTGAGTGAAAATGTTTAGGAGAAAGTCAAGTAGAAACAAGAAGCAGAAAGGTGATAGTTCCTCTTCTTCCCAACCCCCTCCTAGTGAACCACCATCACCACCACCTCCTAGAATCCCTAGAATCCATGAGGATTATGAAGGAGCCATGGAAAGGATGTCAAAGAGACCGATAATAGGACCTAGGTACCTTGTCCTAGAGGAGCTTGAAGAGCTCAATGTAGTGAATGACTTGACTTGGCTTTTGGATAGAGCCGGATTGATCATCTTCTCCGCCATTAGGCAAGATGCTTATGAGGAGATAACAAGGGAGTTTGTAACTTTCTTTGAGCATAGCGCCGTTAACCAAACGGTGTCTTTTAGGTTGATGGAGCAAAACTATGAGTTCTCCATATTTCAGTTTGGTACCTTCTTTGGGTTTCATGAGAGTTTTAATGGAAGGTTTCCCGGGGAGTGTATGCTAAAGACTTTTGGGAAGATATTGCTATGATCTATGCTAGTGAGGATCGTTGCAACCGGCCGACACTAAGGCTAAACTCATATACCACTTAGCCTTGAAGATAGCCCATAGATTCCTTTCGGAATGCCTTTTCACTAGGACCGAAACACCACAAAAGATTAAGACCGATGAACTTTTCCTCCTCTATTGTATGCTCACCGGTACTTCCGCAGATTGTGCCACCCTACTTGCCTCTACCATTAGTAAGTTGAAGAACAAAAAGGCAGGGAATATAGGTTATAGAGGTATGGTGACTCACATCGCCAACCAGCTGGGCATTGACTACTCCGCTTGCACTAGGATAGCGGCGAGACCTTTGGGTCTCAATGGACTTATGACTAGAGGGATCATCTTTCCTCGCCACCGTGCTTCACCTACTGCAGCCATGCCTTGGGAGGAGAGAGGTGGTAGGGGAATTCCATGGCTTCCGGAGTACTCTATCATGCTAGGCCGTCACAATTGGAAGGAGACTTTCGTACCGATGCATGCCAATAGACTAGTAGCTCCTCCATACGTGCCTGATGAGGTTCCAGCTGAGGATGATGAGGAGATGGGAGGAGGAGATGATCAAGATGCAGGAGGCACTGAGCATGACTTTGGTACATTCTTGGATCAGCCGGCCGACTTTCCAGAGCCGCCCAGGAGATCTCCCCGCCAGTCTAGACCTTCCGGTTCTTCTTCCTCACGCCGGGCTAGTGTGAGTGCGAGGCCGACGTGGATGGAGACTTCACCTGCTTGGTATGGAGCGCAACCGACATGGATGGGAGCTCCTTCTCCATGGTATGATCATCCACCAGTTGCACAAACACTTCCTCAGGATGCGCCTTCTTGGTATGGGCAGCCGCCAGCTTGGTATTCCCAGCTACCAGATTGGGCGGATGACCTTTCGAGGAGAGTAGGAGACTTGGAGGTCCAACAGCTGGCTCATGATATGGAGTGACAAGAGAACGCAAGGATACTACGAGATGTGTACCGACAATAGTTTGGGCGTCCCTTCAGCTCCGACTTCTTTCCATACCCACCACCGTCTTCACAGTGATCTCCATGGATGCTTTGAGCCACTTCACCACCATTAGTGAGTTTCTTTGTTTCTTTTCTTTTCTTTTCTTTATTTTTTTTCTTGAATATTGAGGACAATGTGTATGTCAAGTATGGGGTGGGGTGTGACTCTCGTTTGTAATAACTCGATACACTTGCTTGCTTTCAATTCCATGAACATTTGCATCTTTCATTTATTTGTCACACGTTTCATTATTACATTGCATTGAAAAGCTTTGAAAAACTCATAAAAATTTGAAAATTTTGAAAATTTTTGTGCTTCTAAGATTAGAGATGATTTATATGATGAATCTACTTGTGGAATGAGTTTTTGACGACAATTGTATGCTTGAATTGAATTATGAATTATGAAGAGATTGGGTATGTTGTTTATCCTTTCTTGCAAGTTTCATAATGTAAAAGTTTTATCTAAATCATATTGAGAAATGAAGGTTGAAATCACAATATAAGTTCTTATACTTCTTTATGATATGATTAAGGCACCTCGATTTTCTTACTTCTTTCTTTGATCATTTAGCCCCTTAATGAAAATATTTGCTTCCTTTACCTATCCGGGATTTAGGAAGAGTTGATTTTGGCATGTTTGATGTGGGAGGGCCATGAAAACAATTGTTTGAATTCAAAGTATAGAAAATAGGTTTGGGGAAGTCAATCATGATGATGAGTAACTCGGCACCATTCATATAGCCGGGTGTTTGTGTCTTGCCAAAGTCGGATTGAGCGATATTCCTAACGGATTATGGCATGTGCATCAAGGGTTTGAGGCATCTCGAAATTGAAAAACGCCAATCTCCTAGGCTTCGGTTTTTGTGCACCTCTGTCCATAACTCCAAAAGTAAAGTCGAGAAATTATGTGCAAAAAGTCTAGAGCAAAGCTCTAAGTTGGTGGTTAGTTCAATTGGTGAAAAGAAAAGAGTTTGTGTTGTTCTTTCTTCCCGGATTCACACATCACATTCCTTTACAAGTTTCCCACCCTTTTCCGTATTCTTGACCTTACTTGAAAGTCCTTGAGATCATAAGAATGCTATTTGACTTGGTGATCTAAAATGAAGTTTCACATGTTTGATTTTGACAAGGCTTGAAGGTTATGATGTTTGTCTTAAAGTTTAGGTAATTTATGATTTTGCTTTACTTTGTGTAGTTTGGTTTATGTGTATGAACGTTTTTTAGGATGAATGACGCAAGATTTGAGGATGATCTATTGATTAGAAGCACATTACCAAAAAGATTGTTTTATTTTGTTTTGCATTCATATTTCATTCTACCTTATGTTCTAAACTTTTGAAAATCTTGCTTGGGGACAAGCAAGCGACAAGTATGGGGTATTTTGTTAGCATGAAATTTGACTATATTTTAGGCACTTGTTTTGATTGTTTTTCCCTCTTAGATGTGTACATGGATATGAGTTTGAAGCATTTATGAGCACTTTCACCTATTTTATCGATATAGAGATCTACACAAGCTTTGTTATGTTTATAGGTAAATAAAGGCTTGAAATGGAGCATAATGTGGAAGAATAGGAGTATTTAATCATGCTAGATGGCAAGGAGATGCTTTGGAGAAGCTAAGGAAGGAGCATGAGTGAAGTAGTTTACAAAACAAAGGCAAAACGAAGGCTAGGGAGTTCCACGCCCTAAATCACGACCGTGGTTAATTATGGATTGAGATCGTGGAGAGTGATTTTGGAGCACAAGAGAAAGTTCCACGCCCTAAACCACGGCCGTGGAAACTTGTACTAGGCCGTGATTTCCATGACGAAGTGACGTGTCATATTTGCCACGTCATCGACAGTTTTTGGGCTTTTCTCGTAACCATATTTCGCTCTATAAGAAGGCTTGAGAAGGGAGTTTCGAGGACGGTCGCTTAGGGTTTCATTTTACCTTCACTTGCGATTCCGCGCTGAGGGTTGAGACGAAGGATTGAAGATTCCGGATCGTGGCTTAAGAAAGACGCAATATTGAAGATTGTGCACTTCGAGATTTTCTTAGGGTTTACTTTGGAGACGGATTGACACTCCGTTCTTCGTTGTTCGTTAAGATTGCTGTGAGGATTCTTGTTCTATATTCTGCATTCATTAAACACAATACTTTGTTGTTCGGATTTGAGATTGATTGTTTGGTTTTTATAGAGTTTTCGAGGGTTTACACTTTTCTCTTCTTAATTTGATATTTGATTCAATGACTATGATTATTGGCTAAAACCCTTTAGCAATTCTAAGGTGAATGGTTGATAGTTGTTGCTTAGTTAATGATAGATCGATCGTAAATAGATTGGACCCTGAGAGTGTGAGAAACCCGTCGACAGCCTAAACCACGACTTGTTCTTGAGTTCCACGGCCGTGGTTCTTTAAGATCCAACCGTGATTTCCTCTGTTTTACGACCTTCGTTTTTGCTTTAATCCAATGTTAAAGATTAGGTTTAACCTTGCCTTGGCTTGCCTTTCCTTAGTAATAGTGAGACTCAACATCCTCTATTTCAGTTTCGAGTGTCACAACCTTAACCGTTTTAGTTCATCTTTGATTCCTTGGGTTTGGGCATGGGTATTTGAGATTAATTCTTGTCCTTAGACCCTTTCTATACTGCAGCCTCAACAACCTTTATAGAGAGTGTCCTTGGGTGAGTTATATAGGGTTTTGGAACTTCACCGTACTCAACCTTACATTAGTTATACCTTTGCAATCTCAACTCTGTCTTTATATCTTTAGAATATCTTGAATCGATTTCCACAATTGAATACCTGGATCTTTAGGATTGCTGCTTTTCCCAATATATTTGCAAAGCTTATACTTTACTTGCCCGATAATTTGTGAACTGAATTTGATCCCCCAAATCCCTGAGTTCGATACTCTGGAATTCTTGCTCTACTATGCCGATCCGTACACTACGGGTTCGCTTGCTTAATTTCAGTTTTAATAATTTAAAGCTTATTTGCACGCACACTTTCGGGTGAACAAGTGTCAAGGCGCTCTCCCAAATCCGTACACAGAGTACGGAATGAATCCTCCATCTGACGGGTGGATCGCCAATCCTCCTATGAGCCTTGGGGTCGTGGCGGTGGCGGTGCTGGTGGCGCTCCCGCTGTCGCGGGATCTCCTGTGGTGGCATTTGCTGCGGTTGATCATCATCAGTCGCCTCATCATCCACGAGCTCAATCACCGGAATAATCGGACCAACAGTGTCCGTCCCGGTGTTCATAAGAACTCCTCCATCCTCATCATCGCTCTCCGTGCCGAACTCTGCTGCTATCTCTACATCTTGCACAAAAGACTGCCAAATCTCCGACCAATTGTTCGGGTCGGAGACCGCGAACTGCGAAGACCAAGGAATACCTTGTGGAGCTCTAGTCTCCCAAGGCATGGCTACGTATGGTGGACCACGACCTCGGGGAACTAGAATCCGGTGCGTAATGAATTCCTGCAGTCCAAGGGGTTTGGCGTCAGTGGCCAATGTGCATGCTGAAAGGTCGACCTCTAAAATGTTGGCGATGTAAGTCACCAGCCCTCCAAAACAAATATCTCCTTTCCTCTTGTACTTTACTCTGTGCAACTCTTCCACCAACATGGTGGAGAAATCCGGTATCCCTCATGTAGTACAAAAGAGAGTAAACGACTCACCCTGGCGGATCTTCTGTGGCGTCTCAGTGCGGGCCAGCAGCATCTCACTCAAGATCCGGTGAGCGATCTGGAATGCGATGTGGTAGATGTTCTTTTCTTTAGAGTCGCCCGGTTCCCAATTGTTTGCACTAGTGGGGATGTGAGCAATGCTGTCCCAGAAAATGCGTGCATCACACCGGGAAGAAAAGTCGATGGCGGTGGGCGGTGAGAATCCGAACAAATCCCCAAAGTTTGCCACAATGAAGGAATATCCCTTGTTCATGAGTCGGAACTTAACTCCTTTGTGCTCCGGCACGTGAGTGACGGAACTAATGAACTCGTAAATCGGCTCCCGATAAACCGGCACGTGAATGGTCATAAACACCTCTAGACCAAACATGGAGATCAATCTCTCTAGATCCTTAACTACGTGGAGGCAGACAAAGTCATCGATGTCCATGTAACGGGGAGCAATGACCGGGCGGGAGCAAATCCGCTCGTAGTCTTCCTGAATGTGCCCTAGGATAATGGGTACCTGTGGTGGGGGTTAGGGGTGAAGGGGAGTGATGTCCAGCATCGGGACGCTCACAGAGTGCTAACTGTCTGTTTGAACGACGCATCTTTTCACAATTCAGAATCCTAGGCTTGATCGATACGGACAACACTTCGATCAAAATCCTAAATCTGTAAGTTTCTGCCCCTAAATCACTACCAATTGCTTCCTAGGGGGTTCTCTAGTTATTTCCAACACAACACAACAACAACAAACTCCAAAAACAAGCGAAATCAACCAAAACCTAGATAAGGGTTTTTGAACGAGATTACCCGAAATTTGCAGAATGTGATGGATTGAAGTCTCGATTGATGCTGGAGAAGTTGTTGTGGCGTATTTCCCGTCGATTTAGATCCAAGAATCGTCGAAAACGAGCAAGAGACGAGGGAGTTTGGATGTAGGGCATGTTTCGGTCGAGGTGGCCTAAGGAAGAAGAGGGGAAAGTGAGGAGAGAGAGTGTTCTTCTCCTTTTATACCCGTCGGAAAATTCAACTGGATCTCGGTCAAGATGGTTAACAGCATCCGAGATGGCTGACCGAGGTGACTCCCTCTTACTCTCATCCCGGTTGACCTAGATGGGTATCGGTCGAGACGATATGACAGCTCCCGAGACCTAAGTTGAAGGGAAAACTCGAGTAAAAAACACCTTCTAGTAGGAGATTACAGTTACTCTGGGTAAAAGCACCAAAACTAGTACTAAGTGTAATTCTTCAATGAAGGTGGAAAACCTCAAAGTAGAAGCTCTTCAACCCAACCTAAGACCATGCAAAACTCGACCCAAGCTACCCGATGTAGACCACTTTTGTAACTAACTCACACTTGATGTGTGAGTTTGTTAGGATGATTCTAGAGGGGGGGGGGGGTACAAGTTCTACCTTATAAATAGAGGGCATGGCTGCTTGTAATAGATATCCCATCCAAGGCACAAAGCAATTCTCTAAAAATCTCTCTTTGTAAGCAATTGGCCGATTTGAAGAAAGTTTGAAGGGGTTCTTGAAGTTCTTCCAAACCTCTTTTCTAGATCCATTCTCAATCTTGTTTTGGCCATAACTTTGGATTGGTAAGTCCCTTTTAGTTTGTTTTTTCTCTACGTTCCTTAAGCTTGTCAGCATGGTATTCATTTTAGTTGTTTGTGTTATTGATTTTTCGGTCATGAGTGAGTAGTCACCTTACTTGGATTTTCGGTAAAAAAAACTCCAAATCATGCTAGGATAGTCTTGATCTATGTTGTATTTATAAAAATATGGAGAATCAAATGCATGTTTATTAGCATATAGGAGGTTTCTAAATCTATTTAAATTTCCATCCATGTTTGATCTTATTTTGAATGTTGGATGCTAGATTATTTTATAATCTAGATTGTTCCCTTAGCACATTGTATATTTTCGAGCATGGATGAGTGTTTATATAATCAATCATCTTAGATGAGACCTAAGTAATTTAAAGATGATAGTGAAATGTTTGATGCCTATGATGCTTGAATGATGCTAGCTAGGGCCGTGAGGATGGATAAGATTTGTCATGTGAATGTCCAAGCTATGGCTTTGTCGAATTTTGTAGGCATATAGTAAACACCACGTGATGCTTGCATAATTCAATATAATCATAAGTTGTAGAGAAGTTTATCAACTAATAGCAAATAGAAAACACCATGTGATACTCATTAGTTGAAACAAGCCAAATGTCTTGACAAAGCATACCTGTATCATGCTACATTAGTATTTGTTTGCTTCGAAAGGTGTGATAATGATGCACGACAAAGTCTTATATTTATACTCGTGATAAAATCCTAAACAACTACGCGAACCCACAGTGTACGGATCGTTAGATAGAAAAAGCAAGTATTCCAAGGTCAAACACAAGGACTGAGGTGAAATCGAATTATGCAATGATCGAAAATAGAACAAACTTAGACTAAGAAGAAAGATGGAATGGTAAGAAATGAATATCAAAATATTTTTAGGTAGTTTTAGTGATCAGAGATCAACTTTAAATCCAACAAAATGAATCAAGCAAAACACAAATCAGGATAAGAAATAAGATAAGCAGGGAATACGGATTCTAGAGATCAAGGTATTTGGTTGCGGTTTTAGATTCAAGACTTCTACAAACTAGGAAAAGGTTGGGATGTATAAGGAATGTTGTTTCTCTTGTGGGAATGATCATGGGGGAGGTCTCACACTCCACTATCCCAACCACATCACCTATTACCGAGTAGGTCTCAAGGCTCTAAGGATAGGACATATAGTGAAACCAACCTATATACCTAAGGGAATTGAATTAACCTTCACTGGGTAAATCTCAGGTTAAGCTCACTTAAGTAAGAAGTCTAGATCATTCAATCCAATAGAGGGATTTGATTCCTCTATTACCTAGAGTTCATAATCAACGGTACCTAAGAACGGGAATTACCGGGTAAGTCCCTTCCCAAACTTAGATGCAAGCCTTAGAGAGATCTAAGGATAGAAAACACTCAATAAAGATTAGGATTTGGACAATCTAACACCCAAGCATACAAATATATCATCTATGGATCAACATAAGAAATCTCAAGTCATTCTAAGATAAATCTCGGCCGATATTCTTGAAGAACATGCCGAGATTCTAGAGAGCAAGGGTTTATCCAACACAAATCATCCAAAACTCACATACACGCTCAGTCTATCATCATCTAAATCACAACCATCAACCATTCTCCCTAGATTCGTATAGGCTTAACCAACAACACACATGTATAAATCAAGAAAGATGAAACAAGATATCAAGCGAACCATAAGCAATGACAAAGAGAAGAAAGAAATACTAACCAAGATGTCTTCAAACTCCAATAGAAATTGCAATCCAACAGTAAAAATGTAATCTTTAATCCAAAACCAATATAATTCAAGAACCCTAGGTTTTCTTCTCCAAAATGCTCTCAACTCAAATCTTTCTTAATTTAGGAATCAAAGCTAGAAGAATGCAGTTCGTTCAATGTTGCAGATTGTTAGAGATTAATATGGATCATGTTTAGGGCTAGACAAGCATGCCAACTCATGGGCCGTTGAGAAGAGAAATCTCGGTCACTTTGGGCAAAAATCTCGGCCGAGATCCTTCACAAGTCGGTACTGAGATTCTTGAGTGGTTGCCTTCTCCTTAGCTCTTTTGCTTGCTCCTTAGGTGGGTTCCCTAGCTTCCGTTGGTTCTCCATCACGCTCCGCCTCGAAGCTCCATCCTCATATGTGCCATTTCGCTCCAAAGTTTTCCGAATTGCCTGAAAATAAGACAAGAATCCGTGTAGACATCTATTCTAGTATAATATGCAAAGTGAGTCTAAATGTCATGGATTCATGTCTATGCATGCAAAACAAAGAGAAAACTACCTAAATGCAAGTCTAAACTAAGGCCATAATTCATGTTATTAGTATTTATGACTTAAACTCTCCTATTTTATCAAGCACAACATGATCAAGTATATATCTAGTTATGGTTTGGAGGAATATCCCAATTCCTAGTGTTTTCTCCCATTAAATTTGATAGTTGATACTTGTTAGATACCCAAAACCTCAAGCATCTGGATCAATTGATCACCCCTTTCATTTCATTTTATACACTCTTTCTTTGCAAGTTGAATTCGAGGCAAAGCCAGAATATACATAGTCTCTTGAGATTTTGACCTTGGTGTTACAACATATACTTACATTGGTACGGCCGTATACTTGTGACAATATGTGACTAGAGTGGTAGTCAAACCCGCTTGACAAGTGGACATCAATAGACGATGACGAGCTCTTATTCAATTGTGCCGTAGTTCATTTACGCAGGATCCACTGTTTTGCTGGCATAGTATATGGCATGACACTTCTAGTCTTTCCTTTGTCATAATCACCAACTGCATAGTCATTGGCATCGCACATGATTTTGAAAGGATGATTCCAATCGAGCACTTGTATGATGAGGGCAATCACAAGTGTTTCCTTCAACTCTTCGAAAGCTTCATGACATTCATGTGTGAACTCAAAAGTAGCATCTTAAAGATTTCATTTAGTAAATGGTTTGGTTATTTTAGAAAAATCTTGAACGAAGTGTCAACATAAACCTACATGACCAAGCAAATTTCTTATTCCTTTCCTAGAGGGTGGTGACATTTTTCGATAAGCTTCAACTTTGCTTTATTGAATTCAATCCCTCATTGTGAGACTATATGTCCAAGCACAATTCCTTTGTTGACCATACAATAGCATTTCTCCTAATTAAGAACAAGATTTTATTCAACGCATCGCTCAAGTACTTTGGTGACATTAGCTAAGCACTCATCGAAGGATTCTTCATAGTCGAAGAAATCGTCCATAAATACTTCCATAATTTCCTCAAGCAGATTTGAGAAGATTGGAATCATGCACCTTTGGAAGGTAGCAAAGGCATTGCACAAACCGAAGGACATTCTCTTGTCAAAGAACGTACCGTATGGGTATGTGAAGATAGTCGTCTTTTGATTTTCCGGGTGGATGGGGATCTGAATGAAATCACTGTAACCGTCAAGACAACAAAAGTGAGAATGATTGGCTAACCTTTTCCACATCTGCTCAATGAATGGTAGTGGGAAGTGGTCTCTCCGTAACGTTTTATTCAAGCATTGATAATCAATACACATCTTCCATCCCGTGATTGTTTGTTGCGGGCTGGATCATTTCATCTTTGTTGTTATTTACAATTTTCATTCCTCCTTTCTTGGGCATGAAATGCACTAGGCTAATCCATAAACTGTCAGATATGGGATATATTATCCTATCATCTAGCAGTTTGAGGATCTCTTTCTTAACCACTTATTTCATAGGTGGGGTGAGTCCTCGTCGTGCTTCTCTAGAGGGTCGAGTTTACTCTTCCCAAGGAATTGTATGCATGCATAGTGAAAGACTTATACTTGTAAGATCATCAATGGAATATCTCAATGCTTTTCGGGGGGAATTTATTACTTTTAAGAGACGTGAAGTCTCGGTTTTTGATAACGAAGAACTAATAATTACACGAAAAGTTGATTTGGGACCGAGAAGTTCGTACATGAGTTTGCAGGGAGAGGCTTGAGTTCAAGCTTGGTTGGAGAGAAAGGTATACCTGGTGGTTCTTTGAGGTCCATGACCTTATAAGTCTAGCCAATTGCTTTAGAGGAGAACTGACCAAAGAAGCATGTGAAGTGGCTACTGGACGACTAAGGTGGCCATCTGGCTGCCTGTAGAATGGCCAAATGGAGGCCGTTTGGGCATGTTTTGCGATAGAATTTGCAAGAGCTAATCTATCATCGAATCTCAGTCTGTGTAGAGACTCAAAGGTTGATGTTGGGTCCTCCTTGGCTTGCTTGAGAGAGTATATAATGAATGCAATCAAAGTATCGGCTTCTGGATCCTATGCATCTTTAGACAAACAAATTTTCAAAGGATCATAAAATATCATAGTATGCATACATTCATGCACAATGAGGTCAACATTATCGGTGAAATTCACAGCGTTCTCAATCGGCATATGTTTAAAAACCGCGGAGAGGTTGTTCTCCAATGTCTGATCTCCTAGATGGAATATCATGATCCCGTCTTACACATCGATAAGAGCACATGCAGTTATAGAGAATGGTCTACCAAGGGTAATAAAGACAAAAGCAATACTAATATCAATGGCAAAAGAATCAATAGGAACATCAAACCCGTAAAGTTGTACCTGAACATCTGTGATCTTTCCTACAGGTCTAACAGTAACTCTATTTTCCATGACAAGAGTGAATTTTACGGGTTGAATATCTTTAAGATTAAGTTTGTTGCACAAATCAAACGGAATTATACTTACGCTTGCTCTGAGATCGCTTAGACAATTTTGAGGTTGTCCTTCAATATCAAGGGGAACATAGAAACTTCCAGTATCTTCTCTTTTGTTTGACATCTTATCCATGAGTAAAGAACCACACTCCTTGTTGAGGGGTAGCACTTGTTTGCTTTTGACAAGTTTTTTGTTTGACAAAATGTCTTTCATGAATTTTGCATATGTCTGCATCTGCTTAATCGCATTGGTTAGGGTAATGTTCACATAGCGTTTATTCATTAATTCTATAAATTTCTCAAAAT
This sequence comes from Fagopyrum esculentum, assembly GCA_033239045.1. Taxonomy (NCBI): domain Eukaryota; kingdom Viridiplantae; phylum Streptophyta; class Magnoliopsida; order Caryophyllales; family Polygonaceae; genus Fagopyrum; species Fagopyrum esculentum. Next base: position 141,172,045 of record BSUD01000002.1, on the reverse strand, counting down.
CCTCATCCAAGATGGCTTTGTTCCTCCTTTGTGAAAAATAGATATCAGGTTTATATGGTGGAGGAGGAACATAGGGTGGTTCCTTTTCTGCTTGCTCCTCTTCTAGTTTTTGTCTAATTAAAGCAGGGATATGAGAAACAACCACTGGACCCTCGATTATCATCCCGCTCCACAAGGTGACTGCATTAGCTTCCAAGGATTTGACGTGGGCACTTTGTGCTAGCATTATCTCCCTTATTTCTTTCATCTCCATCTAAAAGGTTTCTACTATTATCTCCGTGGGGGTCTTGGTGGGTTGAGATATACTATTTAGATTTGTGATAGCGGGGCATTGAGGGCCCGAATGCCCTTCTTATCCGCACATCTGACTCAAGATAGTTAGTATAAATGCAACAAGGTTGATATTATCGGGATTACCTCTCATTTTTTCGATTTTCCGTTGTGAGGGGTATTTTTCCACATAGTAAGCTGCCTCTAGTAAGTAGTTTCAATCTTTATCAATGGTAAACATAGGAAATATGTGATGATTAACAACGTCCACCATGTCTTTAGTGCTATCATTCAAGCCATTATAGAAGAATTCTACTAATGTCTCTTTTGAGTTGTCATGATGTGGACATATATTTGTCAACCGTGTAAATCTTTCCCAAGCTTCATGAATATTTTCATCTTCTTCCATTATATAGTGGAGAAGATCTTCTCTGCATTTTTAAGTCCTTCTTGGAGGAAACAAAGTATTTAGAAATTTAGCAGTGAAATCTTCCCAAGTAACGCGCATACTTACATGCTAGTTATTTGTAGAGCCAAATGCTAGCCTTGCCAGCTAGAGAGAATATGAATGCTCACATATTTACGGAATCAATAGATACATTAAGGAACTTAATGGTGTTCGTAATGTCTTCGAAAAGTCTCAAGTGTTGATGAGGACGTTTGTTTGCTTTACGCTAAAAATGTTTTGTTGAATCAGTACTATAGTAGAAGCCTTCAGGGGAAATTCTTTAGCATCGTCACTTGAAATTATCCAAACCCTTGTAGGGGTGTATTTTTTAGAATCCAACCTTGCCTCCAGAGTACGTTGTAGATTAGCGTCGTCCATATTTTGTCTTTCAGTATTCCAAGCGGTGGAACAAAGACAAAAAGGAAACCACAAATCAAAGTAACAAGAAAACTTAGGATATAAGTTTATTGGAAACAACCAAACTATATGTAGTCCCTAGAAAGTTTTACCAAAGTATAAACAACCTCCTCCGCAAGGATACGGGATCATATGTAGTATAATCAGTTATCAAATTCTCAGGGACAACGTCTATATTGGTAGGAACAAATAAACATATTTACAAGCTAAGGGGAAGAAAATAGAGACAAACATGTTTGTAGTATCAGAAAACAACAAGCATAAAATAATTATTAACAAAATGAGAAGTGATATGCTATGGGTGAATGATCTAAGGAAATATGTATCCCCGCTATGATAATCAAATAGTAACCACATATGTGAATGACATGAACCTCAATTAGCAATTATGCACGTAAGCATCTAAATTAGCCTTTGGCATAAACAAACAAAGACCGCGCTTTCCAACTCGAGTAGCACTCAATCCAACAGTTCAACGAGTACATAAAAACACATAAAGCATTCGAAAATCCGGAAAAGACCATGAAAAATCTTCGCTTGTGATCCTTCAGTTTAAAAAGCTAGAAAGGCCAGAATTTTCTACGATGAATAGAAATTCTCGAAGCTTTGATAAAGCGCTACACTCAAAAATCAAGTTCTTTTCAATAAATCCAATAAAATAAACTTTGCTTTTGGCCCATCACTTATTTTTGCTAAATCAGTTATAAACACCACTTCTTTTAAAGGTAATTAAAAGGTGGAATAATGCACTTTAAAAAGAAAAATAAAGCCCGCTGATATAATTTAGAAATTCACATATACAATCACCATTGATCCATCATAGGGTTCAACAAACCCCTTGATCAGTCCATCACTTATATAGCATTTGCCTATGTAGATCACTTTCTTAGTGAGTGTCATCATGTCAGAACCGATGTTCACATTAAACCCATTCTTTCTTAGCAGAGTTCTGGAAATCAGGTTCTTTTGGATGTTTGGAACGTGAATGACATTGGTGAGGTTTATCTCTTTCTCGGATGTCATCTTCAACACTATCTTTTTATGACCTTCTACCTTGGAGGTGGTTGAGTTCCCCATAAGTAGAAACTCACCGCTCTTGTTCTTGACATACGTGGTGAACATACCGTTGTCAAGACAGATGTGGCTGTAGGACCCATGTCATACCACCACTTCATCGGGTTGCTTCCAACCATATTGACTTCGGACGTCACAACACACATATCATCTTCTGTTAGGCCGCCTTTAGTCATGTGCACTTGATTCTTGCTCTTGTATTTGCTCGTGCGCAGATCACCCTTGCTACGACACTCGTCATCTTTATGACCCATCTTAGCATATTTATCACATTTCCCACTAAACGTTTTTGCTTGTGGCTTGTTTGAGGTGTTGTCTTGGGTTTGGAACTTGCGTTTCGTGCCTTTGTCATATGCTTAATGACGTTGGGTTTTATAGATAGATACCTATCGGCCTTGCGGTTGCTTGACTCGACCCGTATCTTGAACATGAAGTCTTCTACGGCCATTTCATTAGTCTTGTGCATAAGGTAATTCTTGAATTCTTTCTAAGATGGAGGGGCTTTTCTATGAAGGCGACCACTTAGAATATTGTCTCACAAATTTGCATCTCTTCAACTAGTATCTCATGAGTTAAGAGTTGCATATCTTCATCTTGGTCCACGATTAACCTTGAGTCTACTACTCGATAGTTCATGAAACTGTGAAACGTTGTACTTCTTAGTGCCCGCATCCTAAACTTGTTTGTTTTCTCTAAGGTAGTACAAAGCTCCTTAGCAGTACCAACCTTCTCGTACACTTGGTACGGAGGATCAACTAAACCGTTCATAATCCATCCTTTGGAAAGGTAGTCTCCTTGCACCCAAGCATCAAAGGTAGCTTTGGTCCATGTACCTATAGGAGAGAATACGGGTTTATCCTCCTCTAGGTACTTGTCCAACTTCATTGTGGTTAGGAAGAACAACATCTTTTATTCTCATGTTTGAAGCCCGTTTCCTCGAACTTCTCAGGTTTAATTTATGCGCTCAGTGAGTCATGCATCGTTATTGTCTAAGGGGCACGAATGAGGTCGTTATTTCCCCCGAGACCCGAACTTTCCAAATTAGCCTGTGGTAGACCACTTTCAAATTGGATTTGGGGCGTCGATTCACAGCGATTACCACTACCCGTACCAGCATCGTATTCAAGTCAAAGTTCGAGACCTACACCAATCTTAGCAAGTGACTCACGGACGAAGGCATTGTCATTTTCAACCAGCTCAGCCATTTTCACAATTCTATTACACAAATTTTTAACGCAAGAATTAGTAGTGAAACATTGTAATTTATTTAAGTCGGATTAAATTTACAAAAATAAAACGATCAATAAAAGCTTCATGAAAAATCTGTACAAGAACGATTTTTTTTTAAAAAAAATTTCCCAATCATATGCCAAAATAATATCGAATTAGTTAATTAAATTGATACATCAAATTTAATTCGAGTAATTCGAAAGACAGATTATAATATTTGTGTCCTGCAATAAGAATTTTATTACAAACAATATATTTTTAATTTTGTACGCATATGTTCCTACATGGAAATTTTTAGTAGTTAGAAAAGTTGTGCTTTGGCAATATTACTATCCAAATTATGATGAAACTGCAAAGCTCAAACACACATTAGTATGATGCAGTTTTACAAAAGAATTTTTTTTTTCAAAATTAAGGTTGTAGGGATGACATTTCGGGGACTTTGTCCTTAATTTTGAAAATGTCCTAGATTACAACAGTTGAATGTCGTTCCAAATCCCAAGATAAAACGCAGTATATTCAATTTTCGTAACGACTTTAGAAATCTAACGAACCTCTTCTACATTATACTCTCGTTTTACAAAACTAGGAATGAGGGAGGAGGAGATTGTTGTGTCTTTGAATGAGAGGAGACCCGCCTTTATATATGCGAGCTCAAAGACGTCGGAGATTTGACCATTGATTCCGAGATGGTAACTCCCGGGTCCGTACATTGAATATGGATTTCGAATTTAAATCCGAATCGTAACTCCAGATTTATTAATACAAACAATCTTGGGCTTGATTCTATAGTCCGTTACGAGATTGGGCCCAAAATGATAGCCTTGAGTGGCAAACCCAACGCCACCAATCCAGTCCATTCTCGTCACGACCTAGATACCTAAGCCCGGGTCGGCCTTGCATGACTCGGCTTAGCTCGGCACGCGCGTGTATTGTCGGTTACCTACCCTCGCCTCCATTGAAAATGGGTAGTGACTCAAAGGCTACGGTCTTTAAGTATGTTTGCTCCTTTTATACTATAAGGGTTCTACTCTTTTATACGGTGTGGGATACCCATATTTTTGTCCTTTTTTCCCAAGTTTTGCACTGCGTACACATAACTTCGAGCATCATTATCTCATTCACCCGGTATTTAAGCAAATAAGTATACTACGATTCAATACTCACTAATACAAAGCAAATTCTTCTCTTTTCTGGTGTTGATGACGACCGAAGCCCACCGGAAATTAATTTACCCGGAAAACTTGGCGCAATACTTATTAAAGTATTGCTTTCAACACACCCTCCCTTACCGCCTTTTATGAAGCAGATTGGGCAAGTGATCCTACCGACCGACGCTCCACCGTAACCTATTATGCATACCTTGGAAATGCACTTGTCTCTTGGTCTTCTAAGAAGCAACCTAAAGTATCCTGGTCGGCCACTAAGGTAGAATTCCGTGTTCTTGCTCAAACAACTTGTAAACTAATATGGATGCAAAGTCTTCTCTTTGAACTTGACATTGTATTGCAAAAACCACCACTTCTTTGATGTGACAATCTGGACACAACGTATCTTGCAGTAATCCAATCTTCCTTACCGTCTTTTATGAAGTAGATTGGGCAAGTGATCCTACCGACCGACGCTCCACCACAACCTATTATGCTTACCTTGGAAATTCACTTGTCTCTTGGTCATCTAAGAAGCAACCTAAAGTATCCTGGTCGGACACTAAGATAGAATTCCGTGCTCTTGCTCAAACAACTTGTGAACTGATATGGATGCAAAGTCTTCTCTTTGAATTTGGCGTTGTATTGCAAAAACAACCACTTCTTTGATGTGACAATCTGGACACAGCGTATCTAGCAGCGAGTCCAATCTTCCTTACCGCCTTTTATGAAGCAGATTGGGCAAGCGATCCTACCGACCGACGCTTCACCGCAACCTATTATGCTTACCTTGAAAATTCACTTGCCTCTTAGTCATCTAAGAAGCAACCTAAAGTATCTTGGTCGCCCACTAAGCTAGAATTCCGTGCTCTTGCTCAAACAACTTGTGAACTGATATGGATGCAAAGTCTTCTCTTTGAACTTGACATTGTATTGAAAACCACCACTTCTTTGATGTGACAATATGGACACAGCGTATCTAGCAGCGAATCCAATCTTCCACCAACGGACTAAACACATTGAACTCGAAGATCAATTTGTCCGAGAGCAAGTGACTAGGAAGACCCTACAAATAGCTTCATTTCCTCTCAAGATTAGACTGTTGATGCACTCACTAAGGGGGGCGTATTCAATTAAGAGTTTATAGGAATTTTTTGGAGTTTAAAAGTCTATGGGTATTGAATATAGATTTTTAAAAGTCCATATAAATCTTTAGGTATTCAATTAGGATTTAAAATTTTCCATAAAATTCCTATGGTATTTAAAAGTTTGTGGATTTTAAAAGAATCTATTATTTCATTGATTTTGTAGGATTCTTCATTACTTTTATAACTACCTAAAATCCATAGAAATCTTCCCCCAACACATAAGATTTCCACAGAATATGTATTGACTCTATATAGAATTAAAATTTCCCACAAAATTTACAAATCCTATAATTATTAAGAATCCGTCAAAATCTATAAAAGTCTCGATTGAATACACCCCCCTAAGCCTCTATCCACATCAAGGTTTATTTTATTGTGAAAAAAACGCTAACTATCAGACTTTGGCTCGAGGGAGCTTACCATGACTAATACATGACCCATGGACTTCGGCCCATATATTAGCAGTCCAATGGTAGCTTTAACCTAACACCGTGTATTCTAGTCCATGTATCTCACACTGTTTTAGTAATGAATGACAAGATAGATTATATTTTCTAGTACATCTCTCTTTCACAAAATATATATAGGATTTAGATGATATAGAAAGGAGTCTTAGAGTCAAAAGTTGAAAGGACTCACAACCCTTGGTTCAAAAATAATCAAGGATTGTGATTTGTCCAAATTAATTAACACTATCATGTACTTGAACAAAGGTTTAGTTTAAGAATGGAACATATAAATTAACATGTGAACAATTAGGTATATAGTTGGCCACTTGATATATTTGAACAATTTCGAATATATTTGAACAAATACATTTTATGTTTAAACAATTGTTATTTGATCCAATGATTGCGGATCCTCTCTACTTTTGATATTAAGACCCCTTTCCACTTGAACTCAACCTCATATATATATATATATATATATATATATATATATATATATATATATATATATATATATATATATATATATAGGTTGTGGTTCCCATGAAAACAACCTTATCCTGTATACATGAGAACAATCGTAGACCGTCAGATGGTTAGTATTAAAGGTTGAGATTTAGGGTATATATTGTAATTATTGTGAAATTTTTTACTCCTTCACGCGCCTCCCATTACTCCAATACTCGTAACTCTCTTTTCATTTAACACCGTAATTGTTCACATTCCGAAAGAGGGGCGATTTTTGTGGCAGCGATTTTGGGAAATCGGATTCGCGCAACCAGAAGGAAGGGTTCCGGCGTTGGCGGCGCTAGGTTTACGGCGCGCTCCAGTCTCGATTCCTCCGTTGTCGGCGCAAGGACGACGGCGCGCACCAACCCAAGTTTCTTCGTAGGCATCGCAAGGTCGACGACGCACACAGTCACCTTCCTTCGTATTGGGCGCAAAGTCGACGGCGGGAACCAGACTGGCTTTCTTCGTCTGCTGCCCAACCCAACCTGGTTCGAAAGTGCGAAATTGGTGCGGCTCCAGGAATCCAGTCGACATCAGGTACGGTTCATATTAAACCCTAATTTTTTGGTTAATGATTTTGACGATTCTCGCCCTACTCTTTTGATTGTTGCCGGCAATTGATAGCCACCGTCTAGTGTTGTATTAGATTTATGAACATATAATTGCAATTGGTAGACTTTAGGTATGTTTGTTGAACTCATAAGAAACAATATTATTTTCATTATTCATAATTAATTAGTGACTTTAGGTATGATTGTTGCCGGCAATTGACGATCCATTAATTAGTCCAGTTTAGGTTGGGTTTATTTCCTCATAAGAAATAAGGCAAAATTAGTCTGAAGATGGTTTTATTCTTACAAGTCTAGTGCATGCATGTTCAAGTGTGGTTTGGATATTATATTGTACTTACTTAATTCCATAAACAATATTTGTCCGTGTTTTCTCATTTATATATGACAAGTCAAGTATACAGAAGTTTGAGTGTGTGTACAGGGTTTGTTCTGTTGCAGCTGGTTGCGTGACAACAGTCATCTTTTGTGAAATTTCTTGATTGAAAGAGGACATTATAGGGAGTAATGGCATAATCAATCTATAGGTATGTATTGATTGATTGTTTTGGTTGAATATTGGTGGTTGCTTTTTTATTAGTATGGTGAAATCTATCCCCTTGTTGTTAAGTTTTACCCAACATAGTTGTAGAAAGGTTTGTGCGAATACATGAATTTGAGGTTATTGTCTGATATAGTATATCTTGTTCAAGATCTTGCGATTTGTGGTTGCTTTGCCCTTGTTCCAAATACAGTTTTTGCTTTAATAATTATGAATAAAAAGTGTAACCTTAAACTAATGTTGTTGGTATTTGTTGAGAAAGTATATTTTATAATTACGAATAATGTTGATGTTGCGATTGTTTTCCATTTGGTTCGAATAACAATATTTGATGGTGCAGTTGTTATTATTGTTGATGAAATATATGTTTTGGTATGACGATAAATATGAATAATGTGTATATATGGTGCATATTATATTTGAAAATCTGGAACTAACTATGAATAATTATGGAATTTACTAATCATGTATGTTAATACAGTATGTATATATATCCGGAACTAACTATGAATAATTATGGCTGAGATACTTGATAATCGTAGAGATTCTGAAACTGATTACAATTACTTCGTCACTCGGCTGGTACGGTTTAGTTTGAAACATCAATTTAATCGTTGGATTCGTAATTATTCATTGTATGTTACATTAATTTCAGGCATTGCTCTATGGTCTATACCTTTGTGAGGTTGGATTAGACTTGATTGGTGGTAGGATACGAGGGGTAGATGAAGCTAAGGTTTTGAAGATGGCGTGGAAAGATAACAAGGTATCCGACGACTGTGGAATATATGCTATGAGGCATATGGAAACCTACAAAGGTCATGCTAAGTGGGAATGTGGCTTCAAGTATCAGGGAGTACAGAGTCTAAGGACATTAAGGGTTCAATATCTGCACCGAATCCTTACCATTGAGCTTAATGAGGTTAAGGAGAACCTTTTGACAACTTTGGAGATGGGTGCTAAACAGATTGACGAGTGGACATAAAAAATGGATGATAGTGATGATTGTTTGGATAAACTTCCTTGACTTAATGTCCTCTACTAGTAGCAATCTGAAATCTTCAAATTTAGCTCTGTTTGTGGTTTTTTTAGGAATATTGTTGGATTTATTTTGTTTATGTCTACTTTGATTTGACTGGATATTAATCGATGTGTCGTGGATGTTTGATGAATGTTTATTCGTAGTTAATATTAGTTTTGTTATAAAGTTGTCATATCGATTAATATATTAATCGTAGTTATTATAAGTGATTGTAATTTGGTCAATGTTATGTATGATTTGTATAATTTTCACTATGCGGTTTAAAAACTAAAATGCCAATAATATATTATTTATTTACTTGTGTTTGACATAATAGCGATTATTCGTAATTACAAATGTTTTTTAAGTGAGATATAACATTGTAGATAGGCAGTAATTTTGTAATTACAAACGTTTTAAGTGAAATATAACATTGTTGATAAACATTAATTTTTAAAGATAAACAATAGTTATTATTCAAAATCCTTAACTCTTAAATGGACTGAAAGGTTTGAATAATTACGAATTCAAATAATGTCAGATAACACTAACTATATTCTACATAACTTCCTTGTAGTTCCGTTTGTCATGATCTGTAAGCTTCTTACACCGAACACACTTCCTTAAAGGTTTTACAACCTTGCTTGTTGCATTTTCCAATGAACCCTTCATACGAGTACCAACATTTCATCGCACGTTGGTATCCAATTCACTGATCCATCTGGCGTTTTTGTCTTGACAAAACCAACCGGTATATCCTCATCACATTCTAAATTTTGAAAAATAAAATTCATATCTTCGGCTTCTTGAACTACATTAGACTTATAAACCTCTCATTGTTTGGTTTTGCTTGAAAAAACGAATACACTATTAGGCGTCAATGTAATTTTATTCGTAATTATAATGATCTTTTCAACTGAAACTAAAATGATACAAATTTGTTATTCGTAGTTAATCTGTTTATTTCATTTATAATCAACATCGAATTTTTTTATTTCTATCGGTTCTTCATACGAGTTACAACAATGCAACACTACCATTCTATCTGTAAGCTTCTTGAATTGCATTAGACTTATAAACCTCCCATTGTTTGGTTGTGCCTGAAAAAATCAATACACTATTAGGCGTCAATGTATTTTATTCGTAATTATAATGACCTTTTCAACTGAAACTAAAATGATACAAATTTGTTATTCGTAGTTAATCTATTTTTTTCATTTATTATCAACATCAAATTTGGTGATTCTATCGGTTCTTCATACGAGTTACAATAATGCAACACTACCATTCTATCGGTTCTTCACACGAGTTATGCCAAAACGATTTAAAAAACAAAGAGTACATTTGAATACATACCCTTGCTCAGATTTGCAGATGGACAATCAAACTGATTTTTTTGACGGGATATGAAAGCTTGTTGAATTCAGTTGTAGTCGACTTGAACAAATATTGTACAGAGAACGAATTGAATAAATTTGCAAATGGACAATCAATCTGATTTTCCCTTTGTTTCATTTTTCATTGGATCGAATGGGGAAGATCTGTTAATGGAGTTGAACGAATAATAGAGAGGAGGAAGGAGATATCTGGTTAATCTTTTTTAACGAACGGTTTCCTATAATACAATACTCCATGAATATTTTTAAAAAACAATTAATAGAGAGTGTGTGCACTCTCCTTTAATGAGAGTGAGTAAGTATTATTCATTAATTGATTTTTTATTTATCATTTTTAATCATTAATCTAGTCCATTGAATTTTAAAAATTGGATGGTTACGATTTGTTTTCATGTATACACGATAGAGATTGTTCTGATATGAACTATCATCTCTCTCTCTCTCTCTCTCTCTCTCTCTCTCTCTCTCTCTATATATATATATATATATATATATATATATATATATATATATATATATATATATATATATATATATATATATATATATATATGGTGAGAAGTCCTCACAATTATGAACAAAATAATGCATTCATTTCTGAAAAATTAGAAAAATAAACGTTTAGTGAATTAAATTAAATTAAAGTAATCACGACAAAAAATAAGCAAATTTTATCCTCACCTCCTCTCTACGTGGAGGCTCCTCACCCGAATGAGACCACACGTACACATATATGTATGTGTATGTGTTTATGTACCAGAGACTCATTGCGTCTACGTCATTCACGAGCATTGACTACGCTTCAACGGAATATATTTTCTTTATAAATTCAACTCAAATTTTTCTTTTTATTTTTGAAAATGTACGTATATTAGAAGCAAAAAGGGGGGGGGGTGTTACAACGTCTTCGTTATTAGGGTACAACATCTGAATGACTAAAGAAAAGAGAGGAGAGGGGGGAGAGAATTAAACTAGATGAATGCCGATTCTTGAAGCATAGGCGGTGGACTCAGGGGATCTGTCTTTCCAGATGTGAGCAAGGTGGTTCTTTGTAGCAGTGATGATCAGGTTGGCGCAGTCCAAGGCGCGGGTGAAGTTGTTGTTGTGGATTAGGAGGTTATGGGCTCTCCAAGTGAAGTAGATGTAGGAGGTGAAGGAGCATATCCGGACGTAGTCTTCAAGTTTACCCTTAGGGTTAGGGATAGAAGCAAGCCAATGCCAAGGGTTATTGAGGTATGGTGGTGGGTAGGGGGTCCTAGTCCATCTTGAGACTATATCGAGGACAAGGGAAGTATAGATGCAGCGGTTCCAAAGGTGGTTGGAATCTTCGGTGAAGGTTTGACAGAGCCTACACGTGTCATTGGTAATGATGTTCCACTGTCGGAGTCTGTCAAGGGTGGGAAGACGGTTGAGCCAAGCAAGCCACGTGATGACACTGCATTTGAGAATGTTAAAGTTGAGCCAGATAGGTTTGAAGTTGGTGTTGGAGGTGGGGAGGGAGGTTCTTCTGAATATGTCGTAGGTACCTTTAGAGGAGAATTTCCCATCAGGATAGGTAATGGAGGTTAGGTAGTTCAGGTTGTGGTGACAATGGGTTAGTTTGATGATTTCATCTCTAATCTTGATGATGCTTCTCCAAGAGTAGTTATGGTTGGTACGAGCAAAAGTGTGCCAGATGGACTGGCCTTTGAGAATCTTGTGGGTTATCCAGGTGCTCCAAAGAGAGTTGGGGTTAGTGGCAATATCATAAAGGAGGTGAGTGAAGCAGACCTTATTCCGGGCAAGGATGTCTTTGAAGCCAAGGCCACCACAATGCTTAGGCATACATGTAGAGTTCCAAGCGACAAGAGAACGATGGCTAGCCTCCTTTCCAAACCAAAGAAAGGATCTAAGATGCCCTTGGATCTTGTTGATGATGGTGGATGGGATCAAGTAAACAATGCACCAGTAGTGGTACATGGATTGAAGGATGGAGTTGATGATTTGGATCCTGTCGGCGTAAGAAAGGAGTTTCGCACTCCAGGAATGGATACGTTTGGTGATCTTGTGGATGAGAGGCTGGTAGTCCCGAAGTTTGAGCTATTTGCTACCGACAGGGACACCAAGATAGAGAAAGGGAAGGGAGCCAATAGAGAACCAGGTATCACGAGCAATGGAGAGAGTAGAGTGGGAGGGAATACCTCCAAGGTATAAGGCTGATTATAGGAGATTGATCTTAAGCCCGGAGTACAACCCAAACTCAGCAAGGGAAGCTTTAAGGATTAGGATGGAGATGGCATCGCCCCTGGAGAAGATAAGGATGTCATCAGCGAAGCAGATGTGGGTGATATTGGGATGGTGGCACTTGGGATGGTAGTTGAAATTGGGGGTAGCAGTGTGGGATTTAATTTTTTGGCAGAGAGGTATTCAAGGGCGATGGCAAAGAGGGGAGGGGAGAGGGGGCATCCTTGTCTGAGGCCCCTAGAACCCTTGACGTGACCAGAGAGGCAACCATTGATGTTGATTGAGTAAGAAGCCGAAGAGATGCACTCCTGAATCAAGAGGATAAGGTGGTTTGGGAAGCCCATCATGCGGAGGCAGTGGATGATGAAGCTATGATCAATAGTGTCAAAAGCCTTGGTGATATCAATAATTAAAGTTGCTCTCGGGGAGATGTGTTTCTTGGAGTATTTGTGGACCAACTCTTGGCAGAGGAGTATGTTGTGCTTGATGTTCCTTTTGCTTACAAAGGCGCTTTGGTAGTTGCCTATGAGGTTGGGGAGGATAGAGTTGATTCGGGAGGCAATGATTTTGGCTATGGTTTTGTATGTTGTGTTGCAATAGAATATGGGTTTATAGTCAACGGGGGATGAGGGGTTGTCACATTTGGGTATAAAAGAGATGGAGGTGTGGTTAATGAGCTTCAGGAGCTTGCCGGTGGAGAAGAAGTCGAGAATGGCAGCTGTGAAATCATCCCTGATAATGCTCCAGGATCTCCTGAAGAAATAAGCATTGAAGCCGTCCGGACCTGGGGCCTTGTTGTCACCAATGTTGAACAAGGTCTTCTTGACATCATCGGATGTAACCTGTATGGAAAGGAAATCAAAGTCACTGGGTTTTAGGGTGGGGAGTTCAAAGGTTGTTGGTGGGGGAGAGGTTTGGATGGTTGGAGGGTTCAAGATGGAGGAGAAGTGATCAGTGATGGTCAAGGCTATTTTGGATGGGTCATGGTAGGTAGTGTTTGAAGAGTCTTTGATGAATTTGATGGAGTTTGCACTTCTTATAGCTTGGATAGATCTGAAGAAGTAAGAGTCACACTGGTCACCATGGATGGTCCATTTGGTCTTGGCAAGTTGGCTAAGGATGGTGCGGTGAAGGTTCATGGAGGAAAGTAGGTTGCGAGTATGGTCTTTCTCGTTTCCCTGAAGGATTATGTAGTGGGGATTGGTTTGAAGTGCAATTTGGGTGCTTTGGAGGAGAGACTTGTGAGTAGCAATCTCATGGAAATGTACTCAAGTTTAGAGCTAGGGAACCTCTTGAATTTAGGCTTGAGGGCCTTGAGTTTCTTGAAGAGGCAAACATAGGGTTGCCCTTTGTAGTGAGCTTCCGGTGCTCAAAAAATTTTTTATAATTAATGAACCGACACACAATCTCACTTTACGTCATCGGGTCAGATCTTGTAAAAAAAATAATTTATAAGGTGGCGCGTTAGAATGATATCTAGTAAATTTATTTTTGTGTAATTAAACTCCTCTTATAATATTTATTGATTAAAACTCAAATATCTGTGTAAATAGAGATATAACATGTTACAAATTAATTAATCTAAACGCTTGCACAAAACGTCCTTTCGTGTCATCATCATACTACTATATATTCATGTACACATTTGTCATACAAATCATATCACATATAAAATTAAGTAAAACAATGTTAATATAGAACTCGATCAAGATGAGCGAGCAATTCTAATTTTCCAGGGCATAAAAATCGACGATTTCCTTGAGATTGAGATTGAAAAAGGAAGAAGAATCATTAGTCATCAACCACAACAAGTGCTCAAACAGAATCGCATCCAGGTCCACCAGAACCACCCTATGTCCCCGGCAGCTTTGACCGGTGTTCCCGTTGACCAAGTCAATCAAAACCCGGAAAGGGTTTTCCTGGAGCACAAACGGGTCGACCCGGAATTCTCTCTTCTCTTTCCCAACAACCACCGTCACGTAATCGGATCCGAATCCGGACTGATCATCTTCTTCCACTTCCAAGACCCGGTACGCAAATCGGCCGGAGAATCGCCGCTTGATGACTTGAACCGGAGCCACCAGGCAGTCCATTATCAAATATCGGAGTTCTAAGAACCCGAGAATTCGGAATGGAACTGTAACCTGGAGTTCTGTGTGGGAATTGAATGGAATGATTAGTTATATAGGAAGGCGGTTTGCTATTGACTTGGTCAGGAGATGAGTCTTATAGCCGTTGAGGCCAAAGGAAAGCGCGTAATGAATAATGATGGTCGGATAAGTCAGGGTTAGGTGTATGTGACCGACGTGGGTGCAAAACTGCAAATTGAGCCAAGCTGGCGATCGACATGAAGTCACGAAATGTGTAGATAAATCTTATCAGCAAACACGTTGCAAAGTTAAAATCAAAACGCTTCATGTGATCAGCAGCTGTAAACAGTTTTTTTTTTTTTTTGTTTTTCTTAAAGAGAATATGCATAGTTTTTAAGATAAATTCACCTTATATACCATAAATTATAAAAATTAAAATATATAAATTTTTCTAGTGGTATTTTGATTTAGTTGATCAAAATACCTTTAGCTAGAGTTCGTCCTACATAATGATCACAACTATGAATTATAAGGTTTTAAACTTTTATTACATTAACCCCCGTTTGGTTCTAACTCCGAAAACGAAAATTGAATGAAAACGAATTTAGTCCATATGTGTACCTTGTTCATGAAATTTTTTGGAATCATTTCTTTTGGTTTCATGCAAAATACACTTGCTTCCCTTCATTTTGTTTCCGTATATAGTATCAAAACTAATCAAGTTCTACTACTATATGTTAATAATTGATTTTAGAGACATGTGCTATTAGTTCTTCATTAGTCCCTTCTTATATTTGTCTCCATTGAAGGTTTGTGTAAGGTTGTAAAGGGTAAGGGTTAAGGTAAGACAATTGCTTGAATTTTGATCATCTTTGATCAAGGTCCTTGTAAATTGATCCCCTTGGTTCTTTCTTGTTCTAGTCCATCTATATTTCGTCCAACTCAATTCCATTTCTTCTCTTCCATTACCGGTTTCCATCTTGCTTCATTTTTGATTTTTGTGCTTGTTTGAAGGGGAAACCGTCTCATCAAGGTACTTGTAGGACTCTTATCTGGATCAAGTCTATTGCAGTCTTAACTCCGCATCAAAGTGGTATCAGAGCTAGATGACATAGAGTGATTGTGTGCCTATCACCATTGATGGTTGGTGTCTTCTCTTTGGTTCACGTCATTTCTGTCTTTCTTTTCTTCTTAGAGTCTTACAAAACAACTCCATTTGAGTCTAACTTACTTGTGTTTGTGTTGATTGGAGAAGAGCTACCCAAAACCGCTTCATAACCACCATTTTAACCACCTTAGCACCAACATCTTCTATCTTTCTTCAACATCAAACTCCAATATGTTTTCTTCCATTGTAACGTCCAAATACAAAAAAAAATTAACGCACTCTCCCAATCGCATCAGCCATGTGAAGAGAGTAAAAGAGGTCCACAAAATTCCTTGTTTGTAACAACTACTAGTAGACTTTCTTATTAGTTTTACTTTCTTTATTTTGTATTTTTAATCCCATTTTTCTTTATTTATTTCTATTTAGAATGTCACCCATGTCAAGAAAATAAAGAAAAACGAAAAGAAAGAAAAAGAAAATAAAAGAAAAGATAGAATAGAAAATATTTGTTAGATACATTTTATACTTACATTTTATACTATCCTAAATCTTGTAGAATCTAGAAGAGCAAAGGTTTCGTCATTTCGAATGTGAAGATACCTTCAAGACTACAAGTAAAAGCATCCTTTACCTTTATCATTCCAACGTCCAAACATTGGCAATTTCTAACCCTTTATTTGTGCACCTCTCTTCTTCATTTGCACAATTGCAAGGTAAGTGAAGCTGTATTTCTAATCCTCTGTGTCTATTTTCTTTGTCTCTTCTTTGTCTTACTTCTATCTTGAGTCTAATATCATCTTGAGTATATATTCTTTTCTTTTCTTTCATTTGATTCATTTGTTGTGTGTTTGTTTGTCATACTTATTTGCAATCACACTTGTTGAGTCTTTATTTTCTTCCTTTGTTAATTTTTTGTGACATTTGTGTGAGTTAAACTTGTCCAGCCGTGTACCTCAACATATCCATCCATGGAGTGTGTTGATTTTTTGAGCTAAGACATTGATTTAGTAATTGTTATAATTGATATAAGACAATTGCATCAAAGAATCTTACAACAACCATAGCTAGATTGCGACAACACTTGTGAGGAGTGTTGTTAATTTTTGCTAACTTTCACTAGGTTGCTTGTTTTGTTTGTGTTTTAATCATGTCTAGGCTAGGTCACCAAGTCCAACTAAATCCAAGGGTAGTGAGCCAAGGTATCCGGAAATGATGAGCTTTTTGAAGCAAATGTTAGATTTCTTGACAAGTTTGTCTAAGCGTATGAAAACTCTAGAGGCTCAATATGCTCCACCACCATTTACTGACATGACAAGATCCACAACATGTTAAAAGCATTGGAATCACGAGTTCACCAACCTCAAAAAACGGATACGCAAGTGCAAGGAAGGGAGAATCCAACCCAGGAGCACCATGGTTCACGCAGCACACCACCCGCCCCTAGTCCACCTTCATCATCATCAACGATAATATCCATTGGGGGTACCGCAACCCCAAAGTGCAGCGATTCTAAACCTTCTAATTTAATGCTTAATCACTTAGACATGCAACAATTAGAATATAAAATTGTATCACATTCTATAACTAGTAATGAGTCAACTAAGCATGACTTTGAGTTAGTAGATGATGTCGAATGTCATGAGCATGACATGGATGTCAATGAGTTATTTGTACATGAATCTTCATTGGATGATATTATTGAGTGTGATGTGCATAAGCATGATATGAATGGTCTAGATCTAAATGTGTATATTATTGAGTTAGAGTGTGCTAATGAATTATTTGTGATATTACCTCTAATTTGTTGCATCCATCTTTAGATTGTTCTCTAAAACTTCTCCATGAGGACATACACCCTGTTTTTCCCTTAGATCAAAACTTAGAGTATCCTAGAACCCCTAGGATCAAACCGAAAGAGACTTACGAAGTGTGATCTCGAGTTCTGGCATTGGTGGAAAGGCATTAAGGATGAAGATGAGCATGCAAATTTGATATTTCCTATTTTATTACCTACCTTAGACTTGAGCATTTTAGAAGATATATTTATTAAGGAGTTAGTTATAGGTAGATATGACTTGGAAGATGACTTCGGATATGCTTGTTAAGGTCCCTAAGTTAGTTGATCATGAGTTGAGGATGAGAATTATTGTTTCTTTTTCAAGGAAGCTTATGTTAGTCATCATCTTAGGCCTTGATGTGATAAGGATTGTGAATATTAATGAGTCACATGTTCTTAATGTTGATTTTGGTAAAACTAAAGTGCAATGTGTGATATAAGGATCCATGAATGAGTTTACTTGTTTGAAGGATTCTTGTTTAGAATTGATAGTATGTGCATCCTTAGGTGTCTTTTAGGCCTTTAGTTGTCGAAGAGACCTTGAAGGAAAGTTCAATAGGTCTTGCGGAGAGGGATAGACCTTATTATGAGTTGCACAATCATTTTTATTGGCCACAATTGTTTGTGAAAGTAGTTCACGTGACTAAGAGATGTTTGGAGAGTTTTATGAGAATATTAAGGTTTATACACCACGGTTTATGCAGCCCATGGGGAAGACATTAATATAGTCTTATTTATGGGTTTATCTAAATCTAAGAAGGGGAGAGATCCTATCTTTGAGGTTATAGTTTTACCATATGTTAAACTTGCTTACATTAGAATTTCACTTTCATTTATATCATCTCATTCTTATGAGTGTGTTGATGTTTTGAATTATCTAACTTCTTTTGACCTTACACCATATCCAGTGAAGGAGCGAGTGAACTTTCATGTAGAATTTCAGGTTTGGATCATCAAGGAGAAAAGGAAGCACAAAGCTTATGTGATAGAGTTACCGGATGACTATGGTGATGTTAGTCCTTTAGTCCTTAAATGTCTAGATTTGAATATAATGGACATTCGAGGATGAATTTTTTCAAGAAGGGGAATATGATATGGGACCATCCTTGACATAGTCTACAACTCCTCAAGGTCCTACAACTGAAGAACACATCACTATAGCAAGGGCTAAAGACCTCCAATAAGAAGTGGCAACAATGCTTATATCCTTAATTTCTAAGGAGTCTATGATGGAAATCAACGTGTGCAAGTTATTTTTATCCACAATGTTGAGCATTCCATCCCATATACATGTGGAGATTGAGACATGCACATGTGAGAATGAGTCCATGCAGCCAGAAGAGTCCGTGAAGAAGAGTCCTTAAGGAAGTTAGAGTGAAGAAGATCATTTTTGGCATTTATATCATTTTATGCATGACATTTAATGTCACACAAGACATTTTATTAGCCTTTAAGCTCTTGAACATATTAATGTTTTGTGTTTTGAATTGTAATTAGTTTAATTACTTATTTTGTTAAGTATATTTCTTTTTAAGTAAAAGGCGTTTAACGACATATAAAAGCCTTTCTAGATTTCATTTTTAGGTAGATCAAATTTTTTATGTGGGGTTGAAGTCATTGTCCTTGTCTAGATTAGAAGTCCACGAAATCAATAACTGGGGCAAATCTTGGTTAGAATCTTGGGCTAGATTCCTATTAATAGACCGAGATTTACAAAACTCGAACACAAAAGTACATGGATTAATGAAATGGCAATGGATAGAAAAGAAGATGATAATATGGATTAAAATTGATGGAAATATAGGAAGATATGAACCAAAGTATTCTTGCAAAGAACCTTGACCAATTGGATCAAAATCCCTTAACAAAGAGCTTACTTAACCCTCCTTTCTTCAACCTTACGCAAGCCTTCTAAATAAGACAAGCATAGGGAGGGACCAAAATTGACTAGGAGCACCAACATTTAAGAAGATTAACACACACACAAGTACAACCTAGCAACGACTCACAACGATTCAATCAAAGGCTCTCTCTTTTGATTGTATGGGAATGAATAAAATACAAACTTTGCAAGCGAAGCAACGAGTCACAATATTGTGGAAATAATAATCAATCAAATCTACCTATGAATCTCGTCCTTCTATGGCTACTAATATAAGAGATTTCTCTAAAAAGATTAAATAAAAGAAATAAAATATAATTCTAAATGATAGGATCAAAACCAAAATATATACCTTTAGAATGTTTAGAGCTTTAAAGGTATTAAAGATAAAATATCTAACAACTAACAAGTTCTCAACTTGATCTTTATTGATCTCGACATAAGCAAATCTCGACTGGAATCTCGGGCGAGATTTGGTTCTCAAGGCAGAGATTTCTATTGGTTTTCACAAATCGCGTTCTAGCCGTTTTCCTTGCTTCCTTGATCATCTTCACACATGTATGGTTCCTCCACAATAGAAATCAATGTCACTAAAGAAGACTTAGTCATGAATGAAGTTCCTTTAGGTATACATGTTGTCAAAAACCTAGCAACATCTTCTTGGATGGCTTTTAAAGAAGACAACTCCTTCTCCTTCAATGTATTTGCTCTAGCTCTAGAGATAGGTCCTTTAAGAGGTGTTGGGCATGGTCTCACATCAACTTTATTGAACAAAAACTGTGTGTTTTCCTTTGGCCATTGCCGAAAACTTCAAAGGGAGCTTGATTGAATTGTTATGTTGTTCTTGCTAGGTTGATCTTATCTATGTAAATCTCCTTAGAGATTACTGCTCCTAGTTCATCACAAGTACCCTTCAAACCGGTACTTGGTCCTCGTACCTCCATCGACTTCCTCTCATGTCCTTGGGGTTAAATGGGTTTACAAAACCAAAAGAAATTCCAATGGCTCAATTGAGCGTAGGAAAGCTAGACTTGTCGCCAATTAAGGGTTTCTATCAAACTCAGGTATCGATTTCAATGCAACGTTCAACCCTCTAACTAAACCATCTACAATTCGCCTTCTTATATATCTCGCTTCAATGCGACGGTGGGAGGTGCGGAAACTGGACATTCAAAACGATTTTCTCCATTTAGATCTCTCGGAGGAGGTATACATCCAACAACCACCAGGTTTTGTTCACCCCTCTCTACCAAATCACATATGCAAACTTAAGAAATCCTTATACGGCTTAAAATAGGCTCCTAGAGCCTGGTTTTCCAGACTCAATGACTCTTTGGTCACTATGAGTTTAACTTCATCCCTCGCAGACACCTCCTTATTCACCTTTTGTCATGAAACTTAGTTTGTGTTTATTTTGGTGTACGTTGATGATCTCATGGTTGTTGCCTCTTCTAACAAACTTGTTGTGCAGTTCATCTCTTCATTGTCTGCAGCTTTCCCAGTCAAGGACTTAGGCCCCATCAATTATTTCCTTAGAATTCAAATGCAACAAAACTTAACTGGTTTTCATTTATCTCAGTCCAAGTACATAAAGGACATCTTGGCTAAACCAAATATGCTTCAATGTAAACCCGTAGCCACACCAATGGCTACCACATTCACCATAGTATTTGAGAACGAACCCTTCTCTGATCAAACACTCTATCGTAGTGTCATTGGAAGCCTATAGTACTTAGCCTTCACCAGGCCTGATATCTCCTATACAATAAATAAACTTGCTCGGCACATCCACCCCCCCAACATTCAACACTGGCAGGCTACCAAACACTTGCTTCAATACCGCAATGCTACATTTGGACTACAATTTCATATCAAAGTTGAATCTCCAACTCATTTGTCGACCTACACTAATGCTGACTGGGTTGGTGACATTGGTGACAGACGATCCACGAGTGCTCAATGTGTCTTCCTTGGTAACAATCTCATATCTTGGACATCCAAAAAGCAAGCTACCGTATCAAGATCATCCATCGAAGCTGAATATTACTCTCTTGCTCTGGGAACTTGTGAAACTCTGTGGATACAAACCCTATTAGCCGCACTGTTTGTCTATCTCGAACAAGCTCCCACACTTTGGTGTGATAACTTGGGAGCTACATACTTGGCAGTAAATCATGTTCTTCATCATTGTATCAAACATTTATCACTTGACTACCACCTCGTTCGAGAATATGTTCAAAGCAACACACTGCAGGTAGCCTTCTTGTCTTCCAAGGATCAGATTGCAGATGTCCTGACTAAAGCGCTTCCAACTCATCAACTTCTACAACTATGAGCTCGACTCTACTTAGGGGGGTGTATTCAATTAAGAGTCTATAGGAATTTTTTGGAGTTTAAAAGTCTATGGGTATTGAATATAGATTTTTAAAAGTCCATATAAATCTTCGGTATTCAATTAGGATTTAAAATTTTCCATAAAATTCCTATGGTATTTAAAAGTTTGTGGATTTTAAAAGAATTAATTATTTTATTGATTTTGTAGGATTCTTCATTACTTTTATACCTGCCTAAAGTCCATAGAAATCTCCCCCAACACATAAGATTTCCACAGAATCTATATTGACTCTATATAGAATTAAAATTTCTCACAAAATTTGCAAATCCTATGATTATTAAGAATCCGTCTAAATCTTTAAAAGTCTCGATTGAATACATTAGCCTAGTTGCACTCGAGGGGGATACCAAAGGATATATTCATACAGCGAGTCTTCACTAAATTAGAGAATTCTAGAATGCTGCAGTTGTCACATTAGCATTGGTCGCAATGTGTATATATATACCCTTCAGGGTTCATGAAATCAATACAAAATAGCGCAATACATTTCATAGCAAACTTCTGAAGACCACCTTATTTCTTTCTTCTCTTTCCTTCTACCAATTCTTCAGCACCATCTCTTTCTTTCACCGTTTTAGTTTATTCTATTCCATCTCCATTGTTGAATTAACTTTGTTTGTTAGAGAAAACCGTATACTCCAAGATGTTAAAGAAATGTTTGTCTAGATCAAGTTATTGCGGCATAATCTCCGCATCACTTTTCATGTACAATGCTACGTAAAATCTAATATAAAGTGCTTTATTAGGAAAACTAGTTTAGGACCCGTGCCTTGCACGGGTATTTGAAAATATATACTAATTTTGAGTACATTGATAATATACGTTAATATACATCGAGTATTAATTAACATATAATTATTTAATGTATAATATGAAGACAATAATTAAGTGGTTGATTCGTATCCAATTATATACTCAACGTTCATAATCACCCGAAGAGATTTTAGAAGATTAAAATTAATTTGATTACATTCTTATCTTCTACCGATACGGTTTCGAAAAAAAATTACCAATTTAATTTTCATAAAAATAGTACTCATCAATTTAGATTAAAAACTTTTATTATTTTCCATAAGAAAAAAAAAAAAAGAATATACGGACTTTATAAGAAATATAAAGAGAGAGAAAGAGTTTATTTTTAACCGAGTTTAAAATTTAAAAATAAACAAAATTCATTCAGCAATTAATAAAAATTGAAACCATTAGTTAAAATAGAAAGAATATATTGGAAAATTTATGATCGGGTTGATTTCAAAAGAGACACGGAACCTAATTCATCAAACTAAACATTATACTTCAACTTAGCCAAAAGACTAAAAAATGTATGATTTGTTTAATTTTTCAAACCCTCTATTTATATAAGTTATCAAACTATCATTCATACTTGATAATCGATGTGGATTGAAAATATTTAGCAACTCACAAACCGTTAGGTCAACGACCCACAAAGCAGGAAAAAAATTCAGTTATGAATAAAATTATACTTCAACTTAGTCAGAAGACCAATAAATGTTGATTTGATTAATATTCAAACTCTCTATTTATACAAGTTATCAAACTATCAGTCTTACTTGATAATCGATGTGGATTGAAAATAAGGCCAAGAAATGTATTTTTTTGTTCAATCTTCAAACTCTCTATTTATACAATTTATCAAACTACCAGTCTTACTTGATAATCGATGTGGGATTGAAAATATTTAACAACCCACAAAACATTAAGTCAACAACCAAAAAACCCACAAAATATTTGGTCAACGACCCATAAAGCAATAGGTCAACAACCAAGAAAGTAGATATTAATCAATTATGAATAAAAACTATACTTCAACATAACCAAAAGAGCAAGAAATGTTATCAAACTATCAGTTTTACACATTAGGTCAACGACCCACAAAGTTGATATTAATCCGTTATGAATAAAAATTATACTTCAACTTAGCGAGAATGCTAAAAAATATTTGATTTGTTTAATCTTCAAACCCTCTATTTATACAACTTATCAAACAATTAGTCTTACTTGATAATCGATGTGGGATTGAAAATATTTAGCAACCCCAAAACATTAGGTCAACGACCACAAAATAGTAGGACAACGACCCACAAAGCTGATATTAATTCGTTATGAGTAAAAATTGTACTTCAACTTACCTAGAAGGTTAACAAATGTTTGATTTGTTTAATAATTATCAACCCACAAAACATTAGGTCAACGACTCACAAAGTTGTAAGTCAACAACCCACAAATACATATTACAAATAAAAGTTATACTTCAAGTTAGCCAAAAAGGCCAAGAAATGTATGGTTCGTTTAATCTTCAAACCCTCTATTTATACAAGTTATCAAACTATCAACCTTACTTGATAATCGATGTGGGGTTGAAAATATTTAGCAACCCACAAAACATTAGGTTAACGGCCCACAAAACAAATATTAATCCGTTATGAATAAAAATTATACTTCAACTTAGTCGAGAAGTCAAAAAATGTATGATTTGTATAATCTTCAAACCCTTTATTTATACAAGTTATCAAACTATCAACATTACTTGATAATCGATGTGAGATTGAAAATATTTAGCAACACACAAAACATTATGTTAACGACCCACAAAACAGTAGGTCAACGATCAACAAAGTAGATATTAATCCATTATGAATAAAAATTTTACTTCAACTTAGCTATAAGGTCAAAAAATTTTGATTTTTTTAATCTTCAAACCTTATATTTATACAAGTTATAAAACTATCAGCCTTACTTGATAATCAATGTGGGATTGAAAATATTTAGCAACCACAAGGTCAAAGATCTACAAAACAGTTGATCAGCAACCCATAAAACAGTTGGTCAACGACCCACAAAACATATATTAATCCGAAATTATACTTCAACTTAGCGAGAAGGTAAAAAATGTTTGATTTGTTTAATCTTCAAACCCTATATATGTACAAGTTATCAAACTATCAGTCTTACTCGATAATCGACGTGAGATTAAAAATATTAACAACCACAAAGCATTAGGTTAACGACCAACAAAGTAGATTTAATCCATTATGAATAAAATTATACTTCAACTTAGCCAAAAAGGCCAAAAAATGTATGATTTGTTTAATCTTCAAACCCTATATTTATATAAGTTATCAAACTATCAGTCTTACTTGATAATCGATGTAGGATAGCAAAATTTTGAAAATATTTAACGTAAATAGATAGAGCTTATAATCTTTCAAAAATAAATTAAGAAAAAAATTAAAAAAACTTCCTTAAAAAAATACTTTGATTTGTTATACTTGTAAAAGAAAAAAAAAAAGGATGAATTTAGTTTAAATT